>JAZKJV010003934.1:0-322204 GCA_037367405.1 Ottelia alismoides | reverse complement strand
TGAATGCCCAATCCAACATTGACTTTGGGACGACATAGGTACTCCCATCGGGTGTTGTGCTTGTTTATATATGGATATGTTCCATTCTAGAGAATTCTCCTCCAATCTTCTTCAATGGTATTAATGGCATGTTTGAGGAGTTTTAGATGCAAGAATGTGGTTCACTTAGGGGGTTCGGGAGGAATTAAGCAGCGTAACTCGTGATGGGAGCGATAACATATGAGATTTCCATCCTTGTAGCTTCCTCTCAATTTTTCCGGTGAGATACGTCCAATCAGCAGCATGCGTAAGGACTTTATGGGCTAAAGGTATACCTTGATATGAGAAGGGGAAGTTGCCAGTAAGCCACCTTAGGATGTTAGAAACCGAGGAAGATTCCTGAGTGATGAGGTTGAGCCCATGGATGGAAGGATTTTCCTTGTAAATAAAAGACCCGAGAACATGGTGAATGTTCTAAGTTTGAATTTTAGGCATCGTAGCATATTTTCATCAAACTTGATGAAGATTAGGATATCATCCACAAATAGGATGTTGGTAATGTTTAGGTTTTCTCTCAAAAGGTGAAATCCTTCGATCATGTGGTTTATGGCTAGGTTTTAGAGCATTCGGTCTAGATTGTTGATGGTATTGAAAAATAAAAGGGTAGAGACTGGGTCGTCTTGTTGGACTACCTGTTGGGTTTATAAAAACACGAAGCTAGGTTGTTTGTCTTGAGGGAGAGGGAAGTGGTCCTGAGGGTGGCTTGGATCCATTTGGAGAAGGTTTTAGGGCAGTCGCTCATAGATAATGTCTGAAGAATGGCTGATCATTCGACCATATCGAAGTCTTTTTTGAGGTCAATTTTGAGAACATGGGATTTTTTCCCTTATCTATCTTAGTTCAAAAGATTTTCAAAGGTTAAAGTAAAGGCATCAGAGGCACTTGTTGATTTGAGAAAGGCTCATTGGGATGGGGGAATGAGTTTGCATGGCCACTGCTTGGATTCCTTGATCTCCTAAAAAAGAAAAAGAATAAAATACCAAAGGCATTTTATGACCCTAAACCTCGACACCTAGGCATCTTGATGCCTAGGTTGACAAGGAATAAAGTAGGGGGAGATAAGGGCCAATAATACAATAAAAATCCTATTTATTTATTCACCATTTATTCATTTTTGGGGACCTATTCTATTTTCTACTTTTTATTCATCAAATAAAGAAACTTTGTACATGAAAGTTGTAGTAATAATATATAGAAAATACAAAATTAGTTTCATGCAAAAATAATATACAGTGTAAAAGTTATACTCTAAATAAAAAGCCAAAATCCCAACTTCCCAAACCAATATCTCTCAAATGAAAACTCAAAATATATCAAAATCACATTTAGTTGTATATAACTTTTAATAAGCTACTTAATGAAGTTTTATATATTTGGAGTTAGTATGTGAAAGTTAGGTTTTGGACCCCTACTGTGCAATATACCCAAATAAAATATTCGTTTTATTTATTCTTTATTATTTTTATAATTTTATATTCTTATAAGTATGTAAATATTATTTATAATATATGGACATATAATAACTAGAATACAACCCTACATAAAGCATTAAAATAAAATATGCATATGCAATACATAGATGAAATACTTATACCTATATATTTACTACTCTTATTTATTTAAGTATCTATATTACATCAGAACAATATAATAAAAATATATTTAAGTATATAAAATTAAGTTATAAACATATAAAATAAGAAAATAAAATAATAAAATCAAAATTATAAAATAAAAATAAAATACTTAAAACATAGGTAAATATATCGATAAAGGAAACCCTAAAAAGTAACTTGTAATTAATAATCTCAAAAAAATAAATAAAAATCATAATAAAATTATAGAGAAAATAATAAACATTTTTTATTTTGTAAATTTATTTTAATAAAATCATTTCCTATTTATTATTCAATATCTAATCTTTTTCAGGCTGGTTTTTCCTGTTTGGTCTATGTGGACCAATCAGGTGGCGTTGAGAGTTGACTCTGGTCAACTCTCTGATCCGCCTCCCTAACCCTTGTCAGAATAACATCGACCCTACTTCTTGATATTTCCTTGCTTGATTCCCTGCTCGAGGGTGATGGGATGCTTCACGGGATTTCTTCCATGTTCATCCTAGATTCACGTCGAGTCAACTCCTCTGGTAGAACATCATCTATGCGCTCGTTCTTCTCGATCAATGATCCATGTTCCTTCTCCTATACATAAGCCCAGCCTTCTCCTCCCTTCAATTTTTTGTCCTCTTTTGTGTCATTATCTCCTCCTCATTTTATCCCTAGTAGCTGGAGCGAGGTGACAAATCGCTCGATGAGTATCTTGCAATGAGGAAGAGCAGCCTAGGAGTGGTACCCAACCACCTCCGACTAGACCTCACCGTCGAGGTAATATCTCGTGCCCTCCCGACCTTTGAGGCTATACTTTGTGCTTTAGGTAAATTATAGCTTATGTTTTAATTTCACATCATTATTCTAGTGTTTGACTATCGTATTTAGCATCAATTGATCACCTTCTAAGTTCACCAGAGTTCCACCCCGGCGCGCATCTCCACCCTTCGTTCCACGTGCCCAGCCCTATTCTGCCTCACCTTAACATCCCATCACCTTACCCCTTGCCTTCTCCATCGATCCGACCATACCAACCACCCAACTGTTCCTTGGATCTGGACTTCAAAGTCCTTCTGCCACCCTACTTCAGACTTCGCTGCTCCGTACCATTTCATCCTTGGAACCACCAAATAGAGACCTGGACCAATCACTTTTTCATTGCGATGCTTGTGCACCATTTTGCAGGTCAGGAGGAGTGCATCTGAGCATTATCGCCATTAGGAAACACCCTTCAGGTAGCAGAAACCTCCAAGCCCCTGCCGACGGGGCCCAGACGTATGCTAGACCTCCATCATCTGTTGATCACTTCGAGAAGCATGTAGATTACTTCGGTGGAGGATTTGGAGGTGAAAGATAGAGGTGATCGAAGAGCCCCTAGGAGTTATTTGTCCTAGTTCTTCCAAGCCCATCAAGAGTTGTCCAATCAAGAACTATCCTTCGTGAGTAGCAGGTGACATCCGATCTAACCATGCCTCGACCGTTGGATATGTCTCTAGGATCTAATCTCAGTCGTCGAATGAAAACCGCCATCGGCAACTATGGAGCGACCATGTGTCAAGTGGGCGAAGCATCACCATTGGATAGCGTCCTAGTGGGCGTAAATATCACTTATACCCCTGCCTTTTTGTCATTTTAATTGTATTCTTATAATTTATTTTTAACGCTTTAAAACTTTTGTAAATTTTACACTAAGCCCCCCACACTTATAGTATTTGCACATGGGTCCTAATCTACGCCAGCCGATAGGACGTGGACTTTTGCAGGAAGGCCCTCGCGACTTTTGTAAATTTAGTTTTAATGCTTTAAATTGAATTATAGTTTAAAAACTTTGGTGTACAATTGCACATTGGCTTTCAAGTTTAATTTTACTTGCTATTACATCCCTGTCGGGCCAGTGATTTTTTGTGTTTTTTCTCCATTTATTACAATTAGATATCGTGCTCAGAAAAATCCCAAAAATTAGAATTAGGTTCATGTTAGTGTATACTTCCACACTATATTTTTGCTTTTCATTCCATGCATTTTTATTATTGTATAAAAACCACTTTGAGCACAATTTTGCCCGATCTACAGTATAAAACCCATAAAAATATAAAATCATCTTGAAAAATCTAAAACAATATATTTTCTGTTTGTTTATTTATTTTATAACTCTAGAAAATGAAAAACTAAGAATATAAAAATAAAATTCATAAAAATCAAAAAGCTCCAAAATCCAGTTTAAAAAGATTAAAAATTCCAAAAAATATCAGAATATATTTTTTTGTATCTTACTTTTCTTGATATATTTATCTACCTATGAAAATTGATTTGAAGAATTTTGAACCTATTTTGTTATTTTTAATCTTCATCTCAATTTCAGATATTTATTAAATCTTTGAATTGTGATACTTTTGACTTTAAAAATTCATAAAATCTTGCAAAATTCAGTAAAAATCATAAAAAAGGTAAAAAATATTTCAAACCCAAAATTATTTAATTATGTAATTTTTAGTTAATTTTAATTATATTTATATCTATATTATCTATTATTGTATATATAGTCTTATATATCTTATTTATATATTTAAAAGAACAAGAAAATACAAAATCTAAAAATATAAAAAGAAAATAAAAAAATATAAAATCAAAAACAAATATAAAAATATAAAACAAAAATAAAATTAAAAAATACAAAATTAAAAACCCACATAAAAAATAGACAAGAATCACACAATTACTTTTGTTCATTTCATTGCCCAATCAATCCATTCAGCTCCATGTATTCGACCTCTATACATACTTTACCTATACATGTCTTTGTTGTAGAGTTATAAAATTTTAACTCCACAATTTATTTTGCATTTCTTTATATTTATTTGTGGGTTAATTGTTGATTGACCATGGTTTAATGAGTAGTCGCTTCAGCGACATCGTAGTTCTCGCCTTGTCTAGACTACATCAGACCATTGCGAAATCCTAGTTTTCAAATGGCGCCATTGCGTGGAGCAACTGCGCATGGATTGGTTTTGTTTGATTATGTCTTATTTGTTTATCTTTATGCTTTATTTATTTTCTTATTTACTTGATAAAATTGTTGAATTGTCTAACCTCTCTTCTTTAATGACTTTGTTGTGAAAGACCACGGATCGAGGAGGATTGCCTAGGTGATTCTGTGAATCCTTGGGAAGCGGAGTCGGCTATTCTACCCTAACCGGTAGGAGAGAGCATCAAAGGATACTTAGATGATTTTTCGGAGACAACTTCACTCTGCATCTTTTATTTCATTTATTTGTGTATTTTAAAGTGAGAGAGAGATATTTGTTGTAATATTCAGGACACTTTCAGGACATTCTACTTCTCACGAGGTCCATTGGTAGAGGGATTGTTCCCTTGGGGGCCTCATCGGTTTTGTCACGGTTTTTCTCCCTTTTTATTTTTTTCCGATTTTGTTTTTTTTTATTTTGTGTGATTGATCCCTAGCATTAGGATATGCTTGTCGATAGATTAAGGCCAAACACCTAATAACCATTGCATGCACCTATAGCCTTGTTTGGACTTAGTCAAATTTTGAATTGCTCTTCACTTAGTCTCGGAATCGCATGCCGCGAGAGTCCTCCATACATCGCTTGCAGGACCCACTGTTGTGGGCACCGAGGAGGCTCCAAGATCAGACCCTTTGGTTCTATTCTAAGTGTTTAGCATATTGTTCTTCACGATAATAGTATATTCTCATCTAGGGTGATTTCATCGGCTTGCATGTGCATATAGATAGGTTTCAATTCTACTCGGCATCCTTGTATGTAGAGAGCTGGAGGTAAGGTGAGCATTTACACTCTAGCATTCATCATTGATTTGTCGCTTGCATTGCTTTTCTGACTCCCTCCCTCTGATTTTGATTACCTAGGAGCTAAATGGAATTGACTCCCCTATAGGATTCATGCATTTTTATTAAAAACATAAAAATGTGATAAATCAATAGAATTGGGACTGTTAAAATTACTTGACCCTAAAATCAATCAAAAATAAAAATTATTGTCTTAAGGCGAGCAATCCCCTCATTGTATTTGTTTTAGATTGCTCACGTACACACTAAGGACAAGTGCCCAAATCCCATAAGCCTTCCTAAGTGCTTGTACAACTTTGTCTTCTCACCTAACTTTAAAATCAACAAGATAAAAGATCGAATTTTTTCGGTCCTCATTTGTATTAAGTAGGTGAATCGAGGGGTTGTGTTTATTCCGTGTGTGTTTGATTGTTATTGCTTGTGTGTATACTCAATCTCTCTTGGCATTTGCGCCTTTCTTCTCACACCTCTTGATTTGACCATCATGCTCTCCCGGCATTTTCCTTTTATTTTGAGATGGCTGACTGGAGTGCTTTTTATCTGGACTCTGACGATCCTTTGTACCCTCCAGCCGGTCCACCTCTATTTTTCTAGGAGGACTCCCTCCTGACTTTTGTACATATCCAGCGAATCCATTGTTTCAGGAAGCAGATTTTGAGTTTGATCCACGTCCCTACTACTAGGAGGATCTTGCTCCTGATTTTCCTTTTGTACATATCCACCTAACCCAATGTTTCAGGACTCAAACTTTGACCCACCACCGCCATCACATTTTTCACCACATCACGCACCCAAGACTGAGCTTTGGGAGACACCTCTTATGTTGTCCACACTTTAGACCTTGACCCAAATATAACTTGCCTAAATAAGAGCCATATTGATCCTTCACGATATGATGTTTTGGATTCATTTGAGTATCTTCATGAGAGCTTGCAATCGCCCAAAATACAAAAATATGAACAAATTTTAAAAATCCAAAAAGATATTGGGAGACACATAATTGATTCAGATTGTGAGGAGAGGGCCCCCATGCTAGACCATTTGCTCACACATTCATTCACACCGTGTCCCACCTTTGACCCAAAGGATGACACTGTACAGACTGCACTTAATCGTCCTTGTGTAGATGTTGATTCCGATCTCCTCTCTTGTATGAAGCAGATCCAAAAATTCAAAAAATGATGACTGAACCCAAAGTGGTGGACGCTATTCATGACATCATTGATGCCCCACTTCGTCGGAACATGACCCATTTATCGGCTCCTCAACCCAAGAAGAGAAAGTGGCAGATCTGAGCGTCATATCTTGACCATGGCCACTGCCCACGCCATCACCCACCACCTTTTTTTCTAGGGAAGAGAACACTGCTACACCATTCATTAGATGCACCATCTTTGACTTTTCATCTGATCACACTCTCCTTGGCGACGGTGCTTCAATTAGCATAATACCCTTATCGTTGATACAATCTCTTCACTTAGGGCCTCTCAAGAAAACCATGATGATCGTTCAATTTGCTGATGGATCTATCAAGAGGTCGAAGGCTATTCTAAAGAACGTTGTCATCTGGATTCAGGGCATGAGGTATACTGTCGATTTTTTCGTATTACCCATGGAGACCTCCATTGGGGAGCACTCTCCAATCATCCTGGGATGACCCTTTATCGCCTATGCGAGAGTCGGCACTTATTACAGATCAGGAGAGGTTCTCTACCGTCCTAATGACGTGAGAGATGTGGTCATCACTGCACCTACTACCGACTAGAGACCAGCATCTAATGCGACTACACCTATCTTAGCCGACACCGAGGACTATGACCTTGATGAGACTATCAGAGATTTTTGTTTTATGTTGGATTCTACTGAGACCCGAGAATTCCTCTCCAAGGAGGAAGCCTCGGAAAGCATAGACCTTGGAGTTCCCTCTTCTGGTACTTAGCAATGCATTGATGACATCCATGGGATTTACACGATTGATTATTTAGAGAGGAGGGTAGACTTAGATGATACTGATGAGGCCGGATATGATCTGATTTCTTTATAAAGGAATTCGAGCCCTTTGATGAGGGTGATGACCTCGTAGAGACCTCGCAGGATGAACTTGACCTTACTTATTTCGATGATGAGTTCGTCCCTTTTCACTTCGATATCTACGAGACTCCATAGAATGGACCTGACTTGACTACTTCCATGGATGAGTTCGTCCCTTTTCAATTTGACCTAGTTGATACGCCCAAGGACAAACTAGGCCGCACTTCTTCCACTAACCTGTTCGTGCCATTTCGCTTTGAGACCACTGAGGACCTTCCCCAGTTGATCCTGATCGGTCGATTTCTGAGGACCCCGATATTGGTCTACACCTTGTTAGATACATTCCTCAGCAATCTCGCAAGAAGGTCCTCTTTCCGCCTTCTTGACCTCTGTACATCCATCCCCTTGTATAGTCTCATTAATCATTTTCCTTCGTACATCCATTGTATCGCTCCTCCACCTCATTTTTGGGTGTGCCTTGCTTAGGACGTACTTCGTCCTAAGTATGGGGGGAACGAGCCAAGTGTTCTTTCTTCATTCTATTTCATCACTCTTGTTGTTGCCTATACTTAGGGCTCTTTTACCCTAAGTATAGGGGGAGTGATGTGTACATTCTCTTTGATCTCTACTTTTATCTTCATCTGTCTTTTCTTCTTTTCATTTTCTTTTTCTACCGAAAAGGTGCCGCTCCTTTTTGTCAGTGTTCTATACTTAGGATGTACTTTGTCCTAAGTATAGGGGGGTGCAACCTGAGTTCTTTCATTCTTTGACCCCCTCCACTGTCCCATCTTCTATCTATACTTAGGGATATCTAACCCTAAGTATAGGGGGAGACAGTCTGAGTACGATCTGTTCATTCCCACCCATGATCCTCCCTGCCTTGTGTACAGTCCGCTATACTTAAGATTATTCGATCCTAAGTATAGGGGGGACGGTCGACTTCTCATTCATTTAATTCTTCGTTCATTCGTTTATTCTTTAGGCTTTTCTATACTCAGTACGAGTTATGTCCTCTCTTTTTCTCTCTATTCTATGAGGACATAGCTCAAGCTAAGTATAGGGGGTCGTATATACTGTGTATATACTTTAGCCAAAACTCGTACTTCTGTATTTTTAATAAAAAATATGGCTAACTATATAATATACCTATAAAATTCATTAAAAATACTTAATAAAAAGATGCATATTATTCCTAAAATTCTTTTTGTATTTACAGATTAATAAATCAAGTAAAAATATTTTTTACAAAATGTTTGAAAAATAGTTTGAAAATCTTTTTGAAAAATCTTTTGAAAACTATTTCGAAAATGTTTTGTTAAATAATTTCAACCTTTGTAAAAATATTTTATTTGCTAAAATTTATTTTCTTTGTGTGATATAAAATGTTTGAAAAAGTATTTGCAAACTATTTTGAAAATGTTTGTAAAAAAAATTGAAAAATGTATATATACTATTTTAAAAGCCTTTGCAAATGATTTTCAAATGTGTGCAAATATTTATAAAAAATATTTTGGATTATAGTTTTCAAAATTGTTTGTAAAATTATTTTCAAATAAGTTTGAGGAATATATACATCATACTAAAATTCTTTATATACATATCTATAAAAGGGATCACATATCCCTTGTAAATTATTAAATACCCAACTCATGTAAAATTAGATGCATCACCGTGTAAATATTTGTGCCTATTTTCTTAGCCAAGATCTTTCATTTTCAAAAGGCATAAAAATATTTGCAAAACCAAAAATACCAAAAACATTTGCAAAATCTTTTTGAAAAAATACATAAAAATTTGCAAAACCTTTTCCAAAATACTAAAAAAGTTCAAAAGTTTTTGCATCACAAATTTTTTTTTTGCATCATACATAGCATTTGCATAGCATTCACATTTTTTGATTGAGTTTGATAATTGAACTAGTCTAAGTAATATCCAAAGATTGGAGCTTGGTTGGACCTCAAATCTACCTAATCACAGGAACCATATAAGAACTGGAATTGAGGTACTTCTGGTCTAGTTGACTTAATTCTTTGAGAATCACGAGACTTGGTTCAAATGCATTCTTGACTGCCTAAGTAGAGTATTTCGGAGCACACACACAGTTCTTGTTGATAATGGCCTAGCTTGGACACATGCACCTTTCACTTGGCTCAACTCAGTTGGAGGGGTAAGGGGATTGAATTTGCCGGTATGAGAGATGCACACAAGTGGAAACATTCATCCTAGTTTAGGGAGGGAAGTGCACCCCAACCAGTCTAGTAGCAGAGATGTCTAAAGACAGGAGAGTGTGGGTTGCAATAATGCTTCAAATGAGGGATAGTCTACTGGCTCAATAGGAAAAACGCTTTATGTAAGCGATGTTGTATATAGTATTTCAAAAAAAACAAAAAGCAAAAACTTCAAAAAAAGTAGACAGGCCTGATTGAACATAAAATGCATGTTGGAGTGTACATATTTGTATAGTCAATAAGTAAGCTTGAGCTTCAAAGTCATATTTTGTGAGCCTGTAGCGGGATGACTTGACTATACTGGTCATGCCTCCTAGGATAGGAAGCTACACTGGCTACTGTCCATTCTTCTCTTCACCCCCTCCTCTTGAGTTGGTTGCCACTTGAACTTAGAAGGGAATGCCATGCTCCTCTAGGAAAGAGTTGTTGGATTGGGGAATTATTGGGTTGCCATGCTGAAGAAGTCAGACTCTTTGTCACTTTAGTGAGGGGAGCCACCATCACATACACTGTACAAGTAAGATTCATAGTCATAAGAGTTTGCGTATGAGTTCAAATATTCTGACCTGGCTATTGAGGAAACTTGAGCAGGATTTTGGGATTCTCAAAGGCTGTTGTGTTTCAAATCCATTTCCCATAAGGTTCTACCCGCACTAAAATTCCAAAGGTCCGACTTAAGCTCCAAACTTTGATTTTGTGAAGAGAAGTTTGAGAATTAAATTCAATCCACTTTCTTTCTTTTTCTTTTCTTTGTTTTTATTTTCTGCACTTATTGCATAAGTGTTTGCTAGGGACTAGTAAAGGCAGGTATAGGGGGTGATGAATCTCCATTTCGTCACCTTTATTCTATCATATGTAAATATCCTTTATTTGTACAAATTAACATTCATTCTTTATTGTATAAAATACTGTATAAAATATTGTTTTTAATGTAAAAATTATATAATAAAGAAAAGAAAAAGAATAAAATTCCTTTTATGGCCCTAAACCTCGAGACCTAGCCATCTTGATGGCCATGTCGATAAGGAATAAAGTAGGGGAGAGATAAGGGCCAATAATACAACAAAAGTCCCTTTTATTTATTTATCATTTATTTATTTTTGGGATCTATTTTATTTTTCACTTTTTATTTATCAAATAAAGAAACTTTGTACATTAAATTGTAGATAATAATATATAGAAAAAATACAAAATTTATTTCATGCAAAAATAATTCACAATGTAAAAGTTATACTCTAAATAAAAAGCCAAAATCCCAACATCCCAGACCCATATCTCTCAAATAAAAATTCAAAATATATCAAAATCACTTTAATTGTATATAACTCTTAATAAGCTATTTAATGAAGGTGGTTTCATATTTTTTGGAGTTAGTATGTAAAAATTAGGTTTTTGACCCATATTGTACAATATACCAGAATAAAATATTCATTTTATTTATTCTTTATTATTTTTGCAATTTTATATTTCTATAATTTTGTAAATATTGTTTATAATATATGTAAATATTATAACTAGAATAAAACTCTATATAAAACATTAAAATAAAATATGTATACAAATGCATAGATGAAATACATATACTTATACATATATATTTACTACCCTTATTTATTTAAGTGTCTAATTACTCAAGAAATATAATAAAATATATTCAAGTATATAAAATTAAGTTATAAATATATAAAATAAGAAAATAAAATAATAAAAATCAAAATTACAAGATAAAAATAAAATACTTAAAACATATGTAAATA
Source organism: Ottelia alismoides (assembly GCA_037367405.1). NCBI lineage: Eukaryota > Viridiplantae > Streptophyta > Magnoliopsida > Alismatales > Hydrocharitaceae > Ottelia > Ottelia alismoides. The sequence continues at coordinate 310,719 of JAZKJV010003934.1, read as the reverse complement.
TACCTATAAAGGAAACCCTAAAAAGTAACTTGTAATTAATAATCTCAAAAAAATAAATAAAAATCATAATAAAATAATATAGAAAATATCAAACACTTTTTATTTTATAACTTTATTTTAATAAAGTCATTTCTTATTTATTATTTAATTTCTAATGTTTTTGGGGTGGTTTTTCCTGGTTGGTCCATGTGAACCAAAAAGGTAGCTTTAAGAGTTGACTCTGGTCAACTCTCTGACTCGCCTCACTAGCCATTTTCAAAACAGCATCGACCCTACTTCTCGATATTTCCCTGCTTGCTTCGCCACATGAGGGTGATGTGAACCCTTCATGGGATTTCTTCCATGTTCATGCTAGATTTACGCCTGGCCAACTCCTCAGGGAGAACATCATCGATGTGCTCATTCTTCTTGATCAAAGATCCCTGTTCCTTAGCCTGTACATAAGCCCGACCTTCTCTTCCCTTCGATTTTTGGTCCTCTTTTGCATCAGTCTCTCCTCATTTTGCGCATAGAAGCTGGAGCGAGGAGACAGATCGCTCGCTGAGCATCTTGTAGTGGGGAAGAGCAACCTAGGAGTGGCACTCAACCACCTCCGATGAGACCTCTCCATCGAGGTAATATCTCGTGGCCTCCTAGCCACTTGAGGCTATTTCTTTGTGCTTTAGGTAAATCATAGCTTAGTTTTTAATTTCGCACTATTATTCTAGTGTTTGACTGCTGTATTTAGCGTTAATTGATCACCTTCGAAGTTCGTCGGAGTTCTGCTCTGGTGAACATCTACACCCTTCATTCCACGTGTCAAACCCTGTTCTGCCTCACCTGAACATCCCATCACCTTACCGCTTGCCTTCTCCATAGATCCGGTCACACCAATCACCCAGCTCCTTGGATCTGGACTTCGAAGTCCTTCCGCTACCCTACATCGGACTTTGCCACCCCCACACCATTTCATATTTGGAACCACCAAATAAAGACCCAGACCTATCGCTTTTTCCTTGTGATGCTTGTTCACCATTTTGCTGGTCAGGAGGAGCGCATCTGAGTGTTATCGCCATCAAGAAACACCATTTAAGTATCAGCAACCTCAAGGCCCCCGACGACGGGGTCCAGACGTATGTGAGACCTCCATAATCTGCAGATAACTTCCAGAAGCATGTAGATTACCTTGGTGGAGGATTTGGAGGTCGGAGGTGAAAGATAGAGGTGATCCAGCAAGCCCCTAGGAGTTCTTCCTCCAAGTTCTTCCAAGCCCGTCAAGAGCCATCCAATCAAGATCTGTTCTTCATCAGGTGACGTCCGATATGACCACACCTTGACCGTTGGATCCGTCTCTAGGATCTAATCTCAGCCGTCGCCTACAAACCATCATCGACAACTGTGGAGCGGCCACGTCTCAAGTGAGCGAAGCATCACCGCTGGATAGCACCGCTAGTCGGGGTAAATATCACTTGTACCCTTGCATGTTTGTCATTTTAAATATAGCCCTGTAATGTATTTTTAACGCTTTAAACTTTTGTAAATATTGCATTGAGGCCCTACGCTTATAGTATTTGCACTTGGGTCCTCATCCATGTCAACCAACAGGATGTCTACCTTTGCAGGAAGGCCCTTGCTGTTTTTGTAAATTTAATTTTAATGCTTTAAAGTTGAACTATAGTTTAAAAACTTTTGTATAATTTTACATTGGCCCTCAAGTTCAATTTTATTTGTGATTACATCCTTGATAGGCCATTGATTTTTTAGTGTATTTATTCCATTTATTAAAATTAGCTATTATTCTCAAACAAATCCCAAAAAATAGACTTAGGTGCATGTTAGTGTGTACTTCCATGATACTTTTTTACTTTTTCATTCTAGGCATTTTTATTTTTTTATAGAAATCATTTTGAGCACATTTTTGCCCACTCTACAATATAAAACCCATAAAAATATAAAATCTTCTCGAAAAATTATAATATATATTGTGTTTTTTTTATTTATTTTAAAACTCCAGAAACTAAAAAGACTAAAAATAGAAAAAGAAAATTTGTAAAAATCAAAAAACTTCAAAATTCAGTTTAAAAAAAATAAAAATTCCCAAAAATACTAAAAATATATTTTTCTATATCTTACTTTTCTTTATATTTCTATCTACCTATTAAAATTTATTTGAAGAATTTTGGTCTTATTTTATTATGTTTAATCTTCATCTTAATTTTGAGTATTTACTAAATCCCTAATTTATGATATTTTTTACTTTAAAAATCCATAAACATTAGAAAAAAAACTAAAAAACATAAAAAAAACAGTAAAAAAATATTTAAACTCAAAAATTATTTATTATGTAATTTTTAGTTATTTTTTTATATTTATATCTATATTATCTATTATTTTATATATAGTCTTATATACCCTATATTATATCTTTAAAAGAAAAAGAAAATGCATAATCTAAAAATATGAAAAGAAAATAAAGAATTATAAAATCAAAAACAAAATATAAAAATATAAAATAAAATAAAATAAAAAAATTAAAGCTCACATAAAAAATAAACAAGAATCACACAATCACTTTTCTGCATTTCATTATCCGATCTATCCATTCTACTCCATATGCTCGACCTCTACACATACTTGCACATGTACATATCTTTTATAATAAATTTTAACTCCACAAATTTTTTTGCATTGCTTTATATTTATTTGGGGGTTAATTGTTGATTGACCCAAGTTTCGTGAGCGGTCGCTTTAGCGACATCGTAGTTCTCGCCTTGTGTAGACTACTTTAGACCCTAGAAAAATCCTAGTTTTCAGATAGGTTTTTGCACTAGTCTGCTAAACAAATATGATTAGCAATCACTTCGTGATCAAGTGTCTCTCAATCAACAGGTAAACCACAACAATAGATGTGTGAGGTGTAAGTAGTGTAGAGGTCGAACATAGGGAGAAAAAGGTGAGTAGTTAATAATTAATAAAAATTTCTCTAATTAATATTTTTTGTATTTTCTTACTTTTTTCTTGCTTTTATATTGGTTTTTAATTGTATTTAATTTTTAAGCGATATATGTGAAGTGAGTTAAAATTAATTATAATTGAACAATAGATGTGTGTATGTATAAGTAGTGTAGATGTTGAACCTAGGGATAACTAATGAGTAGGTAATAATTAATAATAATTATCTTTAACTAATAACAATTATTTTTTTGCTTGCCTTTTTCTTATTGTCATGTGGGTTTTTAATTGTATTTACGTTTAATGGATTTTAAATTGTTTTATTTTTTATAATCCTTTTTAATTTTACCATTTTTAATTTATTTTTTATTTTAAAAATAAAATATATAATTATATAAAATAATAAAGATTCTATAGATATTATATACTTATAAGTATATAAAAGATAATATAGCTATTCATATTTATACATTAATAAAAATATATATAAATTTCATAAAATAGAATGTTTTTGTGAATTTTAGATTTTTCTTTATTTGATAATTTTATAGATTTTTTACTAAATTTTAGGCATTTTGAAAGTAATAAAATATAACAAATCAGTTACAGATTAATTTTCTGAGTTTTTTAGGTTTAATAACCATAAATATGTCCAAACTTTCCTCAAAACTATTTTAATATATACTATATATAATAAGAAAATTTTGAAATAGAAAGATATATTTTTATATTATTTAAAAAAACTAATTTTTATAAGGTTTTTAGGTTTTTGTGATTTTTTGGTTTTTTATATTTTGTATTTTTATTGATGTTAGATATATGTTATAATAGAATGTAATGTAGTTAATATATTTTTTGGATTTTTTAGAATATTTTTATATTTTATGGGTTTTATATCTAAATAGGATCTAAAATACAAGTTTTAGTTTTTTATTAGGAAAATTAAATAAACTTCAATCTAAGCAAGATGAAGCATGATATTTGTCACTTATATTACTTTTTCTAACATTTTTAGAATGATAAAAATAATTAAATTGATAGATATACACGAAATGAAAATGCCATAGTTACAGGGACCAAATTATAATTTTAATAAACTATAAATCTGTTTCATAATATGTCCAAGAAACTTAAGGGCATACACGTAATTTTTACAAAGGCTCACATTTCGCAACATGTGAGGCAGAAGGACCTAAGTGCAACTACTATAAAGTTTAGGACCATTTTGCAATTTCACCTAAAAATATTACACTAGATATTATATTTATAGGACTAGATATTAAGTACAAAAAGTGAGGGGTTGACAGTGCAATATACCCTTGGCTCCACGATGATCGCTCCTAGCGACTTGGGTTAAGTACACAAATAATCAAGGGTTGTTTTCACCCAAATCACTAAGCGCGATCAATGAGAAAATTAAAATCATTCAAGGAAAATCAAGCAAACAAAGCATGTAAGCGATTTGCTATTTTTATTTACCTAGTATAGCCACCAGGGTTGAACACAAGGAGCATGAGAAAAGTACGAAGTAGTCAAATTTCTAAACAGAATAAAATATTTTTAGTGGTTTTAAATTTTTAAATTTTTTTAAATAAAAGCATGCTAGCACAAAAAGAAAACAAATACACTGATTTTTTAGATTTTTCTAAGTAACCATAAATAGTCAGAAAATTAGAGTAAAAATATTTTTGAGTTTTCTAGATTTTAGAGTGTTTTTGGTAATTTTCCTGGATTTTTCAAAGTTTTTTATGATTTTATAAACATTAAAAAGTGCTCAAGAATCAAAACAACACACATCCCGGACCAAATTGCAAATTAAAAATATCTAAAGTGCCCTAAGGTCCTTATTAGCAATTTTATGATAAAATAGAGATATAAAGCTACAACTAGAAACTGAAAATGGAATTTTTAGTATTTTCTTTGATTTTCTATGATTTTTATAAGATTTTGGTTGTTTTGTAATTTTTAGGGTTTTTATAACTATTTTTTAAGAAAACATAATATAGAAAATAAAACACAATAAAAGGCACATATAGTAATTTTTATGGAATTGTTAAAGCATTTTTTGAATTTTTATAATTTTTATAAGGAAAACATGGACTTTTTTAGGGTTTTTGAATTTTAAAATAGAAAATGCAATCAATTAATCATACAAAATTACAGTAAAAACTCCACCCTAGCAGGAGCGAATAGTGATTTTTAAGTGATTTTTTTTCAAATTAATTTCATATTTATGAAGTCCAATACAGAGCATGTAATTAGTCATTGTTCACAAGGATCTCTTTGTAAATACTTTAAGTTTCTCAACCCACTGGATAACACAATATAAAAGTTCAGGGTTCAATCTGCAAATATCCCAATCAATTCACACTCATGCTCAATATACAACGTACATGGGTATAAATGCAATTTCTAAAAACTTAACATTCAAGTAGCAGCATTACAAAAGTTCAGGATGCAAATTGCAAATAATCCAGAAATCATGTGACCTCACATGTGCTTCAGAAACGTAAATACCAAAAACTATGAGGTCCGAACAATAATGTTCTTAACTACACATTTTATTTAATGGACTAAATATAAAAACAAAAACATGTGGGATAAAATATGAAATATACCGAGGGCAGAGGCATGTGGCACGCGTGGAGCTGACACTGGCGTATTGCTCTGATTGACCGGTGCAGGATCTGATGGTGCAGAGAATGTCTGGAACGTGCAGGGCAGATGCTTCAGATGCTCTGATCCAACGACCAAAAGGTTGCACAGTCGGGCGGCTGTGATGCTATCTGGCAGAGGCGGGTCTCATCCGATGAACGCGAGAAGGTCTGCAAGAACTCATCTCCAGCGACTTTCAACCGAGCATCAGAGGGGATCCAATGCTCCGATGAAGTATCTGAGGGCTTCAACAGGATCATAGATGTGATCCGCGTTGAACGAGGGGCTCCGATGGAGGTGATGATGGTCAGATGAGCGTGGCACTAGCTGCTCGCCTGGAGCTGCTTTGCCTGAGTAGCTGGGAGTCCAAATGGTGCTCCAGATGAACGTATGTGCCTGCAAGGTATCCTAAGCTCGGGGCGAAGCTCCGACGAGGGTTATTTAAGCATACAAATAAATGAAGCGATGGGGAATGGAGATTTGGGTCTCCGATGAATGCAAGGGATGGAGACTCGACCTAAACATGCCACATAAGAAGATGGAGGATGAGATGTGGCGTCGATCTGAATGGATAAAGGGGCGTAATGGGGCTCCGACCAACTGGTCGGAGCAGAGGTGACGGCGGCATAGCGAAATGGAAAGATCGAATCAAAACGGGAAATGCAAGGGATAAAATGGGTACATGAAGGTTCAGATGTGCTCCTAGACTTCAGGCGAAGGTGGGCATCAAGATCATGGCCTCAACTGAGCTGCGGCTGGCTAGGAGGTTGCTCGCGATGGTTCTCTAGCCACGAAGTGTGCTTCGAGCCTCCAAGCACCTCCGACGAATCCTAAGCGACTCCTCCAACCACTATCACTATGAGGAAGGTGGCTCAAGGTTTTTGGTGGTGCAAAGGATGAGCTAAGACATTGTGGAGGCTAGAAGAGAGGATTTATAGGCTGCCTAGGGTCCAAGAACATTGGGGCGATACACGGAACCCTAAGCACATCCAGCTACGCATAGGGATCCGTGAGGATCATTGATCATGAGGCTTCAATCTGGCACAGGAATCAAGGTAGGTGGAGGTCAGGTTCAGTCAAGAAAAAACAGAGAAAAATCTCCAGCGAAAGGGATGCGACCTGACCTGTCTGGAAGGGGACGTTGACCGGGGTCAACAATCCCAGCTGGACCAATTAGAAAATAGGGTTTACAAAATTCAAAGAAAATATGATTAAAAATAGTAAATAGATTTAAAAAAAAGGTATAAAATAAAAATGTTTATTATTTATTAAACTATTTTTTCATTATTTTTAATTATGTTTAAAGTAATGTATATATAGTATATATTATTATATACATGTATGATATACCTATGTATTATGTACAAGTATTTTTATATTATTACTTTTACAAAATTAATATTTTTTATATTTTATTTATTTACAACATAATTTTAGGAGTATAAAATAATTTTTATTTTATTTTTACAAATTATTTAACGGTGTGAAATAAATAGTGAATGCAATATGTACATGTGTATTTTGTACAAAGGTTGGATGGTTTTATTTTTATTTTATGTTTCTGATTTTTATTTTATTTTTGTAATATTACTTAATATATATATATATATACAAGGATTTAAAAGAATAAATAAATTGGTTTTAAAAAATAAATAGATAAATAATGTGTACAAGTATAGGTGATATGTACAAAACATAGTAGATCATATCTCTCTCTACTTATTTTCTTTTGCAATCAGGTAAAGGCTTGACCTTCTCTTGGGGTTTGGGTCACTCTGTATGTATTCTAAATGCATCATTATTTTTATTTTTCCTTTACTATTTTATTTTTAGAAAATATATCCTAATTATTATTAACAAGGGCATGTAAAATGCTAAGTTCTTGAATTTACAGGTATTTACAGGGTGTTTTGTCAAAAGGAAGAGCTAAAATAAAAGAATAAAGAGTGAGAATCATGGATTCATCACCCCCTGTACTTCACCTTTGCTAGTCCTTTAGCAATCACTTATTTGAAAAAGAAGTTAAAACAAAAAGGAAAGAAAAAGGAATCAGGGTTGATTATTAAACTTATCTTCATTTAATTGGAATATGGAGCTCGGTCAGACCTTTGGATTATTAGTTTGATGGAACCTTATTGGGACAAAGGCTTAAGACTCAACAGCCTTCAAGTTCCACAATTCTATGAACCAGGTCAGAACAAGTCTATGTTCGCAAACTCTAATGATCATGCCTCTTAACTTGTACTGTGTAACTGATATGTAGCTCCCCACCTCAGAAATGACAAAGAAACAACCTCCCTCAACAAGGTAACTCTAATTCCCCAGTCTAGCACCTCTTTCCTCGAGGACGGGGTATTCCCTTCTAAGTTCAAGTTAAACCAGCTCAAGAAGAGGAGAAAGAAGAGAATGGACCGTGACCAGTGTAGCCATGTATCCCTTGGAGCAAAGCCAGTGTAGCTAAGTCTCCAGCTACAAGCTTCCATGAGATGAGAAGGTGGAATACATAAGCTTTGCTTATTTACTATATACACTCCGGCAGGCATTTTTTTCAATCAGGCACATCCCCTTTTTTGAAGTTTTTCATATTTTTGCACATTTTTGTGTTTTTTATGTGCATATATACGACATATTTACATGGTGCAGCATGTACATAAGGAGTTTTTCCTCTTGAGCCAGTATACTATCCCTCTTTTGTAGCATTATTGCAACCCACAAACTCTTGTCTTTAGACCTTAATGCCACTAGACTAGGTTGAGATGCACATCCCTTCCTAGAGGAAGACGAGAGGTTCTGCCTAGAAGTACTACCCTCGTATGCTACACCAAGCCAAAGAATTCTGCCTCCTCACCACCTTATCCTTGTTGAGCTACATGTAAGGTTCATGTCCAAGTCAAACCATTGTCTTTGAGAGTCATGCGTGCATTTTTAATTGTTCTACTTAGGCTTATCAAGATGACATGTGAACATAGCCTAGTGGACTCAAAGAATTAAGTCATTGATGGACCTGAAAAGTCTTAACTCCAAATCCTATAAGGTTCCTCTGAAGTTAAGTGGATTAAGGTCTTAACCAAGATCTATTTTTCAATTTCATTCCAAAATAGTTTAAATGTCAACTATGATAGAGAAGGATATACAAGAAAATATGTACAAAGCCCTTTTTGAATTTTTTTTCAAAAATATGCAGATTTTTATGAAAATTTTTTGAATGCAAAAAGGAAAAGGGTTTTGCAAAATATTTACAAATATTTACAAATAAAATTTTGCTAACTTTTATTTTCCAAACATGTTTCAAAAATTTTGTACTATATACATAATTTTGATACGAAAATATTTACAAAACTTTGCAATCAAAACATTTTTACAAATTGTTTGTACAAAAGTAATTTTTACAAAATGTTTTTATATACAAGAAAATTTTTAAATTTTTTTGATTTTTAGCAATTTTTTTTATTAACACACTCACATAAAGTATGAGTTAGTTGTAAAGTATATATATACAATACATACGACACCCCCTATACTTAGCTCGAACGATGTCCTAAGAGTGATCAAAGAGCAACGAAAGGAAGACATAACTCGTGCTGAGTATTGGGAACTGAAAAGAATGCTATACTACAATGCCAAATGAAAGAATGAGGTCGGTGATTCTAATGATCGCTCTTACCGACTTGGGTTAAGTATGCAAATAATCAAGGGTCATTGTCACCCAAGTCACTAAGCGTGATCAATGAGAAAATTAAAACCACTCAAGGAAAATCAAGCAATCAAAGCATGTAAGTGGGTTTGCTATTTGATTGGATTGCTTATTTGAGTATTATGTACTTGTTGATCATTGTGCATTAAGTTTCAATGCTGCCTCGAACCACTATTCATCCCCATCTAATGATGTTGTGATCCCCAAACTCACAACCGAATGCATATTCCTTTTAGATATGAGGATCACGATTCTTAAATGCAAAATGCTACTTGAACTATGAAGATACAAAACTCAATTAATTCATAAAGTACATTAGTCTTTAACCTAGATATCCAAGCATGTAACAATCATGACCCGAGTCTCCCCGGCTCAGGCTTTCAATCCGACCAATCCTCGATTTATCCACTAAGTTAGTTTGTTTGTTCGGGTAAATCAACTATATTATAATAATTTATTTAAGCAAAAAAAATTCAATCGCATTAATTATAACAATACAAACATCTTTTAACCTCAATAAATATACTAAAATGTGAGGTAAATAATGAACAATCTTATAAAAAGACAAGGGAGTGCTAGCAAAATGAATTGCTGAAATACCAGAGCTGTCGATATGAAGTGCATGGTGGATTGTAGCTCCAAAAAAAACTCTCACTAATTAGAGAGTAGATAGTGGATTCTTCATTTAGTGTATGAGTAAGGGTGATTATGGTCTTATTTTTAGGCCCCCAATGGCTAAGTAGCTACTAAAGATGATTAAGGATGATCGGCAATAAATGTCATTGTTACAATAATTAGTGTAAAATAGAACAAAATATTCAATTGGAATTATTATTAGTCGAATGAAAATAAAGTAGTCAATTGAAATATAAGATTAGCCCAACTGAAAATATTTCTCCATAAAATTCAGAGTCCAACATTTTTTTGGCCTGTTGGCAAAAAAAAGGTAGTTGACTAAAATTTAGATTAGTCGAGTGAAATGATTTTAATAGACTGAATGAAAATTATCAGTCTGTTGAATAGCAAAATTCAGTAAATGATTTTTGGGAGTGTGAGATTAGATGACTAATGAAAAGTCCAGTCATAGTTGACTTATTTGGGAAATAGTTGTTTGAAAAGAAGTTAAAATCTATTCTAAGAATTATGCATCATGCACGAGTTACTTAAGGTTAAGAAATTTACAAGTTACAAGACTCAAAATAAAAAGATTATAACTTTCTTTGAGCATGATCTTGAGTTCCTTCCTCCTTGAGCTTGATCTTGATCCTTAGCCTTCAAGTTCCTTCTTAGTGTTTTAGGCTCGATCCTTAACCTTGGTATTGTTCTTCTTCCTTTAAGCTTGAGCTCATTAGACTATAGCAAATCTTCTTTAAACTTTACCTAGTACCCATCCAAGAAACAAAAGAACTCTTTCCCTGCCAACCTCTCAATAATCTAATCAATAAAGGGCAGTGGAAAGTGATCCTTCATGGTAGCTGAGTTCAGGCATTGGTAATCTACACAGACACGCCATGAAGTAGGTACCCGGGTCGGAATCTCCTCACCACGATCATTCTTTACGATCGTAATCCCAGATTTCTTTGGGACCACATGTAAAGGGCTGACCCATTTGGAATCCGAAATTGGATATATAAAGCCAGCATCACACCATTTCTTGATCTCCTTCATGACAACCTCCCTTAGGTTTGGATTTGGACGGCGATGACATTCACAGGAGGGTTTACAGTCATCCTCTAGGTAGATAAAATGCAAGCACAACGCTGGATTGATCCCACAGAGATCCGAGATATTCCATCCTATGGCCTTGTGGTTTCTCTCAAGAACCTCTAGCACATGAGATTCTTGTTCAACAGTCAACCGCGAGCTGAGGATGACCGGAAACATTTGGGGGGGGGACCCGCAAGGAAGGCATATTTCAACGTTGATGGTAAAACCTTGAGCTCAGGTGGGGTCTGAATCGTCTCTGCGATAACCTCTGCTATTGTACCGATAGAAGGTATGTGATCTGTGCTCTGTAGACTATCCACCTTGGCTATTGACGGCTCAGCAAGTAGAATATCTGATAGATCTGTAAGGAATGATCTCTGCTCAGAAAGGAATGGCTCATCAGGATGTTCAATACTCTTATCAATGAACAGCTCAGATATCTCAGCAACAATCTCAGAAAGTTGTCTCTCATCTGTGCATAAGTCAGGAAATTCAACAATTGGCTTAGATATCTGGATCTCAGAACTCTGCTCAAAATGCTCATCTGCAACTGTCTCAATTGGACCACCAAGGGAACTCATGTCGATTGTGCTTTCCAGAGAGTCCTTTTGGGAAAGGAACTCCTGGGTATCTATAAAATCCGTGAAAAGATCTCTCTCTCTGAATTCAGCAAGAAAATCACAGTCATCTGGCTCTGATATAACTTTCTCTGTATCATCTGCTACTAGTGAAGGTGATGGTCTAGGATCAGAGATCGTCTCAATTTTCACCTTGTCACTACGAGAGTGAAAGATGATCTCTCCAGTACCATAATAAACTGTTGCTTCGATCGTTCAGAGGAACGGTCGATCTAGTATGATCGGGGTATGGAATAACGGTGTAGGTGTGTCCATATCCATGACAGCAAAATCAACAGGGAATTTCATTCCCTGCACCATTACAATACGTCCTCTAAAATGCCTCTTGGCCTCTTAATCAATTTATCAGCAAACTGAAGGATTATTCAGTTAATAAAGAGGAAGGCATGAGATTAATGGAGGAACCGCTATCGAGAAGAGTACGATCAAATTCTTGATCAAAGATGGCAACAGATGTGAGGTGCTCCCTTGTCTTTCTTTTTCGGTGGAAGGTTGCTGATGGCATGAACTGTGGCCATGGTCAAGATGTGTTTCTTTGTTTCCTTTCGTCTATTCTTCCTTGGTTGACGCTTTTGGGTACATACCTCTTTCATTCCCTTTTTTACTGTAGGCATGTATTCCATGGCCTTAAGGAGTGGCATCTTTAAAAAGATGTTCTGTAAGATCTCAACCACCACAGGATCAGATAGTGTTGTTTTTAATTTTTGAATTTTTTTTATCTTTGAGAGCAGAAGTAAATGGCACAGAATCAGAATAAACATGCAAACGTTAATTTCCTTTATTCAAAGTGGAATCATCATGTACAAGAGGACAACCAGAATCAGTCTGTATAGTGTTGTCCAATCTAGGTGAAGGAAAAACAGAATCTAAAACAGAACGGGATGTTACTATTGGTGAAGAGGAAGAATCTGCGACTGGTATATTCTCCCTTGCTGATGGTGATCTGCATCTGCCTGGTGAAGGTGGTGGCGAAGGCGGTGAAACTCCAGATGTGGGTGCTGCTATACTGGGCCTCTCGACTGCTGGTGAAGGAGATGATGTAGAAGATGACGCTCTCTCAGTGGATCGATCTCCCAACCCCAACTGTTGCGTAGGCGGCGGTAATCTCCTACCGCTCCTGAGATGAATGGCGTCAGATAAACATGTAAAATCAAGGGACATACCTATCTTATGGGTGGGTGGGCCATTGGCTACCTGCTCCTTGCGTATGAAGTTGTTGGGGTTGGCTTCAACCTGTGCTGGAATCAGTGTCTTGGTGGCGGTCAGGTCGTCAATCTGCTAAGTAAGTTCATTCATGTTCTTCATAAGCAGTGTAAGTTGGTCCAGTGCTGGATTGACTGAAGGGGCCTCAGGTTGCTCATTGACTGGATGTCGCTGAGGCTGATAATACGGAGGCTGTTGGTACCCATATGGATTTTGATAATAAGGAGGAGGGGGAGAATACTGTCCATAATATGAAGTCTGATGCTGGTTAGGATGAGGAAAATACATAGACTGTTGCTGAGGCTGGCCTTGTCTCCAGTTTTGGAATTGAGGTGGAGACTGATATTGAGGCTGGAATTGCTGGTGCTGTTACTGGTACTGCTGTTGTCTGCCTCCCTGAAACTAGTGGGTGGGTCTTTGACCCTGCTGTGAACCCATCTGGCCTTGCCCTGACGGACGGGGCTAGTTTCACTCACAATCGAACCAGATACCATTCACCTCCTGAATACTAGGTGGAGGTAGAGACTGCTGCTCAGGAATGTAGGAAACTTTTTATTGATACGGAACTATCTGATGTGAATGCTGTTGAACCTGATCAGGCATCTGCACGTAGTAGACATGCTGAACTATGGATGATCCTCCGCTACTCTGCTTGGTGGAAGAAGTCTGCTCCCTAGTAGAGGTATTGGCTGCTGCATTCGTAATGTGGATTGCGCTGATCGAATTGACAAGAAGTTCCAGATGTTTTGTTATCTCATCCAGCTTATCCATGTTCTTTGTCCTCTGCTCGATCACATGAAGCTTATCAAGTTCCTGGGATCTCTTTTCAATAATGTCCACTTTGGATAGGTGGTTTCCAATGATGGCCAAGTCAGTGCTATCCACCTTATCCACTTCTTTTGTTGCCATCATATTGACATCCTTGTGGGGGTACTGTAGGGGTGGTGACGGGATGCTTCTGAAAAGCACGTGAAGAAGAAAGAACTGCTGAACTTTCCGCCATCTCCTCGAAAATTTGGTACAAGACATCCTCATCCTTATTGAAGTGACTTCCCCCACAAGCGGCATCTACCAGCTTCTGATTCTCAACGCTTAACCCCCCAACGAAATTTTGTACCAGGCTGGTCTTTGGAATATCATGATGGGGGCATTTCTCCTTCAGATCTTTGAATCGTTCCCATGCCTCGTGAATAGGCTCTTGGGGCATCTGGGAGAAATTAGCAATTAAGGATCGCATTTGGTTGAGTCGTCCAAGTGGATAATACTTGTTCAGAAATGTGGACCTCAACTCTTCCCAAGTAGAGACAACCTTCCCCGAGTGATTTAGCCAATACAACGCTTTGCCCATTAGACTGAATGGAATGGCGGTCATCTGTACTACCTCTAATGAGACATTCAGGTAGTGTACTGTTCCACAAATGCGATCGAACTGCTGGAGGTGTATATAAGGTTCTTCACTAATGTTTCCATGGAATATTGGGAGAAGAGGCAAAATAGTAGGCTTAAGCTCAAAATGCCCATGAACTGCAGGGATTTGTATCCAAGAAATTGTTTGTCCTGCCCCTAGATTATAAGCATATTTTAGTGCAGGCTTAGGTTATGTATGAGGTTCTTCTCCATTCCCACCTCCAGGGTTTCTGTTATCCCCCTCTCTCCTATATTATCTTTCCTGTCTCAGCTCGAGAATCATGTCTGTCAATGCATTCTGAAAGTTAGTCTGCTCTGCTATCTGGGCTTCAATTGTCTGGATGGAGGATAACATGGTGCTGTTGATCTCGCTCTACTCCGACATGGTTCCCTTTCCCTTTGGTGGCATCAAGTGTTCACTGTCTAACTCTGAAAATGTGCATGATACTCGATTAGTACTTAGAATTGATGGATTCTCATATATTAATTCGAGATTAAAGCCAATCTCAAAAAGTCGATTGATGGATGTTGTGAACGGTGAAGTGGAGGAAGAGGAATATTCAGGAAGTGAGTCTCCCCAAATAGAAGGTGAACGGCTCGGAGTGTATAATGAGTTCGCAGAGTCCGAACAAGAAATACTCCAGTCCGACATCTTCGAAATCAATAGGTAGGATGCAAGAACACGAGGGTCAATGCAAGAGTGGAAGTGAATGAAGGCGCAAATTGCGCAGAAGGATCTTTATTGCTAGCAAGCAAACACAATACAAGCCCCCAATTCACCAACTCAACTCAATGTGAAGACCGTGAAGGTTCGGTCAATTATCTTGTCAATTTTAGAGTTTGGTGACAATACAATCTATCAGAGCGGTTAAAGCGAGCTGTTAGGAACCCAATGCTCTCAGGAGACTGGCCTAATCTCAAAGTTAGATCTTTCCCAGCCAGTATGAATTGCAGACCATTTACTGGCTACCCGATCAATTCAATCTGTTAAGGATGTCACGGACCGCTTTACCGGCTAACGGAGAGATCCTCACTAGAGAATGACTAATCCAAGATAGTAGTCTGAAAAGAGTTCGGGCGTGGCTCTATCCTAGTGTGCGGGTCGCTCTCTCGCTCAAGCAAACCAAACAATGAGGGGTTTACTCTCCCCAAAACAATGATTTTTCCTTATATTTTTTAGGGTCTAGTTTTCTTTAGCAGTCCCGATTTTAGCAGTTATCACTTGGTTAAGAATATTTTCAAAGAATCGCCTACCGAGTGTCCAATTTCCTTTTTAACTTATGTGAATGAAAATAAGGAAGGAGATCGGAAATGCCAATGCGCGATTAAAAATAATGATGCATGCAGGGGTTAGAGATGTGTACCTTGTCGCTAGCACTCTACATGCAAGTGATCCGCGTAGAATTGAAATAAACTATCCTATATGATGCAAGTGAACCGTCCTAGATGATAGCTTCTATTAGCAGGGAAGAACAAGTTTATTTGACTAAGTCCAAATTATGCTCTACTCTATAGGCACAGAAATATCTTGTTTATGGTGTTTGGACCTAACTAATTACCTGGATCAAGCAAATTAATTAAAGCAATCAAGAGGTAGCTCACGAAATCCGTGGGAAACAAAGAAAAATAAAAGCGATGGAACAAAATCGGTGAGGTCCCCCAAGTGCACCGGCACTTGGCGAAACAGACCCCGCAACAAATGAATTTCATTTTACGGAGTTCAAATGGAAAAGGAAAACTCTCTCTCTCTTTAAATCTTTTTTTTCGTCTCCTTCACTTCTTCTTCTCCTCTTCTCATGCTATCCTGTGGCTTGGTGCTTCGGCTCTCCTAGGATCGCCTCCTTCGCTCTGCAGGCCCTCGCAAGAAAAAGAAAAGAGAATGTGTAAGAAAAATAATTATCAAATATGAGAAAAGAGAGAAAAAATGAAATAAATGCAGTGGATAGAAACAATGAAGTGAATCGAAAAATTATACAACCAAGAATAGCAGGTCAAAAGAGAAACCTAACTACCTCGCCATGCCTCCCCGGTAACAGCGCCATTTTGTTATTCAAGAATTTTTGGGGTTTTTGAATTTTTCTATTTTATATCCCCGACAAAACCGCTATTTTGTTGACAACGATTTTGAGGGGAACAGAGATTAATGAAAAAAATAGGATGTTGTTGTTGTCGCTATCCCCAAAATCCCGTGACAAACAAAAAATTATTTTTTTTAAATTTTTGCTACTTATTAACCTGTATAGTGGACAGGGTCAAACTCAGGGAGGCTACAAATCCTGAGGGTTATTCAATTAATCGAAAATCAATTAAGAGAAAACAGGAATCTCAAAGGACAACTATCCTTGATTTTTGTGATTTTTTTATCTTTTTAATTTTTTATATATTTTTTTATTTCTAATTTTTTGTATATTTTTTGATTTTTTATGGTTTTGATTTTACAATTTTTTTAATTTTCAATAAAAATAACACGAGCAATATTCACAAGATCAAAAATACACACACCAACTCTTTTTGCAATTTTTCAATTAGTCAAAAATACTCAGAAAAATCCAAAGAAAATATTTTTAGGATCTAAAAGTTTTGAAATATTTTTGAGAATTTTTGTGGGATGTTCAGATGTTTTTGTATTTTTCTAAAAATCAAACAGTGGGAAAAGAATGCAAAAATGTGCACATCCTAGAATAATTTACAACTTAAAAATATTTTAAGTGCCCAAAACTCCTGACAATTACTTAGGACAAACTAGAAACAAATATAAACAAATAGGAAATGAAATCAAAATTTTTCGATTTTTGAAGAATTTTCTCTGATTTTTATAAGATTTTTGATGTTTTTCAATTTTTCTTGGGTTTTATAAATGATTAATGTGTGAAAATGTTAGAAACAAAAAGACAATGAAATAAAACTATCCTAATATTTTTGGAATTTTTGGAACAATATTTGAATTTTTATGAATTTTCAAAATTGAGGAAGGCAAAATGACATTGTTTTTGATTTTTTATAAAAATCAAATGAAATCAAAATGCAGTGAAAAATTTACATTAGGAAGATAATCACATCAGGAGCACAACGTAATTTTTGCAAGATTTTTAGATCACAAATAACATTTATTTCATTCAAAGAGAGCAAGCAAATTATCATTCTGCAGTTGAGGGACTAAAACGTAAATAGTTTAAAGTTTCTGTATGAAAAGAAAAAAATAAAAATTCTGAGAGATGTTGCAATGTACCCAGATGGTGCGTGCAACGCACGTGCTTGACTTGGCAGGGGGGATTTTGCAAATGTGGAAACCTCCAGGGAAAATTATACAATTGTGCCAAAGAGTATTTTTTTATTTTAAAAACACCTTTCCCTATTCCCACGGGTGTCGCCGCCATCACGAAGGGGGCTGAGGGCTTCTTCTCTCTTCTCGCGCAGGCAGCACGCAGTGACGGCATCGATGCGGGTAGTGGCGCTGGAGGGACACCGGATGACGTGGTAGGTGCGGAATGGCGACGAGGCGTCGGAGCTCCGCGCTCGCTGAGGGGCGCCGGTGGCACGCGGGGCGTGGCCTGCGGCGTACCACGCCGCTGTGAGGAGATCGGTGTCAGTGGATATGCACAGGGTCGCCTCGTGCGGCGGCTAAGGCGGAGGCGGGTAGAGGAGGCCGCAGCATCAGAGGGGCGGAGGCAGGTCGAGGAGGCCGCGACATCAGAGGGGTAGCCAAAGGGGGGCTCGCGCGCTGTTGACGACGTCGCCAAGCGCGGCAAGAGTCTGGCAGAGGAACTTTCTGGAGGGAACGCCACCCTCACGCGGCGGTTGACAGCGAGGGGGGCGAGCGATCGGCGGTGCTGGAGGGACACCGCCCCTAGCGGCGGAGAAGGAAGGGCGGCGTGGGGTGATGTCCCCACAACTTGTAGCGATTTTTTTAATTTATTTGTAATTTTTGTTGTTATGTAAACAGGAAATAAAAAACTTTTTATATATATTTTTGTAAATCCAAAAAAATAGAAATTAAGAGGGAAAAAATATGATATAAATTTTTTTATTTTTTTGTTTTATATTTTTGTTGTTTTTTATGATCCTGCAAAACAAATGTGAGGAAAAAAGTTTTTTTATTTCTTTAATTATCATGCAAAACAAATGTTAGCCAAGAAAAACAATTATATGGATTTTTAATATTTTGTATTTATTTACAAATCAGAATATGAATGGGGATCCTGCGAAAATGAAAGGATCGAATCTGATTCTCCGACCACCGTGTGTGGTCAGAGTTGATAGATCATGGGAGGTAGAATTTGAAGGCGGAGAGATCGAGAAGATAAGATGAAAAATCGAGTAGGTGGCGGATCAAAAACGTGACGGATTTTTTTTAATGATCTAGAAAAACAAAATGACGATGAATAAAAAAATACGACAAAGTAAACTACGATTAACCTAGATAAAAAAAGAAAAATATGGATCTCACCTTAGGAGCGGAAAAGAACCGTGATCGCCTCGACAAGGTCGACTCGCTGTCATCGGACGGCTTGGAGGCTAGGCACTATTCTCGACGAAATTTTCTCTCGGAGATCGGGCTCCTCTCTCTAAAGATTGATCAAGTTGGAATGAGGGAGAAGGAGCCATATAAATAGAAAAGAGATGAAATTTGATTTTTTGGAATTTTTTTGGTGGAAGAGATAAAAGAGATGAAAATTGAAATGGATTTTTTAATTCTTTTGGTGGAAGAGATAAGAGATGAAAATTGAAATGAATTTTTGAATTTTTTGGATGAAGAGATAAGAGAGATGAAATGATATAAAAGAGATAAACATATTTACAAAATTATCTTTTTTTTTTAATTTTCATCACTTATTTTTTGGAATCAAAAAAATTATTTTTTTATTTTTTTATGGTGATTAATTTAAAATAGCAACATTATACATATATGACATTATATACAAGGGTAAATGAGGAAATTAGCTTTTTTGTTTTAAATTTTTTATTATTTTTTTATTTTAAAAAATTAGTGGGAATAATTTACAAATATATACAAAATACAATATGCACAAAATACATGGGAAAATTGCACAAATTACCCCAGAAAATTGACTTTTCAACCGTAACTTCAAAAATTATGAAAATATAGGCATTTTGAAGATAATTTAATTTCGAATCCAATGGAAGTAAGATTGATTCAATTTGAGCTCATATGGAGCCAGAATTGGTCTTTCAATTAGTACTTAGTGGCTTTTTCCAAGTGTGGCTACTTTTATTCTGTACATGATTTAATTGTGCAATTATTTTTATTAATTAGGACACACTTTTATTCACAACTTTGATTTTGAAAGTTATTTCATTTGAGTTCAATTAAGGCACAAATAAATTAGTATCAGTTTTATACATATATATACAAAATAAGTGAGAAGTATTTACAACCATACACACACATTTTTTTGGATTTTTTGTTTAAGGACCCTATCTCCCCCTACTTTATTCCTGGTCGATCAGGTCAAGTCTTGACCTTCTCTCGGAGTTCGGGTCAGCCTGTATACAATCTTCCTTTTTTATTTTATTTTCTTTATTTTTTTATTTTCTTTTCTTTATTTTTTCTTTCCTTTTCTTTATTTTTACTTTCTTTCTTTCTTTCTTTATTTTAGGTTAAAATTAGTAAGAAGTGTACAATATTTACACATAGATGCAAGTTAGTAAGAATATGGAGTTAGTGTTATATGGAGGTGTTTTATAAGAGATTTAAGCTAAAATAAATGAATAAAGATGACGAATCACAGATTCATCACATGAGAGGAGGAATTAAAGTCTGCTCCAGAAGTATTATCCCCTAAGTTGTCTCAACCAGATGCACGGCCGTATTTCAAATTTCTCCTAAGGACCCCACGAATGCGTTCATGAATCAGAGGAGAGATTTAAAGATTTATTAGAGAAGTGCCCCCATCATGATATATCGAAGACTAGCCTAGTCCAACATTTCTTCAGGATCTTGAGTCAATAGAGTCAAAGGCTAATCAATGCTGCATGAGGTGGATCTCATTTTAACAAGTATGAAGATATCATCTGGCAGATATTCAAGGAAATGGCCAAAGGGGAGGCATATCTATCTTTATCCTGTGCTTATTAGAAATAGCCATAGATCCACCACAAGATTGTCAACATGGAGGCATCACATGAAGAGGACAAAGATGAGAGATCCAACTTGAGCATCATTGGGAGCCACCTGTCCAAAGTGGACATTATCGAGAAACAATTACAAGATCTGGAGAAATTATAATCAAACAAAGAATGAAGAATGTGGACAAACTCAACTAAATTACCATGCAGCTGGAGATGTTGGTCAGTACCATCAACTTGTGTCAGTCTACGAGCCCATCAGTTATAACTTATATTGAACCAAAAGAGCAATCAGAACTGCAGAATCCATGACAACATTCATTAGTTCAGTATGTGTATTATGTGCAAGCACTTGATCATGCACCACCATATTAGCTGCAATAGGAGATGGTTGTTTACCACCATGAGCCCCAGCCATCATTCATCGAGCTATTTTTCCCACCTCCATCCAAATTCAGAAGGTGAACAACATTTAGAATAATGTCATGCAACTGGCCCGTCCTGGCAGACATCATCAGGGTCTGTCTACTGCCATCAAGTTGTATACCAATCTCATGTTAGTAAATTTGTCTAGAATCAGCCACATCAACACCAATCTCCAGCACATGCTAATACATGGAGACATAACTATCAGTAGCCAGCACACCACCATCAACAACCATATCATCATTACCCAGTTACTTCATACCATAACCAGTATCCTCCTCAGTATCACTAGCAGTATCCTCTGCAGCATTATTCTTCTAATTTTCAATCATAGCCTCTTCACCATTATCAATCTCAGCGTGGTCAACACATTGAATCCTCGGAGGTCGTGCCTGTCAACCCATCCCTCAATTGTTTTGTCTGGGCTGGTGAAGAGCCTATCTAAGATGAATCAGAAACTCAATGACCACATTGTTGTGAAAATGATCATTCCCGCACAGGTTGAGGCAAACCCCAACAATTTCAAACATAAACTAATGTGTCTCCTATCCCTTTCGAGTAAAGTATAAATGATCCTTTTTAGACTCTTAGGAGTGGTAGGATCATGTTGCTGTATGCCACTACAAAGGGGAAGAATAAAGTTTCACTGGGTAAATCGTCATCTTCGACATCAGTTGATCCAACAACCGGACGCGTGAAGGAGGAGGAGAAACACCAGAAACATTACAAAAAATGAAGAAAATAAAAATACCAAAAATAGAATAATAACAAAGGTCGATTCGAGAAAACAGAGGAGATGCCAGCACCAACATCAGATCTCATGTTGATCGATAATGTCAAATTTTTCATTTTCAGCTTTACCACTATAATGGATGAATGTATCCCTTCTAGTCATCCAATTGTAAAAGACGATTCGAATGTAAATAATAACATTACCTTTAGTTCTGTAAATATTCCTTTTTACTGAAGCTATGAAAAATTCCAAAAGAATGAGACAAATAAAAACAACATCGTCTGATTTCATTATTGTGGAAATTCATCAAAATATTTTTTTATATGCATTTATTGAAATCCATGGAATACATGTATTTTTTATGAAAAATAAAGAGATGGTACAGAAAGTGTCAACCCCATAAAAATAGAGGCAATAGATCAGAGAAACACATCTTGACCATGGTTATTATTAATGCGATCAGTTATCTTCCAACCAAGAAGAAAACATGGGAGTACCTTTTGTCAGATGTGAGATTTTTTATCAGATTTTCGAGAGATCTTTGCTTGATAGAAGTTCCTCCATTAACCTTATGCCCACATCATTTTTAAATAATTCGGGCAAGGTCCACTTAAACCCATGCGCATGATCCGTCAATTTGTTGATTGATTGATTAAGCGGCCTGATGAGCGCAAAATTCGATCACTCGGATAAAGGTACTAATCGGTCGTTGTGACCCGAGCAATCAGATGCACTTGATCAAGAAAAATGAACCACTAATGAAAATAAAATCGATCAAAACACGAATAGCGGTCCTGCTATAGGATTAACCTAGTATAGCACCCAGGGTCGAACTCAAGGAGCACGGGTTGGCCGAGAGGCCTACGAAGTAGTAAAAATAAAGAAAATAAAAGAACAAAATATTTTTAGTGGTTTTTGAATATTTTTATATTTTTTTGGATTTCTAAGGAATTAAGGAAATAAAGAAAAACACGGAAAAGCACACTTCTACAATTTATTCAAAGCCTCAAAAATCAACCAAAAATTGGAATAAAAATATTTTTATGTATTTTATATTTTGTAGTGTTTTGGTGAATTTTTGAGAATTTTCTGATGTTTATTTTATTTTCTAAAAATCAAAAGGTGAAGCAAACAGTGGGTACTGTCCAGCCGAGCCAAAAAGCCCTGGATAAAATACCTAAGAGCCTTAAAATGGCCTGGAGGTAATTTTCCTGTAAAGAAGATAAAACAAGGAAAATTTAGGCACCAATTTTATTATTTTTGGATTTTTAATTTATTTACTAGAATTTTTATAGGTTTTTCAGTGTTTTTAAGTTTTTAGTGATTTTTGGTAATGATAAATAGCCAAAATTGGCTAGAAAATCAAACTAAGCAAAATAGACAGTAGCTATTTTTTATAGAATTTTTAAATGAGTTTAAATATTTTTTGTGATTTTTCAAGCTAGACAGTGACAAAAATAATGGTTTTTTATTTTTTAAAAATATCAAACGAAATCAAAAATGTCCTCAAAAATCCACAAAAATCCTACACCATGGCAGGAGCCATGTATCAAATTTTCGTTGGATTTGGAGGTGTTTTGATATTTTATTCAAAAATAAAGGGTGGGCACTGTGCACAGGGACCAAAGTGCAAATACCCAAAGTTCTGGGGGGTCTGGTGCAAAATACCCAACAAAACACGTGCCACGCGCGTGCCTGGGGCACTCAGGGACCCAAATGTAA
Source organism: Ottelia alismoides (assembly GCA_037367405.1). NCBI lineage: Eukaryota > Viridiplantae > Streptophyta > Magnoliopsida > Alismatales > Hydrocharitaceae > Ottelia > Ottelia alismoides. The sequence continues at coordinate 287,516 of JAZKJV010003934.1, read as the reverse complement.
GAAAAATAAGTCCCGAGGACTTATTGGTAACAGGTACCAAAAGTCCAGGGGGCTTACCTGCAAATTACCCAAAATATAACGCACATGTGGAAATAAATTACGCACAGGGGTATAAATGCAAATAAGGAAAAGTTTTCATTCATTCAATACCATCCAGAACTACAGGGGTATCTACTGCAAATAACCCAAAAATATCACGTGTCGATGCACGTGTCCACAACTGGCAGGGGTATAAATGCAAATAACAGGAAGCACAGGGTCCACTATGTAAATTACCCTAAAACTAAACAACTGACTTTAATATTTACAGGACTAAAACGAAATAAAAATAAAGACAGGGCCTAAGGGTAAATTACCCTTTATTAAGCGGATGGGCTGGATGCGCGCCACATGGAGATCGGACGGCTGCTGACGGTGGGCGCTCCGGATCGCCTCTCCTCAGATCGAGCGGTGCTGGTGGCTCCAGGGACGGACGGCCCGGATGAAGTCTGGAGTGGAGAGGGACGATCGACGGCAACTGGAGGTCCTGGATGAACAGGCAGCCGGCGAACTTCGCCGACCAAATGAAGGCGCTCCCGGCCTCCTCTGCTGCGCCTGAGGATCGGAGAAGCTCCGGCGTGGTGGTGCGCAGCTACTGATGCCCTCCGATGACCCAGCCGAGCTCGGGAGAGCTTCGGCGAGGGTGGCGGAGGTGAGGCTCCTGGTCTGAACGTCGAAAGGCCTCAGATGGCCTTGGTTTGACCTGCAAAGCAACCCAGGAGACTCGCGGGTCGAGGGCAAAGTGCCTCGACCCGGTTAGGCAAAGTGGGGGTGAACGATGGGTCGAAGCGGCGAGCTCCGGCGAAGGTGGTGGACGGAGGAGCTCGGTACCCAGCTCTTGTGCGAGCTGGGTTGGGCGAATGGGTGGAGAAGGTGCGTCGGGGAGAGGTGAACGTGATGGTCGATTCCGATGATCGGATAGTGGTCGGAACCGGGATGAATCGGAGAAATACGACGGCGGAGCGAATTAGGTGTAAATGGAAATTGAAGGAAACGGGAAGGCTAAAAGGTTACCTGGGTGGTCGGAGAGACTGGGGAGGAGCAGCTGATGCTCCTGGTCGTCGCCTCGAGGATCGTCTCGCTCCGAGGCTCGAAGCTCACGCTGGTGACGGAGCTACGACGGCTGTGGTCGCCGGATCGATGGCAAAGCTCCCTCTCCTCGCTTCGACAGGCTCAGACGCGAGCTGTCACCTCACGCACTCTCTGGAGCTCACTGGAGAACGAAGCAAATGGCCAAAGATCGAGAGAGGAGGTGGCGGAGCTGCGGCTATATACGGCTAGGGGTCCGGCTAAGAGAGGTCCGGGCGAGCAGCGCAGTGCGCGGATCCCCAAAACCCACCCCGGGCGTGGATCAGGGAAGAACGAGCTCGGATTAGAGCCCGGGGTTAACAGATTCAGGAGTCGGATCAAGCGGGTAAAAATCCGAGAAATCGGGTCCAAACTCAGATCCGCGGGAGGTGGTCTTGGGGGGGGGTAGTTGACTGGGCGGTCAACATCCCCAGGACCCAATAAGAAGGGGCCACGTGGCTGAGTTTTGAAATGGAAATTAAGGGTAGCTAGGGCCTGAATTTGCAAAAACTCAAAACACAAAATATTTTTATGTTATTTTTTTTCTATTTTTTGGTGATTTTTAATAATTTTTTCGAAATACAAATAAGCTATATACATAGTATGTACTATATAGGTATATGTGCACAATTAGGGTTTTTGATTTTTGATTTTTAAATTATTATTTTTGTGCAATTTTATCCCTATTTTATATTTTATTTATTTATATTATAAAATAAGGAATAAAAGTGTGTTTTTATTTTATTTTTATTATTTATATACATGAGTAAAATAAATACATATATACATTTATATACATGGTATATGTACACTGTATTTTTTATTTTTAATTTTGCTATTTTTATTTGGTTTTGATTTTAATTGTTTTTATTTTATTTATTTTCAATATAGAACATAGACTATTTACAAAAAGTTTGGAAAATAATTTTATTTGTTTACAAGGTTAAATAAATACATAGATGTGGTTTATGTACATGATGAAAGGTGTATTTTTGATCTTTTTGATTTTTAACTTTTTCTTTTTGATTTTATATTTATAAATATATACAAGTATATACAAGCATATTTTTGGTGAGGAAAATATTTTTATAATATTTACATAAATATTTACACATGAGCCCCTATCTCCCTCTACTTTGATTTTTATGCGGTCAGGCCCATGCTGAGCCCTCCCTTGGGTTAGGTTGCTCAATATTTATTCTAAATATTTCCCTCTTTTTCTTTTTAATCTTTATTCTTTTATTTTTGCACAAAAACATGCTAATTATAGGTTTTTACACAATGCATGCTTTTGGTAATTATTTGTATTTACATATATCTACATGCATTTGCAAAGGTTTTTGTAGCTAAAATATAAGAATAAAGAGTGATGAATGGGTATTCATAACGGCCCAGTGATGAATCTCCATTTCATCATCTTTATTCTATCATTTTGGCCATAAAACCCTACCTAAAGGCAAGTAAATATCATTATTTTATAAAAATTAACATTTATTATTAATTCCATTTATTGTATATAAAGTACTATTTTTAATGACAAAATTATAGAATAAATAAAAGAAAAGAAAAAGAAATAAAATGTCAGAGGTATTTTATGACTTTAAACCTTGAGACCAAGTTAAAAACTGATTTGGTCGATAAGGAATAAAGTAGGGAGAGATAAGGGCCAAATACACAATAAAAACCCTAATTTTTATCCTTCAATAATGTTTTTTTAGATCCATTTTATTCTTTATTATTTATGCCCCAAATAAAGAAACTTTGTATATGAAAATTATAGATAAAAATATAAAGAAAAATATAAAATTGACTTCACACAAAAATAATACATAGTCTACTTTTTACACTCAAAATATAAATCCAAAACTCAAACTTCCCAAATCCATATCTTCTCTATATGAACTCAAAATGCATAAAAATCACTTTTTAATTGTATATAACTTTTTATTAGCTATTTATTGGTGATTTCATTTAATTTGTAATTAAAATGCAAAAGTTAGGTTTTGGACCCCAATTGTACAATATACATGTATATAAATAAAAGGAGAAATTATTCTTTTCTTTTTTTTATTTATTTTATGTCCTTTTAAATATTATTTATATTCTATTAAAAATATACAATAAAATAAATCACAAAGGAAACAATAAAATAAAATAGTATACAAAAATATATGGATGAATATACTATACTTATACCAATATAATAAATACCCCTATTTATTTAAGTGTACATATTATATCAAAAAATAAAATAAAAATATATTTATGTATATAAAAACAAGTATATATATACAAAATATGCATATAAAATAATAATAATATAAAAAATAAAAATAAAATACGCGTAACATAGGTAAATATACTAATAAATGAACCTCTAAAAAGTATCATGTAAAAATTAATCCATAAAAATAAATAAAAATCATATTAAAATACTACAGAAAATAATAAACATTTCTTATTTTATAACTTAAATTTAATGAATTAATTTACTATTTATTATGATTTTACAATTATTTTTGAGTCAGCTTTTTCTTGGTTGGTGCACGTGGACCAACCAGATTGAGTCGCTAGTTGACTCTGATCAACTCCTCTAACCGGTACCTAGGGTTTTCAGACCAGCCTTTGACCTCGCCTTCATCGTTTTCCCCCAAGGATTCTTTCATCCTTTTGGATTGATTTCTTCTCGACTTTTTCTCTTCGTTCATTGCTCTATCACACCAGCTTGACTCCTCGAGGAATGCTTCACTACATCGATCACATGACCTCGATCTTCACCTCACGTTCGTCACAAGTACATAAACTTGAGCCACCTCCATTTTCAAATTTAAATCCCCTTGGCTCCACTTCTTCTCCTCCTTTTGCACTTCAGGGATTGAGCTCCATGACAGGGAGTTCGCCAAGCATTTGGTTAGATCAAGGAGGCGGTGTAGGGGCGATTTCCACCATCTCCAGCGGGTCATCGTCGTGAGGTCTATCTCGCGGCCCACAGCTACTAGAGGTTAGTTCTTTTTCGCTTTCTAGATAGAATTTGATTCCAACAGTTTATTTTCATTCTTAGTTTAGATTTTAATTCATTGATGTAGCGTAAAATCACCTCTTCGTAGTTCGTCGATGCTCCTCTCTAGCGAACCCCCCACTATGACTCCATTTTCTTTCGACTCGTCGGACCACCTCATTCCACTCCCATGCCTCTTCTTCATTGTATGACCACAACCAGTCACCCAGATCCTCACTGGATCTTATAGTCGAAGTCCACCTCCTCCGCCCTTCGTCGGACTTCACTGCCACCACACATTTCACTTCGACAACCACCAATAAAGGCCCTGACCTACTCCTCCTTGCATTAAGAATTTTTCATACTATCTACAGGTATGGAAGAACCCCATCTGAGGGGTTTGGAGATTCAAAAAAACCTCAAGGAACATCCAAGCTCCAGGGCTCCATCGATGAGCCCTAGAACCATTTGAGGGCATCTCCAGCTGTGGAACACCTCCAGGGAACTATCGAGTAGTCATGCAGCGTCTGCGGAGCTCGAAGGAAGAAGAATCGAGGAATCAAAGATCGAGGGAGGCGACCTTCTTCCCTGTTCTTCGTATGAAGCAGTAGTCGTTGGATCAAGCTCCATCTCCAGTTTTGAAGCCAGTCGTTGGATCCAAGCCTAGTTCAGTCATTCGATGAGATCCAAGACCTAATCTTGGCCTTTGATCACCAAACCAGTATTGCACCACTAGAGCACGATGCGTGCCCAAGTTAGCGCTCTCCACTGTTCGATCGTATGTTGTTGTGGGTATTTTGCACATCTTTCCCCTTTGTTTTTGTTTATTTTGTTTTGGTCCTGTAAGCTTTTAATTTAGCTTATACTTTTGTGTAAAATTTGTAAGTAACCCCCTTTGATTATTTCTTTTTGTTATTGGGTCCGCATCATGTCACCTCACGTTCGATACCACATGAGGTGGTGATTTTTAGTACTTAAATTTCAATTTTCAGTTATAAAACTTTGGGTTATTTGCATATTCAACCTTGCCTTTAATTTTAATTGCAAATATATTGTTTTAGTCGATTTTTTTGTGTTTCTTTTCTATTTATTAAAAATGTCATCTATGCTTCAAAAATTATGCAAAAATAGGGTTAGATGCATGCTAGCATGTACTTTCACGTCACGTAATTATTGTTTAATTTTAAGAATTTTACCTATTTATTAAAAATAAAAAGAGCATGGAAAGTCCATATTTGAACTTAAAAATAACAAGAATATAAAATCTATTTGAAAAATTCCAAAAAAATATATTTTGTGTATTATAGAATTTTACAACTCTAGACCAAAAATCACTAAAAATAGAAAACAAAAAAAGCTAAAAAATAAAAAGCTCTAAAATCCTTTATAAAAATATTAAAAAATAGCAAAAGCCCTCAAAATATTTATTTCTATCTCTAAATTTTCTTTATATTGGTTATTATATATGGAAATTGATTTGAAGAAATTTTGGCACTTTTTCTATTTTTAAATCCCAACTCAATTCGACCTATTTATTTACTCATTATTTTAGATTTTTTCCTATTTAAAAATCCATAAAAATTAGCAAAAATACCTAAATCACAAAAATAGTAGAAAAAAATTAAAAAATATAAAATATTTTTTTGTAATTTTTGTTTATTTTTAGTTGTGTTTATTATTATATTACCTTGTATTACATATAAGCCTATATTATATATTTAAAAAGAAAAGGAAATTAAAAATCCGAAAATATAAAAGAAATTAAAAATATAAAACTAAAAACAATTAAAAAAGTATAAAAATTAAAATCCAATAAAAAATTTAAAATGAAAACTCACACAAACATACAATAAATAGACAAGAGAAGGACAAAATTTTGGATTCAATTCCCAATTTACCGTTTGCTCCTTGTGTTCGACACTCTACACATACTTACACCTATACACACATTTTTTAGAGTTATAATAAATTTTAACTCCACATTTATTTCGCTTTTCAATGTTATATATATTGTGGGTTAATTATTACCTGAAGTTGGGTTTCATGAGCTGTCAATACAGTTACGCTGATTGTTTATGGTTAGCTCACCCTCACTGAATCCTCTTCAACACCCAGAGGTTTATTGGAAGACGTTATCATAGCCATGTAGGACAAGAAATTCCGAGTGGAGTTCGTTGTCCTAAACATGGATTCCCTTGCACCATTACTCCATACTCTGATTATACTTGGTCGATCATTCCTTTGAACAACCAGAGCGGTAGTTGATTATGGGTCTGAAAAGATCTCGTTCTGGTCCTTTAGTGAAAAGTCACAATGGACATGATTACCGAGCCGAAAGCTACAAAGAGCACATCTGAGAGAAAAGAACTAGAACCAACTACAGAAGATTGTGACAATGTTGAGGAAATAAGAGATCTAAGCTTACCACTTAATGATATCGAGACCCAAGAAACCCTCTTCCCTAAGGATGACTTGGAAAACACAGTCAATGTTTGTTACTTTACCGATAGATGATTACTAATGCGTCGATCAATTCATTTGAGGAAAATTCATTCCAAACCAAACACAAAGAAATCATTACAAGTATGTTCGGTACATTATTGTTCGAGCTAAGAGTGACAAAGGTGAACAACACTACATTATCCGTAGATCAGGGATGAACGAGTTCAGTTTCAGACATCACTATGAAGACAACTTAGAATTCACCTTAATTAAAGTTGCTTCCAGCAGATCTAAAGTATGCTTTCCTTGTGGATGAGCCAAATCATTATCCGGTCGTCATCAGTAGCAAATTGACTACATGTCAAGTATCTCTCTTGCTAAAGATTCTAGAGAAAAATTGCAAGGATCTTGGTTGGAATGTTTCATATCTCTGAGGGATAAATCTGACCTTGTGTTCACACCATATCTACTTAGAGGATGACTGTAAATCGTCTCGCAAATTTCATCAAAGATTAAATCCTAATATCCGAGACATAGTTATGAAAGAGATAATGAAATGGTGTGAGATTGATTTCATTTATCCCATCTCTAACTCAAAACGGGTTAGACCATTGCATGTAATTTCGAAGAAATCCATAATTACATTGGTTACAAGTGACCAAGGAGAGGAGATCTCTACTTGAGTACCTACCTTTTGGTGCATCTGTGTTTCTCACTGGTTCCTGAAATCATCTACTAAGAAGGATCACTTTCCTGTGCCTATTATTGATCAAGTTCTTGAAAGGTTGGGGGAAAGAGTTCTTTTGCTTCTTAGGTGGGAACTCCGGGTACAACCATATGAGAATCGCTCCTGAGGATCAAGAGAAGATGACTTTCACATGTTCGTTCGACATCTATGCTTTCAAGTGGACGCCCTTTGTAACACACCGCTATTTTCAAATGTGTATGTTGTCGTTTTTGCCGACATGGTGGGTAGTTTTCATAGGTTTTCATCGACGATTTTTCGGTCTATAGTGATAGTTTTGATGATTTTCTTGCACATCTAGAATTAGTACTTAAGAGATGATGTGAAGTCAATCTTGTTCTATCATGGGAAAAGAGTCACTTCATGGTAATAGAAGTAATTGTGCTAGGCCATGTCGTCTCCAAACAAGGTATGGAGGTCTAACCGACAAAGGTGGATGTTATTGAAAAACTTGATCCACCTAGAATAGTCAAGAATGTGAGGTTATTTCTAGGGCATGTTGGTTTCTATAGAAGGATTATTCAGGACTTCAACAAGATTGTTCGACCTTTAACATAACTTCTAGGCAATGATGCCGATTTCATTGTTGATCAAAAAGTTCTCCAGGCCTTTAATCAACTGAAAGAACTTGTCAATCGGACACTTATCCTCCAGCCACCTGATTGATCTCTCCTATTCGAGATCATGACAGATGCATCTAATTTTTACATTGGACTGTGTTAAGACAATGTCGTGATGGATTTCTCTATGCCATTCAATATGCTAATAGAACATTAGATGAAGCATAAAAGAACTAGAAGCACAGAAGAACTATACAGTCATAGAGAAAGAGTTGTTGTGGTTATTTTTGCCCTTGAGAAGTTCCATTTGCATCTTCTTGGTTTCAAAGTGATAATTTATACTGACCACTCTACTCTGGCACTTATAATAGAAGAAGGATTCCAAGTCACTATTGCTCCATTGAATCCTTCTCCTCCAGGAATTTGATTTGAAAATTATAGATAAGCCTAAAGTTAAGAATATGGTAGCAGATAATCTTTTCAGAATAGAATGTTCAGAGACTCTGCTGAGTTCTATGCCAATAATAGAGACATTTACCAATGAATCTATTCTCAGTGTTTCTTCTCCCCCCGTGTTTGTCGATATTGTGAACTATCTCAATTCTAGAAAAGTACAACACTATTGAACAAAAATAAAGAAGAACAAGTTTTTTGTTCGATATTCATTTCTACCAGTGGGAAGATCCATACCTTTTCAGGGAAGGTACCGATTGCATTTGGCGTCGATACATTCCTCAGGAGAAGTACACTAGTGTCCTCGAGCATTTATCAAAATCTTGAATCTAGAGGACACCATTCTCGAAGTAGAATGACAACGAAAGTATTACAAAATGCCCTCTGGTGGTCCACACTATTCAAGGATGCCACAACATATGTTAAAGGTTGTACCGACTGTCAGAAAATGGGAGGAACCCTCAGTTCCAAAGATTCGATGCCTCTAAAGTTTATTCAAATTTCTGATGTTTTTTATGCTTTGGGCATTAACTTTATAGGCACAATTTCCTAATAGTCAAGGATTTGAATACATCCTCCTTGTCATTGATTATGTAAGTCGTCATTGGGTGGAAAATATCCCCGCCGATCCACAAATAGTCATTCTGTTTGTCGAATTCTTGAGGACAACATTATTTCATCATTTGGAATTCCAAAGATCTTGATTTTAGACGAGGGTAGCCATTTTATCAACAGAAGTGAAAATGCTTGTGAAGGAGTATGGCATTGATCAGCGTGTCATATCTTCTTACCACCCACAATCGAACGGCCTGACCGAGATATCCAATAGGGAGATAAAGGTTGTTCTGTCGAAACTTGTTAGGCCAAATAGGAAGAACTAGTCTCAATTCTTGTCCATGGGCTTATCGGGCCACCTACAAGTCTCCACTCGGTACTTCTCCCTACCATATTGTATATGGAAAGCCATTCCACCTGCTAGTGGAATTGATTCATAAATCTCTTTGGATAGTAAATATCTGTAGTTTGGACTCACGGACTGGTGGACAGAACAGGAAGATCGATCTGAACAAACTCCTGGAATTCCGATACTACACCTATCATAACATCCTAATGTACATAGAGAAAGTCAAACGTTGGCATGACAAGCACATCATAAGAAAGACTTTAGAGCCTGGATAGAAGGCGTGGTTATTCAATGCGACGTTGAAGATATTCTTGGGAAAATTAAAGAGTAAATGGGCAGGGTCATTTGCAATGAAAATTGTGCGTGACAATGGTAGTTTCTCATATCAGAGTTGTTGTCTAACGTACAACCATTTGTGGTCAATGTATAATTGCCGAATCCGTATTTAGAGCAGGATACATTCTTGTCCATTGTCGATTCGATTAATATGGTATTTGAAGATGATCTCCATGTAGCATCAGATGATTCAGACAATGTTATACCCAAAAAATATTTTTGATTGATTCTTTTCATTATCTTTCAATTCTTTCATTCTTCCATTTTATTCATTCATCTCATTCATCATTGCAATACTTAGGATGACCATATCCTAAGTATAGGGTGATGAGTGCCTTAAGTTTTTTCTTTCTTATTCTCTCACTTGTCTTCTAACTTGTTGATAATTATTTTCTATACTTGTGGATATTTTACCGTATGTATAGGGGGAGTCAAGTTGAGTCCTTGATTTATTGTAAATTCTAATCTTCTAACATCCCTTCCTTGAGTACAGTCCGATATACTAGGATTAGTTGATCCTAAGTATAGGAGGGACGATCAACTTCTTATTCTTTATTTGTGCCGTTATAGTATAGACTTTTCTATGCATAGCACAAGTTATATCTTCCTTTTTGTTTTTGAACATTATGAGGACATAGTTAGAGCTAAGTATACGGGTGTTGTATATATGTATATATACATTAACCATACCTCATACTTTATGTATTTTCAATAATGTGGCTAACATCCTAAATTAGGTAAGGGTATATAATAAAGTAATCATAAAGAAACACTTGTAAATATATGTAAACATCTTGGAAAAATATTTGCTAAAATTAGTTTGAAACTATTTTACAAATGATGAGGAAAATGACTGTAAAAAGTTTTGGAAAGTCTTTGGAAAACCTTTGAAAAATATTTGTAAACCATTTTTGAAAAATCCCATAAAAAGTTCAAAACTAGAAAATTTCTTCACGAAAATATTTTGCATTGCATTAGAATTTTCCTAAATGATATTCAAAATTGAACTAGTCTAAATAAAATCTGAAGATTGGAGCTTGGTCTAGGCCTTAATCCACTTAATTTCACAGGAACCTTATAAGAACTAGAATTATGACTTTTCAGGTCAATGATACATAATTCTTTGAGTCTACTAGACTATGTTCACATGTCATTTTGATTATCCTAAGTAGATTATTTCGAAGCGCACACATGATTATTGCTTATAATGACCTAACTTGGACAAGCACTCTGTAGTTAGCTCAACTATGATGAGGTGGTTAGGGAAAGATTCTTTAGCTTGAGAAGCACACATGTGGAAACATAAGTCGCCCCAATCGGCGGACAATGTCCCCCAACCTGATCTCATGGCATGGACATCTAAAGACAAGACGTTGTGCGTTGCAATAAATCTTAAAAGAGGGATAGTCTACTGGCTCAAGAGCAAAAACCAAATACTGTTAGTGTTATGAATCAATAAGCAAGGCTTATACTTCGAAGTGAAAATATCAAGGTTGCCTGCAGCTGGAGACTTGACTACGATGTTCAAGATCCACGGGATATGTGACTACACTGGTCACGGTCTATTCTTCTCTCTACCCCCTCTTCTTGAGTCGGTTCTACTTGAACTTAGAAGGACATACCCCGATTCTCGAGGAAAGAGTATCTAGATTAGGGAATTAAGGTTATCTTACTGAGAGCATATGTTTCTTGATATTTCTAATGAGAAGAGATACATTCACATATATTGTACAAGTGAGACTCATAGTCATAAGGGTTTGTGTATGAATAGACTTATTTTGACAAGCCTATAGAGGCGATCTGAATAGAGGATTGTGAAACTTGAGGGCTGTTGAGTTTTAGATCCTATTCCCAATAAGGTTCTGAACAAACTAACAGTCCAAAGGTTTTAAATGATCTCCAAACTTTGATTTTATGAAGACAAGTTTAAAAATCATAACAAATCTAAGTTCTTTATTTTCCTTTTTCGTTATTTTCTCTTTTGCATCGCTTATTCTTATAATAAGTGTTTGCTAGGGACTTGATAACACGGTGCTCCGCAAGGGTCACAATGATATATAAAGTGTCGCTAAGGCGACCGCTCATAGAACACTAGTTAATCAGCAATTAACCCACAATAAAAGAATAAACCAATTGAGTCCCAAAAGTGTGAATTAACATTTATTACTCTGCCACAAGATGCACAGTGAATAAGTATGTAGAGGTCGAACCACAGAGAGCAATGCAAAACAATAAAGTAGCCTATGGTGATCATGTACACAGAGTCATCCTTGTATGAGTCCTATTTTTGTGGGTTTTTCTTTTTCTCTCTTCTTTTTTTTAAGTTTAATTTTAATTTTCAGATTTTGATACATATATATATATATTTAATTTTTTTCATATTGGAATATATATACAATGTAGGGAGAAGGGTCATTTAATATTTATAAAAATATACAAAAATAGTCAAAAATTTAGAAATAAAATCTTTTTGGTATTTTTATGAATTTTACTGTTTTTGTGATTTTTAGGTATTTTTCAAAATCTTTTTGGTATTTTTAAATAGCAAAATAGGGGAAAACATGGAGTTAGCTACTGACTGGGGGTAAAATGGGAATTAAAAAATAGAAAGCAGCCACAATTTTTTCCCAACTATTTTCAAAAGAAAGAGGATAAAATATAGAACCTACAGGAGTTGAGTTCGCAATTTTTAGGGTTTTCTAGAATTTTTTATATTTTTTAGAAGTTTTTGAGTATTTTTGAATTTTTAAGGTTTTTCTTTTGAGATTTTTAATGATTTTTGGATTGACACTAGAATATGATAAAACAGACCATATGTAATATATTTGGAATTTTTCGAGGTGGTTTACTATTTTTTTGGTATTTTCTAAGCTAGACAGTAGACTAAATGCATGTTTTTGGTTTTTAATAAATGCAAAAAACAACAAAATTAAAAACTAAAAATATGACGAGCAAGTAAGCTAACAGGAGCTTAAGTTCATTTTTGTGGAATTTTCCAAGATAATATGATGCATAAAATAAATGGACAAAGCATACAAAAATATATGGCCTGGCAGGGGCATTTTTGCAAATAAAATAACTCTCAGGGGCATTAGTGCCAAAATCACTACAGAAATAAACATTTATTTTATTTTCGAAACTCATTTACAATTTACAAAAACCGCCAGGCTAAAGTGCAAAAATCACGCCCCTCACGTGGGACTGCACGTGAGGCGCTGGAGGACCAAACTGCAATTATAACAACCACAGGGGGCCTACTGCAAAAATTACAATTAATTTACAACGTGAAAGTTTATTTATAGCATTAACATATAAATACAAAAAGGCAGGGGAGGTGTCTGAAATTTACCCCCAAAGGCGCGCGATCCAACGGCTGATCTTCGTCCACTTGACACGCGTCGCCTCCACGTCTGCCAATGCCGCTTCGACGATGGGCGGTGAGGATTAGATCACCCAAGGTGATCTGACGGTCTGAGCACTGCTTCATCTGACGGCTCTCGTTCAACCTGGGACGCTCCTCCTGATCGGACGACGAGGGAGGTGTCTGGAGGAACAGGGAAGAAGCTCGCCCCAGGCGAGCTTCGATCGTGGAGCATAGGCTCCTCCGGGCTTCTTCTTCGCATCTGAGATACTCTGCTCGTAGCTGGAGGCATTCCGCGTCTGCCGGCGGTCTTCTCATGGCTCCTGGAGGTCCACGGAGCTTGGACAAGGTCGATGAAGGTCGGGACCTCCAGGAGCCTCTTCCTGGTTCGTCTCGAGCCCAGAAGGGGTCGTTGCTGCGTTTGAACTGCATAGGAAGAACCGGAGGAACGAGGGCTATCTCCTCGACCCCGGGTTTTGAAGCTCTCGCGCAAAATGAGATGAGGCAGAGGAGCTTCAGCGATAGGCGGAGGTGGAGCTCCGATTCGCAAGGACTGGGGGTCCTTGGTTGAACAAAGATGACCGATAGATGGAGAATGCGATGGGGAACGAGGTGAGAGGTGAATGGCGGTCGGAGATGGTCGATGTCACAGAGAAGAAGTCACCGGAGCTGAGCTCCGGCGAACTTCGAGTTGGCGATTTTACGCTACACTACTTAAATACATATTAAACTAAGCACGGGAATGAAAAGCTAACATTAAAATCTACCTAAAAAGCACGAAAGGGTAGCTCTTATACCTGGGGGCCACTAGGGAGCAGGACGGACGCCGGAGCTCCGCCCCGTCAAAATGTATCCCTCCTCCGGCCGATTCGAGGCGCTGAGATGCTCCCCCTGTCACGAGGAACCTCCCAGGATCAAATTCGAGGCTTTTGGGTGGATGAAATTGGCCAAATTTGAGGATGGGAGCGGAGCTTCTTATTTATAAACATTGGAATGAACCCTTATTGACCGGCGTTTATTGAGTAATCCAATGAACATCGTGTTGGTCTAAGATATCGGCGGGCATCAGTGATCATCAGAGATGATTTATTGTGAAGAACGCGAGCGCGATCGATGGATGAGATGTCCGTAAAAAAGTGAAGAAATTCGGGGAATAGACAGTTCTGGAGCGCCAGGTCCCGGATGGGACAGTTGACCGGGCGGTCAACAAAGGCTGGCACCCCATTGGTCCACCTCGGACGCTAGAAGACAAAATAGGAAACCTTATTCTAAAATGATTTATTTAACATAACAAATGATTTTATTAGAATTTTCTTATAAAATAAAAAAATGTGTATTAATTCATGTAGTATTTATTTATGATTTTTATTTAATTTTTCGATGTATTTTATTATGGTTTTAATTTAATAATGTATTTATGCATGTATATTTAATGTATTTTCTTGGTTTTCATTTTAGATTTGTATTTTTAGTAAGTTATATGTAATATTTACAATATTATAAAAATATGAAAGAATTAAAGAATGTTTCCCTTCTTTATTTAGATATATACTTAACATAGGTATTATGCATATTATCTTGCATATACTTATTTTATTTTGTAAATCCTTTTTAGTTTTATTCTAATCTCAATATGTACATGTATTATACACATTATTTGCAAAATTCTAAAAATAGAATTTGATAAAAAATAATGGACAATGAATAAATTGAATATTTTAATCAGGCAGATTGCACAATGAAGGCCAAAAACCTAACATTTGCAGATGGACTCCAAAAATTATGAAACCAATTTTATTAAATAGTTCTTGTAAAGCTATATACAATTAATGGTGAGTTTGGGTGATTTGGAGTTTTTATTTGCAAGATATGGGTCTGTGAAGTTGAGATTTTGGCTTTTTATTCTGTGTATAAAATGTACACTGAGTATTATTTTTACACAAACTCAATTTTGTATTTTTATTTACATTATTATCTACAACTTTCATGTACAAAGTTTCTTTATTTGATGAATGAATAATTATATACAAAATAGGTGTCAAAATGTATAAATAAATGCATGAATAAATGAGGTATTTATTGTATACTGGACCTTATCTCCCCCTACTTTATTCCTTGTCGACCAATTCCATGCTGGCCTTGGTCTTAGGGTTCGGGTCATAAAATATTTGCAATATTTTATCCCTTTTTCATTTCTTCTCTTTATTCTATATTTTTGGCATTAAAAACCTTATTTAGTGTATAATTAATACGATGAATCATGAATTCTATTATGTACAAATTGATGCTATTTACATGCATTTGTTGGGGTTTTTGAGGCCAAAATGATAGAATAAAGGTGATGAAAAGGAGATTCATCACTCCCCTATACTTGCATTTGCTAGTCCCTAGTAAATACTTATGCAATAAGTACAAAAAGAATAAAGAAAAGAAAAAGGAGAATTAAAGAAGGATAGAGTGAATAGGGGTGATTTCAGTGCAATGCATGTCTTTATAAAATCTGAATTTGGAGCTCCTGTCAGACCTTGGGTGTAGATGTGTGTGGAACCTAGTCGGGAACCAGTTTTAAAATACAACAGCCTTTCAAGAGCCACGGAACTCGGTTCAACCCACCTCAATAGCCTGGTCAGAACTGGTCTACATCATACGCAAACCCTTATAACTATGAAGCTGACTTGTACAGTGTAAGTGATGGTGGCTCTCCCTAACTGAAATGACAAAGGAACTGACTTCTCCAGAATGACAACCCAATGATTCCCCAATCCAACAGCTCTTTCCTCGAGGAGCAGGGTATTCCCTTCTAAGTTCAAGTGGCAACCAGCTCAAGAGGAGGGGTGAAGAGAAGAATGGACGGTAGCCAGTGTAGCTACCTATCCTAGGATGCAAGACCAGTGTAGTCAAGTCATCCAGTTGTAGGCTCATATATTTGACTTTGGAACTCAAGCTTGCTTATTAGCTTTACTACATATGTACATACTTTACAGGCATTTTATTCTTGTACAGGGATGACCATTTTTTTTCAACATACTATTCACAGCAGCATTTACATAAGGAGTTTTTCCTCTTGAGCCAGTAGACTATCCCTCTTTTGAAGCTTTATTGCAACCCACAATCTCATGTCGTTAGACCTCATGGCCATTGAACCAGGTTGGGGTGCACTTCCCTCCCAAGACGAGGACGAATGTTTCCACCCGTGTGCATCTCAGACTGGCAAATCCAACCCCCTCACCACTCCAACTGAGTTGAGCCAAGTGAAAGGTGCAAGTGTCCAAGTTAGGTCACGGTCGGCAAGAGTCATGTGTGTGTCTCGAAAAGTTCTAGTTAGTCAGTTGAGGTGACTTGAACCCAGCCCTGATTTCTCAAAGAATTAAGTCTGCATAGACCTGAAGTACCTTAAACCTAGTTCCTGTAAGGTTCCAGTGCAGTTAGGTGCGGTAAGGTCTAACCAAGCTCCAATTTGAGACTTTATTGGACTTATTCAATCATCAAGCTTACTCAAAAAGAATATGAATGGTATGCTCATGCTATGCACAATGAATGATGAAATTTTTTACACAAAGAATTTTAAAAGAATCAAAGAATCTTTTTACACAAGGAATTTTGCAAATAAGAAGCTTGACAAAATGTACATGCAATATTTACACGGGCATACTGCCTTATTTACAAATAGATGGATTTATAAAGACTTTACAGGTTTTAATGACGTAATTTATTTAGGTTATACAGAAAGAATTTTATGCATTTTATTTGTAATGATGCTTTTATATCTCAGGTCTAGTTTTTGAAAATAATTTTTGGCAAACTATAGTACATAATACTTTCTGCAATCATTTACACACATTTGAAAACTATTTTTGCAAAGCTTTTTCACACTATATATGTATACATTTTCCACACTTATTTTGACAAACAATTTTCAAAACATTTGCACATAGGTTTTTCAAATCCTTTATTCCACACAAAGAAAAAGTTTTTCGATCCAAACAATTTTACACATGTTGAAAAGATTTCACAGCAAATTTTTCAAACGGTTCACACTATTTTTCAAAACATACTGTGTAGGTATTTAACCTGATTTATTAATCAGTATATACAAAAGAAGAAAAATTGTATTCGATGTACAACATGGTTTTGGATCTTGTATGCTTTATTTGGTATTATTGCTTATTTTTGTATGAGAGATTTTCGTGCAGACTCCTCAGACTTATTTGAGAATCATTTTCAAAAGATCTTCGAAAAACCATAGTCCAAAATAATTTTACAACATGTTCACGCATTTGAAAATGATTTTACAAAGGTTTATCACACAGGATAGATAGATTTTTCAAAGCAATTTGACAACCAAAATTTTCCAATCATTTGCACACTGATTTTCACACATTTTATTTCACTCAAAGAAAATAGATTTTACACACAAGACTGATTTTTTCAAAGGTTGAATACTTATACACACTATTTTTCAAGCAATTTTCAAAAGACTTTTCAAAGAGAATATTTTGCACAAAACGCTTGTCCTGACTTATTAATCAGTACAAGTACAAAGAGTCTAAGGAACTCATAATCATCTTTTATTATTATAGAGTTACTTATTGCTTTTTTAAATTGAATTGATGTTTTATTTTTCAGTATGAGTTATGGCTTATAGTATATACATGGTATATACGACCCCCTATACTTAGCTTGAGCTATGTCCTCATAGATCGAAGAAAAGAGAAGACATAACTCGTACTAAGTATAGACAAGTCTAAAGAATATATGAAAAATGAATGAATGAGAAGTTGATCGTCCCCCCTATACTTAGGATCAAAGAATCCTAAGTATAGCAGACTGTACAGAAAGCAGGGAGGGTCAAGGGTTGGAATACACAGATCGTACTCAGATTGTCTCCCCCTATACTTAGGGTAATGTACTCCTAAGTATAGTCAAGAAGAGGAGACAATGGAGAGGATCGAAATGAAATGAAAAACTCGGGGTGCACATCCCCCCCATACTTAGGACAAAGTACGTCCTAAGTACGGAAAACTGTCTACAAGGGCGGCACTTTTTAGATACAAGAAGATGATAGAAAAGGAAAAGAAGAAAAGAAGAAAAGAAGAAAAGAAGAAAAGAAGAAAATCAGATAAATAGTTTTTGGAGTTCATTGTCTGAATCTTCTGATGTTGTCACGGTTGTGGATATGTCATCATGGTGCACGAGCTGAATGGAGTCTACAAAGGTCAAGAATGTATCTGGTTCGAGGTAAGGCTTCAGGAGTTGGCTGTTGACGACGAATGGCTGTGCGTCAGGGGACAATTCTGATATGACAATACTTCCATTGTCACGCACTTCACAAACTCGAAATGGCCTTGTCCACTTGCTCTTCAATTTTCCCGGGAATATCCGCAACTTTGCATCAAATAACCATACCTTCTGTCCAATATCAAAGGTCTTTCGTCTGATGTGCCAGTCATGCCAGCATTTCACCTTCTCTTTGTACATCAATGTGTTATCGTATGCATAGTCTCGGAACTCCAAGAGTATGTTCAGATCATCCTTTCTTTTCTGACCATTTTTGCGTGAGTCCAAATTGCAACTGTTAACTGCCCATAAAGACTTATGAATTAATTCAACGGGCAGATGGCATGGCTTTCCGTATACAAGACGATAGGGCGACATGCCCAAGGGAGACTTGTAGGCAGTTCTGTAAGCCCACAAGACCGAGTCCAAGAGTTGGGACTAGTCTTTTCTATTTGTCCTGACAACCTTCTGTAGGATAGTCTTGATTTCTCTGTTTGATAATTCTGCCATGCCATTGGTCTGAGGATGGTAAGGAGATGCAACACGATGATCGATGCCATACTCCTTCGTCAATTTCTTGACCTCTTTGTTAATGAAATGGCTACCCCCGTCTGATATGAGAATTTTTGGTATCCCAAACCGCGAAATAATGTTCTTCTTCAGGAACTGACACACAGTTCGGCTATCGGCGGCTCGAGCAGGGATAGCTTCAACCCAACAACTAACGTAATCGACGGCAAGAAGGATGTGCTCAAAACCTTGACTGTTAGGGAACGGTCCCATGAAGTCAATGCCCCATGCATCGAAAACGTCTGCTATCTGAATGATTTTCAGGGGCATCGAATCTTTTGTAGTGAGTGTACCTTTCAATCTCTGACAGTCAATACATCGTTTGACAAATTCTGCTGCATCCTTGAATAATGTGGGCCACCAGAGTCCACACTAAACTACTTTGGTTGCCGTACGATCTCCAGAGTGATGTCCACCAAATTCGAGCGAGTGACAATGCTCGAGGGCACTAGATTGCTCCGCCTGAGGGATGCACCTGCGCCAAATGCAATCTGCTCCTTCCCTGAATAAAAGAGGATCCTCCCATTGGTAGAAGCGGATGGTCGACATGAGTTTGTTCGTCTGATTCTTCGTCCAATCCGATGGTGTTACCCCAGAGGCTAGGTAATTGACTATATCAGCATACCAAGGAAGAGAATCCACTGCTAAGATTGATTCGTCAGGAAAGGTTTCTGTAATGGGTGCACTGTTCGGAGGAAGCTCGTGCTGCTCAATTCTGGAGAGATGGTCTGCTACCACATTCTGAACTCCAGGCTTATCCTTAATTTCCAGATCAAATTCCTGGAGGAGAAGGATCCATCGAATCAGTCTCGGCTTGGCATCCTTTTTCTGCTGGAGGTACTGGATAGCAGAGTGGTCTGTAAAAATTGTGACTTTTGATCCCAGCAAATAGGATATGAACCTTTCAAGGGCGAAAACCACAGCCAGCAACTCTTTCTCTATCACTGTGTAATTTCTCTGTGCTTCATCTAATGTTCTGCTGGCATAGTGAATGGCATAGGGCGCTTTCTCTTTCCTCTGCCCAAGAACAGCCCCGACTGCAAAGTCTGATGCATCGGTCATTATCGCAAAGGGAAGTGTCCAGTCTGGAAGCTGTAAGATCGGAGCCTGCGTAATAAGCTCCTTCAACTGGTTGAAAGCAAGGAGAACCTGCTGATCTACATTGAACTCCGTTTCCTTGCACAGAAGTTCTGTCAAAGGTCGGGCAATGCGGCTGAAATCCTTGATGAATCGCCTGTAAAATCCCACATGCCCCAGGAATGACCGTACATTCTTTACTGACTGAGGTGGCTGAAGATTTGAAATAACATCCAACTTTTTTGGGTCGACTTCCATGCCACGTTTGGAAACAACGTGACCCAACACAATGCCTTCAGTGACCATGAAGTGGCTCTTTTCCCATGAAAGCACTAAATTGACTTCCCGACACTTCTGAAGCACTTTGTCTAGGTTCTCAAGATAAGAATCAAAACTATCACCATAGACAGAGAAGTCGTCCATGAATACCTCGAGAAAACTTCCTACCATCTCGGCGAAGACTGCTAACATGCATCTTTGGAAGGTTGCAGGTGCATTGCATAATCCAAAGGGCATTCTCTTGAAGGCGTAGGTGTCAGACGGGCAAGTGAAGGTAGTCTTCTCTTGATGTTCAGGGGCGATTGCCACTTGGTTGTACCCTGAGTACCCATCCAGAAAGCAGAAGAACTCCTTACGTGCTAGTATCTCCAAGACTTGATCAATAAATGGCAAGGGAAAGTGGTCCTTCTTTGTTGCTGCATTAAGACGGTGGTAGTCAACACACACTCGCCAGGATGTTGGTACCCGAGTGGATATTTCCTCTCCTTTGTCATTTGTAACCACGGTAAGCCCAGATTTCTTTGGAACTACATGCAGTGGGCTTACCCATTTTGAGTCGGAGATGGGATAGATGAAGCCTGCATCACACCATTTCGTTATCTCTTTCATGATGACATCCCAGAGGTTAGGGTTCAACCTTCTTTGGAATTCACGGGACAGCTTGGCATCTTCTGCCAGATAGATGTGGTGTGAATACAAAGCTGGATTTATCCCTCGGAGATCTGATACGCACCAACCAAGTGCCTTGCGGTTCTTTTCTAGAACCTCGAGAAGACGAGATTCCTGATCCGAATTCAGCCTGCTACTGATGACGACCGGATACATTTGTTCTTCGCCCGCAAGGAAAGCATACTTCAGGCCTGCAGGAAGTGTCTTGAGTTCTGGTGTTGATCTATCCAACTTGTTGGTCACTTCAGATACTATGCTGGTGGTGGGATGTACTTCTTTGAAGGGGTGACCATCCTCATCATTCTGTTGAGATCCCAGTGATGTACCGAACGGTTCTGCGCTAGGCGGATCATGTTCGGTCTGGAGTGAATGATCAAAGAGATGTGCCTGCATCTGAGAATCAGTCTCCCAAGAATCATCGGAGCCAAAGTTAACTGTGCTTCCCAAGTCCTCCTCGAGTGTGAGGATTTCTTGGGTCCATAAATCATTCAATGACAAGGATGAATCTCTGATCTCTGCAATAAAGTCACAGTCTGCTTCGGATGCTGCCTGGCTCTCATCAGTCGTGGCATTCGGCTCTCTGCTCATGTTTATAGTGATTTGCTTGGCGTTCGAGCTGAAAGTAATCTTGTCAAACCTGTAATCAACCACGGCACCTGAAGTACGTAGAAATGGTCGACCAAGGATGATAGGGGTCTGGAGCAGGGGTGCTTATGAGTCCATATCAAGGACTACAAAATCAGCTGGAAATTGCATCTCCTGCACTTTAACTACATCTTCCAAAAGACCCCGTGGCCGCTTGATGGATCGGTCAGCGAACTGAAGGATCATTCGTGTTTGCTTGAGCGGACCCATCCCAAATTCTTGCATTATGGATGATGGAAAAAGGTTGATGGAAGACCCACTATCGAGGAGAGTGTGCTCGAATACCTGGTTAAAAATCTCACAACTGAACAGAGGTGTTCCTGTGTCTTGCTTCTTTTGTGGGAGGTTACTGATAGCTGCGACAGTGGCCATGGAGAGAACGTGTTTTTCTACATCTCGGCGGTTGTTTTCTTGTGCTGGGCGACGCCAGTTGGTACATGCCTCCTTTAGTCCTTTCTTCACAGCTGGCATGTACTCCACGGCCTTCAATAAGGGAATTTCAACAGTCAATTTGTCTAGAATTTCCACAACGCCTGGATCAGACAAAGCCTTTTTTCTTTTTGCAATTTTTTTGGATTTTTCTATTGCACGAGGAAAAGGAATATGTACATCACTAGCAGGAAAAGTAGAGTTCTTATTTACATCAAAATCATCGCCCATAGAATGTTGTACATCCGTACCACAAAAAGGAGTACAAACTATATCTTGGCATGCTGGTGCGGCAGGGCGAGCAAAAAGGTTAGCGTCTGCTCCATCGGCTGGCGAGGGATCGGCTGCTGCGGGCGGCTCCTCCAAAGCTGGCGCAGCTTTGCTTTGGCTACAAGCTTCTTTTTGTTGTTTTTGATTTTGCTAATTTTTTGTATTTTCGGCTGGAACTAATGGGAATGCACGACGGCTGGAATGGCTTCTCCTTCTTCTTCCTCCTCACCTGCCCCTGTAGCTGGCACGGCTGATGCGGAAGATGACGATCCACCTGTTTCTTTATTCACCCCATTCTTGGTGGTAGGCGGAGGTAAGACCCTACCGCTCCTGAGAGTAACAACATTAGAATAAACAGTAATATCATTGTCAGACACGGACAGGACATCACAATCTACCTGCTCTTTCTTCTTGAAAATATTGGAGTTGGCTTCGACCTGAGCAGGAATGGTAATTCTGGTGGCGGTCAGGTCGTCAAGCCTCTTGGTCATATCCGCCAGCCCTTTGACAAGTTGGGCCAGACAATCCATGGTGGGGTTCGCAGGGGGTACCTCGGTGGGTTCAGCGTACAGACCACGCTGTTGTTGCATGGATGGGTATGGAGGTTGTTGCTGGTGGTGCTGGGGTGGTGCAGGAAGTTGAAGTTGCTGATAAGAGGGGGGAGGATACTGTTGATATTGTTGAGGTGGGGCAGACGCATACTGATGAAACGGCTGTTGATGGCGGTGTTGTGACTACTGGTATGGCTGATTCTGCCTCCATTGATTTGTATACTGGGGAGGCTGATGATACTGCTGATGAGGCTGAGAGGACTTTCCAAAACGACCACCCTGAGGTTGGTGGTATTGCCTGTTGGCAAGTGGTTGACCTTGGGGTTGTCCCATAGGACGGGTCGGCTGTGCATTATTGGTCCATACCCCGTTCACTTCCTGAATCAGGGGTGGTGGTGGGAAAACTGGATCAGGTCATGAAAGGAACTCTGGTTGGTACACAACCATCTGCTGTTGCGGTTGCCCCTGGTCGGGCGTATGCACATAGTACACATGCTGGACTGCCTGTGGCTACTGGCTCGGCTGAGGCTGATGCTGCGGTTGCTACTCGTCCTTCTTCTCAGCGGGAGCTTCTGATGGTGTCGCCGACTGAACAGAGTTGATGGTGCCCACCAACAGTTCAAGGTACTTGTTGATCTGATCAAGCTTGTCTAAATTCTGAGTCCTCTTCTCGATCACAGCGAGTTTTTCGAGGTCCTGTGATCACTTCTCAATGATATCAACTTTAGAGATGGCCCCTGATGATACTGAGGTTGGAGCTCTCATCTCTCTCTACCTCCTTGGATGCTGCCATGTGTACTTGTTTCTGGAGGATTTGGGGCTGCTTCTGATATGCCTTGGATGAAGAGAGGGCGGCCTCTCCTTCAGCCATTTCTTCAAATATCTGCCAGACTACATCTTCATCCTTGTTAAAATGCGAACCCCCACATGCTGCGTCAACGAGCCTTTGGCTCTCGATGTTTAGTCCCCCAAAGAAGTGTTGGACCAAGCTGGTCTTAGGAATCTCATGATGGGGACATTTCTCCTGCAGGTCAGTGAATCTCTCCCATACTTCATGCACTGACTCGTGGGCTCCTTGGGAGAAATTACTGATCCAGGCTCGCATCTGGTTGAGCCGACCGAGAGGGTAATATTTATGCAGAAAAGATGACTTCAGCTCCTCCCAGGTCATCACGACCTTCCCCAGATGGTTGACCCAATAGAGGGCCTTGTCCTGTAAGCTGAAAGGGAATGCCAACATCTTGACAATGTCCAGAGGGACATTGGGATAGTGAGTGGTGCGGCAAATACGAGAGAACTGTTGCAGGTGGATGTACGGCTCTTCACTGATGTTTCCATGGAATGCAGGGAGAAGAGCAATAAACTGGGGTTTCAGCTCAAAGTGAGCATGTACCGGTGGAATGAGGATCCACTCGGTCATCTGGCTATCTCCCGGATTGTACGTCTCTTTAAGTGTAGGCTTGGGTGGTGGCGGGAATTCTGGATCATCATTGTTAGGCCCACCACCTCCTCCACCACCTCCTCCACCTCCTCTGCCTCTGCCTCCTCCTCCCTCGTCTCGGTTCATCATATCATTCAACATATCCTGGAATGCTTTCTGCATGAGGGCCTGCTTGGTCAGCTGCTGTTGAATGGCCTGTATAGACGCCAGCAATTGTGCATTGACTTGATTTTGGTCTGGTATCTGTCCTTCTGGTTGGGGTGGCTGCTGACCCTTACCCTTTCCTCCGGGAGCCATATCAGGGTCTGAGTCGGACGAAATGAACTCTGGAGTAGTCTCCAGGGCTCGCTCTGTCTTCTATCTGCAGAATGAGATAGTCCAAATCAGACCACTTGCAATTTTGTTCAGTGTTGAATAAGATTTTTCACAGGTCTAAAGTAATCCACACAAGGCGGGATCACAATGTCGCTGAGACGACCCGCGAGAAATCCTAATTCAAACAACAATTAACTCACGACAAATATATCAAGCAATGAAAGTAAATGTGCGGAGTTAAAATTTATTATAACTCTACAACAAGATGTGTATAGTGCAAGTATGTGTAGAGGTCGAACACAGGGAGCAGACAGGTAGAACGGGGCAAAAATGCACAAAATGTGTGTGTATGTGATCAAGAGTCTATGATGCTATATTTTTTGTGGGTTTTTAATTTTTTAAAATTTTTTTAATTTTTAATTTTATATTTTTGTATTTTGGTTTTTAATTTTCTGATTTTATATTTTTTTTTGTATTTCATATTTTTATATTTTCTTTTTCCAATAATAGAATATATAAGCAATGTAATAAAAGGGAGAAAGGGATATTTATAAAAATAGATAAAAATGTTCAAAAATTAGCAAATAAAGTCTTTTTGGTCTTTTTATATTTTTCTACTGTTTTTGTGATTTTTGGGTAATTTTTAGAATGTTTTTGTTATTTTAATTAGCAAAATAAAGAAAACAGTGGCAAAAATGCAAGGCTGAAACTAAAATGGAGAAATAAAATAGCAAACAGTAACACAAATTCTCCAAATTAATTTTCACTTAAAGATAATAAAATAAGGAAAATTTGGACACCAAGATTATATTTTTAGGGTTTTTGAAGAATTTTTAGTATTTTTATAAAGGTTTTTAGGGTTTTGCAATTTTTAGGAGTGGTTTTGTATTTTTTAGTGAATTTTGGATTGAAATTAAAACACACTACAAGAAACAAAATTTGAAAATAAATCATGGTATTTAAATCTAAAATTTAAAAATTTGAAAATTTGAAAACACTACAAGAAACATCCAATAGTCATCTGTACTTAGTGAATAAATCATGGTATTTAAATCTAAAATTTGAAAATAAAGAAAAGAGAAGAAAATAAATGAAGTATTAAAGATATTGAATGGCCCTAAACCCTAAGACCAAGTCAATCTTAACTTCGTTGACAAGGAATAAAGTAGGTGGAGATAAGTGCCAAAAGTGTTTAAAACCCTAATTTCTTATAGCCATTTTAACTATTTCATTCTTCATATTGCATACCTCAAATAAAGAATTGTTCAACATGAAACTTGTACATCATAATATATAGAAAATTATAAAAATAATAACCAATAAAAATAATGCATAGTGCAACTTGTACGCACTGATGAAAAAATCGCAAACAGAACAACAATGATCAATATATCCTCCATATAAACTAAAATTGAACAAAACTCACCTTCATTGTATTTCAAATTAAATTATCTATCTAATAAAGATGGTTTCATCAAAAATAGAGTTATGATATAAAAGCCAGCTTTCTGAAATACTTTGTACTAAATTTGTATATAATATTAATATATTTTAATTCTTTTTTTGGCTTCTTTACATTTTTAATAATTATATATATTATATAATATATAATAAAACACAAATAATATTAAAAATAAATAAAAATACCTAAATAAATAATAAAGTAAAAAATATATTGGTATACTATACCTATAATATATGGATATGTATTTATGTATACATGCAAAATAAAATCATAAAAATAAAATAGAACTATGTAAATAAATAAATAAATAAATATACAATATAAATATATAAAATATGTATGTATAATAATAAATATTAAAATTACAAAATAGCATTTTAATATGTAAAATACAAGTAAATATACCTATATTTATAAATGTAAATATTAACACCTAACAAATAATGGTGTAAAAATAAATGAAAACACACAAAATAATTTATAAAATAGTAAAAAATTTTCATGTTTTAAGTTTTAATTAACAAAATCTTTTACTATTTATTATTGAATTAATACGTATTTTTTATTTATGTTATGTCTTATTGGTCCCACATGGACTAATGCGAGCTCTCCGTTTGTTGACCTCTTGGTCAACTACTCTGACTTTTGTCAAAACTATGGCCCCCCTTCATTCACCCATTTCTACACCATCTCCCTCACATTCTTCCACCTCGAGCTCCTCACATCTCTGAACCTCCCTCAACCCTCTTCCACCCATGACTATAGACCTCACCAACCCCCCTTCTTCCTCACACAATCGCTATCATGAGATGCACCACCACCACCACCTGTGTAAAATCCACTCCACGTCCATTTTGAGTTTTGATCATTCTTCACTACATGTAACCCATATCTCTTGCATAGTTGAGCTTCCTACTGACAACAGCTAGCTCTTGCGGGTGTCGACGTGGACAAAGGTAGCCGGAGAAGCGATCCACCTTCATCGAGTTTCAGCTCCGGCGAACATCATCTGCTCTAGGTAATTTCTTATAGAGATGCTAGTTTAATTAGTCCTTAGCTTGCATTTATTTTCCATAATATAGTTTAATCATTAGTTTAGTGTGATTTTATTTCCCTTATCTTAAAATTTTACTTTCGTAGTTCATAAGAGCTAGTGCTCCGACCATCTATTTCGACTATGATTATTCCCAACCCATATGAGCACCTTACCTCACTCCCCCGTCATTTTTCATCATTTTCCCTCACTCAGATCAACATGATCTGTCCTAAATCAACGAAATCGATATCCACCTCTGCCGCTCGCTGAAGGTTGACTACCCCCCTTCATTTTTAGTGCTTCCAACTTCAATCCAAGGTTAAGATCATATATCTCGAGTCCCAAGTCTTTTGATGCAGGTTTGAGCTCCATTCGAGGCACCTGGAAGTCCAATTGATCTAGGAAGGCTATTCCTAGGTGCCTGAAGAAGAAGACCTCTCTAGGCCTCCTCTTACGAGGCCTGGGCCATCTAAAGAGCTCCTACCGATGCGAGAGGGTCCTAGGAAACTATTGGATCGATAAGCAAGGTCAGAGACCGTCATAGTTGGGAAGAATCAAAGATCGAAGGAAAAGACGAAGCTTATTCTTCGTTGTTCTTCCTCTAATATCCAGAGCCATCCGATCATTCTCATGACCTAGATCTAATCTATGTCATTCATTCAGGACAAAATGACGCCCGCTTCCAGTCGTTGGATTTAGGTGGTGCCATGTGGAAGCCCTTGGATCGTATATATCCGCCCTCACTAGTGTCTCATGGGGACTTGGGGGTAATTGCATAATAGCCCTCCTACCTTCTGTATTTTATGTTTTGTATTGTAAATATTATTTTTAGTATAAAATAAATAAGGATACTTACAATTTGGACATGGAACATTGTAGTATTTAGTAATTAGTCCTTCCACCTCACGTGCTACGCCATATGAGGCATTGTAATATTTGCACATGTACCCTTAAATTATCTATACTTGTTATTAAAAGTATATTTTGTTTATTTTATTTCCAAACAAGTCCCTATAACTGTAATATTTTTATTTTTTTATATAAATTATTAATTTTAAAATGTTTATTACTCTAGAAATCCTAGGAAAATTGTGTTAAGTGCCTAAAGCCATGCTTAACCTTGCATAAATTTTATTTACGCTTTCAATTTATTTTTCTATTTTCTAGAAATAGAAAAACAAGCATTTTCTCTCTATCTAAATATAAAAACTCATAAAAACTATAAAATATTAGATATGTTATTACATATTCTACCACACATATAAAGATCACTAAAATTACAAAAATATAAAATATAAAAATCACAAAACCCTAAAAGTCTTATAAAATTAGCAAAAAATATTCAAAAATTGAAAAATATAACTTTTTATTTGTGAATTATATATAATATGTACTATAGATTGAAAATATTTTTGAATTAATTTTGGAGTCATTAGTATTTATAGACCTTAAACAATCTCAGATATTTATTTTATTCACTATTTTAAATATTTAATAACATTAAAAATCTTTAAAAATTAGAAAAAAACATCTAAAATTACCAAAAATAAAGCAAAATATAAAAAAATAAAAACATTTATTTTCTAAAATTTAATATATTTTGACTTACTTATAAATATAATAAGTTATATTTAGTATATATACTTTATATTACTCAAAAATATATAATATCTATATTAATATATATATCTTGTTTACAATAAAAAAGAATTAAAAATATAAATTACAAACAAAATATAAAATAAAAATAAAAAATAAAAAAAGAAAAATAAATTTAAAATCTATAAAAATGAAATATAATGTAAAACCCACAAAAACAAAAAATGCATAAAAAGACAAAAATCATTATTATTAATTAAAAATAATTATTAATAATTTACAATACATTGTTTGCTTCCAGTGTTCGACTCTTTACCTACTTGCACTATACACACATTTATGTAGAGTTCTAATAAATTTTAATCTACACACGTATTGATTTATTTATCACATATTGTGGGTTAACTATTGATTTATTTAGGGATTGGTCATTACAACTATTGTCGACTTAGCTTGTAAATCTGATAGACCAATCCTCTGAGTAATCAATTGCGGCTCCAGGTGTGGGATGTCTTCAATGGTTGGTCGGTTTGCTTGTATTTGGAGACCAAGATGCTCTGGGTGGTCTTCTTGGAGGAGTGGTGTCATGTTGGGTGAAGGCAATCTCTCTGATGTGGTTAATGTGGTGGAAGGAGGCTTCAAAGATACCATCAATGGTAACGACTTCAATGGCATTTGGGATGATTGGGGATAACCATCAAAATTTTTATGACAATAACATCATCAGCATTTTGGGAGAGCAAGGGTACCTCGAAAGCGAGGAGCTTCCCAAAGTTTTTGACGAGGTTGTTGGAGATAGAGGGGTAGCGGTTGTGTAACGGGAGGCCAAGAGCAAGAATCCAACAGGGATTTACCTCTTCAATCCGCATGGCATCGAAGGAGACCATCTATAAAACCACATGGTGATGTCGTCGAGCGATGTCATCGAGGTACCGATGAGGATCATGTATATCTTCTCGATTGCCACTTTAGCCACCATCTAGCATTTGGTGATCTTCCAGAAAAGATGAAAAGCATCCTCACCAAACTCATATATGAGAGTGTTCTTAGCCCAATCGAAAGAAGGCACCTCCTTGGAAAACTCCACAATATCACAACGTAGATATCCATAGTTATACCGTTTATTAGAAGAATCAGAGAAATATTATTAAATGGATCATTTCTATTAAATATGTAATTCAGATGCTACGGATTTCAAAACATAAAAGATGCTTTTAAATTGAAAACTATTGATATGTATGTTATGAACATCGGAGGACGTACAGATGGTGTTCAGAATAAACTCTGTTTTATATCCATTCATTGTCTTCACGTTTATCACTTTGTTACAGCTTTGGGTGATCGAATCTCCAAAACAAATTCCAAAACGAGGTTAAAGGATCAAGATCATTGGTAAATTTTACCTAATAAATTGTCCAATCATTAAAACAATGAAATAATAAAAAACCAAACAACTGTATTTTTTAAACGGAAAAAAAGAGTGTGACGTGGAGAAGATGTCAACCCAAAAAAATCTATATATTCACCAACTTATGGTACGTAATTACAATGCCCAAGAGGCCTCAAGGCCCTTGACATACTCCACCACAATCTCCACGTAGATTCTCTTACCTCGAAAAAATAAATCCATTCCTTATCAACCACAAGGACCAAAGTACCAATTTGGATCATCTGTCGTAGCCCCTGCTGCAGCAGATTCTGCTGTAGGGCATACAGCCGTCCGATCCGCATCTGACATCTTTCCCCAGCCTCGAGATGCGCATCCTCAGCCTTGACATCTGCACCCACTATCCCCAGCCCCCTCTGAACGTCCTTGGATCTGCATCCGACGGTTCTCATTCATTGCAGCAGGGGTTGTAAAATCCCTTTACAGCAGACGATCGGAACCCCCAAAGTACAGATATAGTCCAGACCTTCTCTGGTCAAGACCCGAGTCCCAAACCATCAATAGGTTGCTAGAATGCAGTTCATTATGCATAGAGGATACCTTGCTGTAATACAGCAGGTGATCCCCATTGGACGGTCCCGTGTGATACATCACCTGCTGTATTACAGAATACAACAGACCATCCGATCTCATTCCTTATGATGTTGCCACCGAGCTTAAGCTAGCCATCACCCAAACATCACTAGAGCCATTGCATCAAAAAACAAGTGATCAACATCTTCCAACTCTGGAAGCAGACATGCCGCCATATGTGCCCACAAAAAATTTGGCCTTACGCTCACCGGCCATCAACCGGTCCCTCCTCAGCATCCAAATGAAGATCCAAAATCAGAATGGCATCTTCCATTTCTAACTCTTTTTATAGTGCACTAATGTGATCCCAGGATCAAATACTGCAACTGCATAGAACGTGTAGTAGGCCTTCCTCACTGTGAAGTACCCCCTGGACAAGCACATGACCCGCCAACCTATCAATCTCCCCTCGAAGCTCTCCACCATAGGTAGCAAGTCAACCTATCTCATACTACCACAAATTAGCAGCAAACCGCCCCCCCACTGTGGATGGTCATGCATCCCATCACCTTGTCCTCATCCATCTCCAAAGGAATAAAAATCGACAATTGTTTTGAAGCTAAAAATTCTCTACATAAAGATTAATGCAGGAAAATAGCTGGCTAGTTCGAAAACCCACAAGAACATAAAGCACATCCCTCCCTTCTTTATATATGAAGTCTCTGTACTAGTTTTGTCAACCAAGCCATCTTCTAAACCCAAAACAAAAGTTGTTAACAGATCATATTATGGGATCTGTACGTACGAAGATATTATCTATATCTCTTAAGGTTAGGACCAGTCTATATCCTCTATTTTTAACATTTTCCTATCTTCAAGAAAGAAATCCCACCACAAAAGAAGATGATGTAGCCAGTTATAGGTGAAGCTTGTATATCTTGAGTTTGCAATTGTTTTTGTGCCTTCTTATCTATGAATTTGGCCTACATTCTACTTATTTATAAGTAACGATCTTTTTTACAAGAAGTCGGCATCTCCAAGTCTAATGTAGGGATGTAAACAACGGACACAGATATAGACATTACTATATTCTTATATATACCATAACTCCAAGATTGGCCTACAGCGATGAATTCTTTGAATATTTGTTGTCATGTCTTCTGATGTTAAATATATAATTAGAGGTGTCATAGATCGGATAAATTTCGTTTTTATCATTTTAAAGGATCGAATTGGATTGAATTTTTTCAAATTTGTAAAAGTGTAGATTGTGTTGGATCATTACTAAAATCTGATCGGATCCAATCCGTTAATCCATTAACATGTGTGTTTGTACATTTACACATATTCACAATTTCTCATAAGACATAATCAAAGTCATTCATCTCATTTTTTCCATATCAGTGGTGGATACAAGTTTGCTTGCCACTACTCTCTCTTCTCATTTGAAGCTAAATGTTAAATTCCTAGAGATTAAAATATGACTAACTTATAAAGGTGTAAACTCTATTGGACCATTCCCCTCTTATTTACCTCCCTCTTTCATACGACTTTTGACCCCCCAATATTCCATTCCCAGTTTCCTCTCCCTCTCAGTCCATTTTGACAAAGCATACTCCCCCCGCACCCCCTCCCCACCTACAATATTGCCCCCTCCATCACAATGTCGACATCTCTCCCTTGCAATTTTGCCACCCCTCCATCAATGTTATTGCATGTTTCCCACATTTTAATGTTGTCCCCCTCTCCCATAAGAGTGTTGTCACTTGTCTAGTCACCGTTAAAAGAAAATAGATTTGAGGCAGTTCTCTGATACATCCCCTATGTATTCTTGGTCCTTGTGCTTCTTACCTTTTACTTATTTTAGCTTGCAATCTTTTTTTCTGAATAACGCGAGGGTGACCTCCCGAGATGGGATTCACCACATTAAGTATATATTGCTAAAAAAGATGGAGTACATTACACGGAGCTCCAGAGACGATACAGAGAGTTAGCTAGAGCGAGTACATTCTCTGGATAAAACCTTTGATTTTTAAAAATGAGATCATTCCTCCCCCCTAAATGGCCCAAAGAACTGCGAAAGACAGAGCACAATCACATGTAGAGTTGTCCCCCACCGACCTCACCGAACTCTAGAAATCGGCCGCACCTCCCAACGAAAACCAAGGGACCCCCAATCTCCTTCCAAACCTTCTCGGATGTCGGGCATCTGAAGAACAAGTGATCTGTGTCTTCGACTTGCTCCCCGCATCTATCGCATTGAGTGTCAGGGATGCCAAACAGTCTTCCCCTCCTTACTTTGTCGCACAATCTTCCCCTTCGCAGACACCAAAGAAAGATTTTTACTTTGCATGGGACTCTGCTGTTCCAAAAAATCTTCATATCTATGCGTGTGTCTCCATCTAGGGACAGGGTGGGTATCTTGAATTCCTTGTACGCCTTCTTCGTAGAGAATCTGCCTCCCTCTCACTCAAAGTGGTCTCTGCCATGTGTGATGCAATCAGACGATGGAATCTCTGAATGCATTCTGGCGAGCTCCACCAAACGCTGGGTTGAAAGTATCGATACGAACTGGGGAGCCCAAGACCCCGATGTCCCAACCTAGGCCAAAGAGCACTCCTTCGTTGTCGTTAAAGCAAAAAGCCTCGAAAACCTACTACTTAGCAGCATGTCCCATGTCCAATCATCCATCCAGAATCTAAAGCCCTCCACATCACCAACCTTCGGATGCAGTCTCGGAGCCAACAATGATAGAACTTCTCGCACTCCACGACACAGTGGAGATTCAAACCGCACTCTCCCAGCCTCCAAAGAGCCCCGAACTCCGTAAATCTCGCACAAGAATATGGCCACCAAACTTTCCGACTTACCTCAAATCTGAATGACCCACTTCACCAACAGAGCCTTGTGCATGCACGCCACATCTCGAAAACCCAAACCTCCTTTGCCTCGTGGTTGCGTTAGCTCTTCCTATCAACCAGATGCATCCTCGATCTTTGTTGTTTGCCATCTGACCAGAAAAACCTCCTCATCATGGTTTCAATCTTCTTGCGCACACCCACTGGCATCAAACGAGTGGAGAAAAAGAAAATAGGGATTGCCGACATCACATGTTTCAGAAGGATCAGCTTTCCTCCTATAAATAAAGTGATTGCCTTCCATCCAGCTAACCTCCTCTCTATTCTGTGTAGAACCATGTCCCAATGCGACCTCTTAAGCTTGCCTGCGACAAGGGAAGACCCAAATAAGAAATCGGCAACTCACCCAGTGGACAATCCATCAATTCTGCCATTCTACGACCTTTGTCTACCCCTATCCCCAACGGAATCACAACCGACTTTTGCTTGTTTATCTGAAGACATGAAAGACTACTAAAGACCTCCACAGTCTGCTTTGACCTTGTAGACATCTCCTCTGGTCCTTCTAGAAATATCACCGTATCATCTGCATATTGCAGAAGAGGTACTAAGATGGCCCCATAGCGGAATCCCTCGTACCACCCATCTTCTACCGCACGCCTGAACAGAACTGCTAAAGCATCAGCAACTAAGACAAATAGCATCGATGCTAACGGAAACCCCTGCCGAACTCCCCTCTGGGGCTGGAAAAACCCCCCTTTAGGTCTCCCATTCACCATGACTGAGTAAGAAGAGGCCGTGACACATCTCTTCATCCATGCAATCCGAAGATCTGAAAATCCACGGCATCTCAGAGATACCCATAGAAAGCTCCAGTCCACGCAATCGTAAGCTTTTGCATAATCGATCTTCCAAATCAGACATTTCTTCTTCGCCCTCTTCCATTGAAGGCAGATCTCAGATGCCATTATCAAACCATCGGTCATCTGTCTACCAGATATGAAAGAAGACTGACCCTGAAGAATCACCGAGTCGAGGACCTTCTTGAGTCTATTTGCCAAAACCTTTGCTACAATCAAGTAAATGGCATTAGGCAACGCTATTGGCATGTAGTCTTCCACTCTCAGTGGATGATCTTTCTTGGGAAGGAGTACAAGCAGTGCCATGTTGACTTTTTCAAATCCCATGTTCCCCTTTCTAAACTCATTGACCACTGCTAGAATCTCACCCTTCAACAAATTCCAAAATTCTCTATAGAAGAAGACAGGAAAGCCATCTGGACTAGGGGCACCATCTGCATTGATCCTACAAACTGCACGTTTAAGCCCCTCCTCCTCAAAGGGAGCCTCAAGCCCCTCCGCTTGCTCCTCCGACAATACCTCCACCCCTCCCCCCACCCACCCCCAGTCTTCACCCTTCTTTTCCTGGATGCCTGCACAAAATGCCCCCTAAGAGCCTGCCCCAGCTGCGCATCCCCCTCCACTCTAACACCCCCGACCTCCAGCTCCTGGATGTGATTCTGTCTTCTTCTTTCCGATGCCATGGAATGGAAAAATTTTGTATTTGCATCTCCTTCCCTCAACCACTTCTGTCTCAATCTCTGCCTCCATTCTATATCCTCTTTCTTGTCTTCCAACAATATTTCTTCTAGTAGTCGCGCCCTATCTGCAAACTCCTCCTGATTTAGTTCTCCATGTTCATCCAGCCCGTATAGACGAACAACTCCCTCTTGGGCTACCTCCCTCTGGGCCTTTCGCCTCGCCCTCACCTCTTTTCCATAAGAGAATAGAAATTTTTTCAACAGGGCCAGCTTGCTTGCAAAGCGGACAACAGCGGACCCCTCCGTACTCCACCCCTTCTAGCACGATATCACCTCCTCCTTGAAGCCATTTTTTCCAAAAGCCATGATCTCTCAAATCTGAAGCAAAATATTGTCCTCGTCTGCTCTTCACTAGACCACAGAATCGACGTATGATCAGAATGTGATCTCGGTAAAGCCCATGCCCGAGAGAGAGGGAAGCGCTCCATTCTTCAGACGAAAGAAGAAATCTATCTAATCGAGATCTCGATCTGACATTGCGCCAAGTGTAGGCGCACCCTGCTGCATCCATGATCGACAACCCCCGCGAATGAACAAAATTCGTGAAGGCTTCAGAGCCTGGATCACTACCCCCTTCATTCCTAGGCCGATCCTCTGGAAGAAGAGTTAAGTTGAGATCCCCTCCAATGAGCCACACATCATCCTCCACTACAGATCCTTCCTAGATCAGATCAGCAACGAGTGAACCACAAACGCTCTCGGTAGGACCATACACATTTGTCATTGGAAAGCGAATCCCATCATGACGACGCTTCAGGCTCACCGAGTTTGAAAACAATGAACGCTATTCCCCTACTTTCTCAAATACATCATTCTTCCAGGCCGTAAGGAGGCCACCTGCTGCACCATGGGCCTCCACCTCGGCAAACTCAAAAACATCCCCACCCCCATGTCTCGCCACAATTCATCTCCTCCCCTTAACGCTTTCGTTTCTTGCAACAACATCACATCTACATGTTCTTTGAAGACAAGATTCCTAACGCTGAGTCGTTTCTTGGGGCGGCCCAGACCCCTCACATTCCAAGACATCACCTTCATAAAGACAACATTTTTTTCCTTCTTCAAAGGGGCTATTACCACCAGACTTTCTGCAAATTTTCTGTCCAGCAAGTTGAAGTAACTTGGAGTCTGATAGGAGATGATGACTCGACTATTTCTGCGGTTGAATTATGCACTCCCAGGCTCACCCCTGTTGAGGACTCTGCTGCCCTCCTTCCCTGCCTCTTCCTCGTCGCCACCCCCTTCCTCTCAAAACACCAGCCGACTCGCCGAGAATCTCCGCCCCCCTCACGTTCTCCCCCCTCTACATGATAAACCATGGTGAGTTTCTGTAGCTACACCGCCGAGCCCCTCGCCTTCCTTCAGGACCACTGCCAACCCAATCCCTTCAGCCCCTCCCCCTCGACTTCCCCCCTGCGAACCCTGCTGGTGCACCTCCTCCTTAGCAAATAAGCGCACTTCCAACTCCATCCCTAGCACCGAAGTTGAAATCATAGAGGCCCCGAGAAGCGTATCACAGGATATATGCCTGGCCTCCTCCATGTGCAAATTTGCCGTCCCCCCATCCCAGATGCTGAGGCCTCTTTATCTTGATGAAGATGATGACCTGAAACGAGCACGTCCCCAACAGCTTGGGCGACATCCTTTGACGGCAGAATAATGGTTGATTGTACATGTGGTAGAAAAGGGTCCGGGTGAACCACATTTCCCTCACTCCCTTGTGGCGCATCCTCCAAATCCGTCAAGACGTGTAAACGGGTTTGCACCCGTGTGCAGCTTTCGAACCCGAGTTGATTATCATTTGCCTCCGCACACGTAAAGCTTGCCTGACATAGAAAGCATTCAAAG
Source organism: Ottelia alismoides (assembly GCA_037367405.1). NCBI lineage: Eukaryota > Viridiplantae > Streptophyta > Magnoliopsida > Alismatales > Hydrocharitaceae > Ottelia > Ottelia alismoides. The sequence goes on along the minus strand of JAZKJV010003934.1, from coordinate 250,721 downwards.
TGATTTTTCAAAACCTTTCCCTGAGATTCTCGGATAATATCTTCCCCACAAGGGACAACTGAAGCGGGATTACGTGTAGATTGCCATTCCATGCATCCGGTAGATTCCTCTCCTGCAATTAATGCCTCCAAACGCAATCCATACAGAGGCTCATTGGCGGGAGCTTTCAAAATTTCTTTCCCATTAAATTGGAATGGAGGCGCCTTGATTGGGGGACCTAAAACATCCGCATTAATTGGTGCATATCGTTTCATGCATCTCGAAAATCGCTCCCTCACAGTGAATGTTCTGAAATGCAATTCCTGCGGAACAACTTTAGCTTGTACTGCTTTGGCTTCCATGTTGGCATACCCCGTCTCCGCCTGTAATGTTACGCCCATCAGGCCGGCCTCCCGTTGCACCTGCACCTCGCCATGACTAAGGCGGTCGTGCCCAGAGCGTCCACCATCATCACGTTGCCACCGGACCTCCAGATCGGTCATTGAGATTCCTATCGTGGCCAACTCCAATTGAAGGGATCGCCCCTCCATCCACACCAACCACCAGCCAAGGCTTCTAGGATGAAATTCTCGAACCCGGATAATGAGCTCTGGCCACTTGCCTCTTGCAACTCCAGAATAGACAATAGCCTCCACCTCGACACTCTCCGAAAGAACCTTCCTTACCTAATCTAGGCCACGCCAAAGGTAAGGGATACCTCGCACCTGAATCACCGACAGAACATGTGATGAGAAGATGTCATCTATTGCACTTACCGATCTCCACCGAATGAGAGATTTTCCTGATTCCGATAGCTTCAACAAGGCCTCCGCTTCATTCCCATCCAAACCCCTTGCCAGCACCCGCTACGGCATCACCAAGACAACGTCCCCCTGGCATCACCCCCCCCCCTCCCGATACCATTCCGACGTCCAATGCTCCTGTGAAGAGCACCTCCCTTCCACCCCCTTCCCCCACCAAGATATGCTTCGCCTTCCTCGCAATCGATGCAACCCGCTTCCAATCCCTACAATTGATGCTCTGGTGCGCAAAGCCATGGCATTTGAAGCAGCGAACTGGCTCCCTACACTCGCTTGCCCAATGATCAAGTGCTCCATATCGGAAGCAACCTCTCCCAAAAGGGCAACGCCTTGCCACGGCCTGGACTGCTCTGCTTCCAACCCCAAACCTCCCATGCCGTCGACGACGAACTTCCACCCACACCGTCGCGTGTGCCCGCATCATGACCCTGAGTAGCAAACGCCCCGGCCTGAGGGCCCCCACCACGAGCCCGTCCTCGTTCTCTGTTACTGCCGGCGCCGCTCCTCTGACTTCCTCGCCCTCCCTCTCATCCCAACTCCATCCCCTCGTCCAATTTTATCCCAAGGATGAAACTGGATCAACTATTTTATCTATGAATTAATATTCATATTTACCACGCCTATCCAAGAATTATAGGTATTATTTGAATTCCTTTCCTTTTTAATTTTGTATACAAGTTTGATTTATAGTTTTCATTATAATTGTATATAACAACTATAGATATAATCTGATAAATAAATTTCTTTTCAAGTATATTTTAAATGAGAGGCATGCTGCCCAATTGATGGGCTACATTTAGGTTGGCTTTGCTTGAATACTCAATCGAGTATGAATGCTTTATTATCATCATTTATTAATGATATGCTATAGGGCTCTGGGGTGTCGTTGGGAGTGGTTTGTTTTTGGTATAACTTAATAGTCTAGATTAATAACGGAATTCATCCATATCCAACCATAGAGATCACACTTTTTGTTTATCTAACTTTTCTTTAGATATTTATCCTGTAACTTTTATTGTTCTTATTTGCATTATTTGTCATCTGCAAAAAAATACTAATGCAACATTTATAGAACGAAACTGAAATTCCAAATTTAATATAATTATTTATATTGATTGTGTCATCTTCAGCTTCTTATATGAATTAATAGAGTTCATCAACTTTAGTTTGATTATGTGGTCTTCGAGGATTCTTTTCTTTGCATCTATCCATATTATTGATTTTCGAGCTATAATTAAAATGGTTAAGACTAATATTTTATAAAATACAAACATGAGAGAATAAACAATTGAGTGAGAATATGTGACCTTGTTTATGGCATGGGTCGTTTGTTGCGACAGCAGACTCTGTTGTAGCAGCAGAGCCGTTCGATCACAATCGAACGATGCAGATGGGGTCCCGGGTGTTGGTGGGCATTTTCCTGTGTACCGCTCTATGGCGATTGATCGGTTCTGCTGCTGTAGCAGATCTGTTGTTACAACAGATGATCCAAACCCCCTCGATTTAGCGTCCCTCTGAAGCAAGAGAATCGTCTGTTGTGCATCCCCCTGCTACAATGCAGAGATGCATCGGATACGGAATGGACGACCTGGATGAAGGACCAACTATCATCGGCCCCCTCATCGCTCTGACGCATGTCCTGCTCCGAACCCTAAGCTGCACCACCCACTTCACATGGAGCATCGATCGTGTTTATCTCCTCAAACCAGTAGAACAGGTCCCCTTCCGAACCCAGTTCTGCACCAGCCACTTCAGAAGGACCGCCATGTTTATCTCTTCAAGCCTACACAAGCTCCAAGTTTTTGTACTTCTCTGGTTTAGTGGCTTAGCCCTGGTCACCAGTTCCACTATCTTGCCTCAAAGTTTCCAGCAAATTAAAGGACCGTGACAATATTATGGAGGGAAGATGGAGATTTCTGCATGTATTATTCGTATTCAGATTTTCAAACTCCTCCCGTTTGACTATATATAGCAAATGCCCATCCTTGGTCAACAGCACCGTCATGTCTATAATTGCCAAAAGAATCGGGGCATTTCTTTTACAAAGTTAACGACACAAATAAGTTAATCAGATCTATCATTTGTCAATGTCATCACTTTTATCGACACCGTGCGTAGGCAGTTTGTCAAATCTTCTACGATCTTCTTAGTTAGTCATCATTTGCTACAGAATGCGTAAAATTATTGTAAGGTGTCTGAATGGCAAGCATGTTGGTGCAGAGAGGTGCAGGATCGGGTCAGCTCCACAGAACGAGTGGTACTTCTTCAGTCACAAGGACAGGAAGTATCCAACGGGTTCGCGGACGAACCGTGCTACGAACGCCGGATTCTGGAAGGCGACGGGGAGGGACAAGTGCATAAGAAACAGCTACAAGAAGATCGGCATGAGGAAGACGCTGGTGTTCTACAGAGGAAGAGCTCCTCATGGCCAGAAGACTGACTGGATCATGCACGAGTACCGTCTCGAGGAAGGCGATCCCGAAGCTCTGGGCGCTGCCGCTGCCAATGTAAGCGATCTATGATTCACTGTATGTGCTTTGCTCTGTCCAGGAAATATAATTCACTATATGGCCAGAAAACCGGAAATAATTAGTAAATATATTCACTATGTGTTTAGGCTCTTAAGATTATATACATATGTGATTCGCTCTGTCCAGGAAGATGGATGGGTAGTCTGCCGGGTGTTTAAAAAGAAGCATTTCTTCAAGATTGGAGGAGGCGAAGCTAGCAATGCAAGCCAAGGCATGGAAAACCACATGCCGTTCATCGGCATCGCGGATCCATCTCGAGCTCATTATCTACAGCAGGACCAACAAGACTACATGGACCACTCCTCCAACCTCTACGGATCGGATCTCGCGCTTCACTACATGCCCCCGCAACACTATTCCCCACAAGTTCAAGTCCAAAACCTCCTTCCAGATCACCGCGCTCCCCCTCCGCCACCGAGCTACGACTTCTCGGTGCTGCCCGGGGAGGCATCTACAATCGCAAGGCAATACCAGGTTTGCGAACCAGGAATGGACGTTGGAGGAGGAAGTAGCAGCTCGTGCGAGCCGATGCCACATGTCGTCGGGGGGAGAGACCCCAACGATTGGACGATGCTAGTGGCCACATCAAGGCTAGGACAGGATACGCCGCAGATGACGGCGGATGCGGCCATGAACCAAATGGCCAACCCTAGAGGGGAGATGGACTTGTGGGGTTATGGTAAATAGAAAGAGCCACTCGCATTGACATTCAAGCAATCTCCAGGTAATTAATTATGCAGATTTGGTTAAACTAAAGGATATGATTCATATGTATACAATTGTTGATTATTGTGGCAAATAACGGACCAGTAGCCTGAAGTCGTTGGGCACCATATGTTCGATGGGCCCATTTTGTTAGAATGCTTATTTTTGTATTAAATGTAAATTCTGATTGGAGTTGAGGGATTGGTTATGTTTACATAGTGATTTTATGTGCATGCCTTGTCTCCATTGAGGGATTGGTTATGTTTAATTTTTAACCTGGATACATGGACACAACGATATAACATCACTCAAGAGGGGAGGATAAGAGGAAAGATAGTTTCCAAATCCATGAGAGTGATAGTCGCAAAGTAGAAATCATCCACCACAATGAAGAGAGGTGATTTGGATGAAGGCGTTGTGGAATTTCAACATGTCTTTTTGGACCTCAAATTTTTTCATTTTAGTTTGATGATCGACATTTGCGAAATCTGAAATTGCAAGTGTAAGGATCTAAAATATATAAAACTAGATTTAAAGCATCAATGCCTCGAAGTGTTTCCGTGAAGGAAAAAGAGGCATCTGCACAAGTGAATATGTTTTCCAACCGTAATTTACATTTGGTTTTTCAAATAAATTACTAGGCTGAATAGATTTCCAATTGTGTTGACCAAAAGTCAGCAGAGAGGATACAATTGAACTATTGAAGGAATATTTCTCTAAGATGTGCGCAATTGATTTGGCATCATTTTGGGAATGAAAGCCCATGTTAGAAGACGAGTCCAGATTTAAAAACGGGTTTTCACAGGAAATGGATCCTCTGTAGTAGTCTCTACATTGCAGTAGAGGTGCTATAATCCTCCCTATTTTTTTTATTTTTATTCCAAAATCTAATCTTATAGATATAATCTTAGTTTAATTCTCTACATATCCTTCAAATTACACCCAAATCTGACTTTAATTGCTATTTTATCCTAATGGTTAAACATCCGATGATCTAAGCAACATAAATTCGATTTAAAAAAGATCTGAATGTTTGACAATTAAGATAAAATAACAATTAAGGTCGGATTTGGGTGAAATTTGGATGTGTGTAGAGAACTAACTTAAGATTAAATCTATAAGGTTAGATTTTGGAATCAAATCACAAAAAAAGGAGTATTACAACACCTCTGCTGCAATCCTCTCTACAGAAGAGAACCCGTTTCTGTTTCCACACCATGATCCTTGCAAAATTTTCCAATTAAACCACAATCCTTATACCTTTATATTTACCTCACAACCAATGTAGTGTACTAACTCTTATACCATAAACCTTTGGATTAACTTCCATCCATATCAACATTAGTTTTAACAAAAAACTATTTAAAATTCCTATTTTGCCCTTGAAACATATCAAAATTTTAAAAACATGCATCCATCCTCTTCTTCCTTCTTCTTACCGCTGACCCCAGTCCACACTAAAAAGAAGGCACGATTGGCTTGCACGTGCTCTATGTGCACGCCCAAATGTCGAGTGAGCACATGTGCTCCTCCGACATGTGCTCGTAGGTAGATCTATCGTAAGGGCAGACCGACGAGCATCTATGGATGCCAAGTGCTCGCCTGTCAACATGCACATATGTGCTCGCCCAACCGCTTGCCAGCACCAAAATGGGAGAGCTGTTTGAGAGCCCTCGGCGTGCACATGTGCTCGCCCAACCTGGAGAGCAGAAAATATATATACAGGTTCATCGAGTTTAGACACCCCGTCGAACCTGCAAAACCTACCAAGAATCCACTATGTGTGCTTATTATAGTTGAGATATGTACCTGTAAAATGCCTAGTAACCGACATCCTCTTATACCTGTACTAACTTATACCTACCAACTCACATAATATCTATGAACTTACTTACAAACTAAACATATAGGTTCATATAAATATGAAAAATATGTAAATGCATTACTAATAGATGTTCTAAAGGTTCTGCAGTTGCAATAGTCTACAAGAACAACTGGATCTAATATCATTTTTTTAGAAATTGACGGACCTGCTTGGAATTCAATAACTATACAAAATAAAAAAATAAAAAAAAAACATTTCTTCTTCAATTTGAATATTTTTGAAATTAAATTCTATTTTTATTTCTTTTTTTCTTTCTCCTTAAACATGGCATACATACGTGCCTCTTCTTCCGGGCCATTCTCCTCCTCCTCGTCATCTGATTGAGATGCACATTCTTGCGGCCTATATCAAGGAAAATATGTATACGATATGCATGCGAATATAGAGAAATATGAAATTATTACTCGTTTTAAAGAGAATGCTTACATGTACGCTGTGAAATCTTCCCGGAGCTTCGTCAGTTGCTCCACCATCATCACCATTTGGGACTCCAACTGTGGTGATGGTTGTGATGACTATGGCTGTGAATATATATGTGACAACTGACCATAAGAAGAATACGATTGACGATGCTCCTTCACATTGTTTGGAGGAAGATCACCAAGTGTCTGCTTCCGATTCGCCAGAATATCCCTCTCCTCCAACACCTATTAAAATTATCATTGTGTAATATGTAGATATATTTAAAAATTGAATAAAATAAATTAATATTTTTCTATACCTATTTCCAAATAGATTTATCAAATGGTGGTTGGTCTCTATTAGGAGTCCATCCCCATTTTTCTGTAGATAGTGTCAAATAATGATCATGAAATATAAGTTGAAAAATATTGTAAGAATTATTTGTAATATATCTTTCAAATTCCTTAAAAATATAAATCAAATATCGCCCCAATAATATGAGGAACAATATTGGGGTCACTACGCATACGGCCTTACTCCTTCAAGAAGCAAAGAGCTTGATCCAGATGCGCTTGTATGCAAGAACTGTCACTTCGGGTAGGCGTCTCCTACATACAATCCCTGGATCATGAATGTCACTTATGTGATCCTCCACCTCATATTCAAACTCTAATTAATCATTATGAATCATATTCATTATGATTAATTCTTCCAAGGGAAATAATAACTCTATTTATAATAGAGTGTTTTTAATTGGATATAATTAATTTAATCACCATAAATTAATTATCAATCCAATTCAATCAACAAACTTGATTGTTACATGAATATATGGTATTATAGCAAAGTACGTATTAATTCAAATTTTAATAATTAGAAAATACACCACGATTTCTCCAGCATTATCGAGTCCCTACCTGTTGTCATGGTCAGCATTGACGGGAGTGGGACAGACCGCACACGGTGCAACCTGCTACCCCAACGCTCCCGACTAGACACCATATCCACCTCAGGAAAGGATAGTATCAAATCGATCATTGTGTATTTGAGATGTTCATCGGTTCTTCAATCGAAATTATACCATATAGTAATAATAAAAACCATTATGATTATAAGAAAATTTGCTAGATAAAGTCCCAAACCTATTCAAGTAACATGTTTGTTGAAATGGTATCAAGTTACCAATTGGTAATCTAGATCCAATCTAATCATTTATTGGTTGAGGCAATGTCATTTAAGGGAACAACTATCATTAAAATATTTTCCCAAATATTATCCATAATTATTCCTGGAAATTAACCATTAATTTCACAAGGTTCTTAAATGACTATCACAAGGTTCATGATTAGGATTGCAATTTTCAGCAGTGATCCCCACTTACTAAAATTAGCATGTCTCATTCATTTTAAATCGAAATTATGCAAAATTAGTTTTAAAACTTTGCTAATTTGATTTAAAACAGAATTCAAGTGATAATTAGGCATTTTTATGCGTTTCAAAATAGTAACTAACTCCTTAATTACGTTATGATTCGCCATCCCTGAAATAGTGGATATAAATTCATTAAAATAACCATGTCTTGAGTTATCAGATTCCAAATCACGCAAACACAAATCCTAATGTTTCCCTAAATAATGGGAAACATTATCTAATTTAAAGTTTCATGTTTAAATATTTTAAACATGGCTGAAATTTATCACAAAACAATGTTGCGAAAATTGAAATGCGACAAAATTTTCACAATCCCTAATGAGCCCAAGTCTTCCTAGGTTCATGGATCGTATCCAAAACCTTAAACTATGATGATAAGGCAATACCTTTCCTTCTCGCACCATGGCGATGGGAATATCTTTATCTCCTCAAAATTCATTTCCTCACATCATGTTTTCGCATGCGAGTCTGTCCTTGCCTTAAAAAATGTAATGTTCACCCTCTTTTCCACTAAATGAATAAATGCCCGACAGTAAGTCTCCTTCCCCAGACCAACAACAGAACGGTACCTACTCTGAATTTTTTTGAAAAAAATTAAATAAATGAGTTGTAACAATTATCAAATGATTCGAATAAATTTTCTTTGTATTATTACAAGGAAAATCTCAAAAAATCTCTCCTACTCGGTAGCAAGAATGTGACATCATCGAAATTGCATGCTAGTCAAATGTGTCTTGATAATATTTATTATCTCATTTGCAACCTTGTTGCTATTCAAAAAATCCGTCTACATTTTTGAAATTTTTTTAGAGAGTGTATATATATGTGAAATTTAAAATGAGAAAATGTAAAAAAATTCTACCTCCCACCCGTAGTTAGCTCCAACAAAGGGAAGAACTCCGAAATCTGCCCACCTCCACTGGGTAACGGCATGTAGGTGCTCGGATGTCTAGAAGAAGGAGGATCAGAATCCATCGATGTCCGTGCAGGTAACAGGACAGGACATGCATTGGGAGCCACTAAGGAAGATGGCTCTCCACGAAAGGACGGAGGAGGATAACCGAGAGACTGGTAGTAAGCTATGACTCATCGAGTCTCTTCAGGAAGTGAAGATGAGTCCGAGGAGGTCGAACGAGTGGATCGTTGATATCCATGAGAGCCACCACATCCAAAACCTGCCATGATCGTAATGGTAATATAATATTTAATTATACACTTATCAATGGATTTTTTTGACTAGTACAGTACTTTACCGTAACTTGGAGTTAATCTTCATCATTTGATTCAGATGAATTATAATACGTTTCATTGGTTGCGTAGTTTTCTGAATCATCATTTGTAATTTCTACATCATCTAGTATGTTAGTAGATACGACCTCATTATCTGTCAACCGAATTGATTCGATGATTGGGACTTCATCTGCTACATTTATTCGCTAATGAGTATGAGTGAAATATTCATCTACATCATCTTCTGTAGGAGTATATTCTTTAGAAATATAACTTCGTGAATTTATCTTGACGACACTGAATGTTTATATGTTCTTTCTCTTGTTTGAAATTTAATGAAGATAACAGACTTGGTCCACTTGAGAAGCAAGAACGAATGGTTCAAATCTGCATGTAAATTTTCTTTCTATAACATCAATGATGTTATTCCTTTTATCAATTACTACCCCTTCATTTGGATCATAATATTTGCACAAAAAATGAATTACTCTGTTTCAGCATGGAATTTTGTATCTTATTTCCAATATCTCCTTTAAAATTCCATAATAATCCAAATGATCTTCCTCATAACAAGATACACAGACCATCACTCCGTAATTTTGAGTTGTTAAGTTTTTACTAGAAGTTATAATATGAAATCGATAATCATTACTCCAACAACAATTGTATGATCGGACCTTATAAACTGGACCATCTGAAGAGTATTTCAATACACATGTATTGTAATCATTATCGCACAGCTCTTTTCCTCGATTCTTAAACCACTCTGGAAATTCTTTCCTATATTTTCTCACAACTTCATTGTTTCTATATGTAGGATTCTCTTCAATAATTTTCTTCTAAATTCGATAAAATGAGTACACAAATCATTAAAGGATAAGGAGAATGAAGTTTTCATTTGTTTGAAAAAAATAATAAAGATATGTACTCAACATATAGTGTTATTTCTCCAGAATTATCTAGTATGTAAAGATCATCATTTTTCTCTTTTGCGCTAACAGATGAAAGATATTGATATGAGGTTCTTCACTAGAGCAAACTGTCTCATTCCTACTTAATCTGTTGTGAATAGTCTTCACATCTTCAGAGAAATACCCCGTATAGAATGTTGCTACTTCCTCGTAAATATACTAAGAACTGATAGATTCCTCGACTCTACTTTTGTTCCGAATCTTTCTTTCCAGGAAGAACATGAACCTACATAAATTGAAATTTGTTTTTAATCATAAAACATTAAAATAAAAGCAAATATTTATATTGCAGCAATACCTTTCAAATGGATACATCCAGCGATATTTTACGGGCCCACCAACTTTTACCTTGTATGGAAGATGAATCATCAGATGCTCCATAGAATCAAATAAACTTGGTGGAAATGTCTTTTCCAAACTACACATAATCATAGGAATATTTTTCTCAAGATATTCCATCTCCTTCCGGTAAACGCGCGATGAACATAGAATCTGGAAAAATCTAATGACATTAGATAGAACATCTACGATATTTTTTGGTGGTAGTTGATGAACCGCGAACCTACCCTTTTAATGTCGTATAATTGACGTTCCGTTGCAATCGGATAGATCCGCGTCGATCAAAAATTAACCGCACGGATCGATTAAATCGTCGAATGAATTAACGTGTGATTTTATGTTTGTTTAGCCTAGGCAAGCCCCAGGATCGACTCAAGGAGGTAAAGGAACAACTCATGATCAAGTTAGATGAATTAGATTGCGGTTTTCCAAGTGGTTTTTTTATTTTTTTATGCGGTAAGAATGCCAAATGCAAAATATGAATTGGATTAAGTTAACAAGAAAATAACCAACTTAGCCAAATTTAATTTTAATGTGAAATTTATTCAAATCAGCCAAGTGATATTTTTCTAGAAAACCTAATCTAGCAATGAATGCAAAATGTATTTTTTTTGGAATTTTTGGGTTTAAAATGCACAAATGAAAAATGCAAACTTTTTTGAGGTTTTTATGCAATTTTTCGTGCAAATGGTATGCAAAAATTATGAAAATTTTACTGTAAACATGATGAAATGAAGCTACACTAATATTTTTGGAATTTTCTGTCACTTTTTGTTTTTCTAATTTTTTTTACTAAAAACAGAGCGACGGTGGGTATTTAATTTCTAATAAATCCAGACGTTAAATTATCAAGAGATTGATTTATCTCAAATAGATATTTCTATAAGGAATCCAGGAGAATTGAAATTTCATAAAAATAATATTCGTGGATATATTTAAAAATCATTTACAGAAATCACCCTACAATTTATTGTTTGCACAAGACAACTCCTAATTGGACGAAATTTGGACTGTAATTGAAGCATAATTAGATACACCATTCACGATTTTTCACAATTTATGGAGCAATAAATGACTATATGCAAATTTCAGAGTATAAATGGGAAAAATATCACTGATTTTCAATCTCTGATTTTTAATAAATAATTTAATGCTCACAAAAATGCAAATTAATAGGCACGAGATAAAGAATTAGTTGCTCTACATAATACTATTTATTCTGATAAAAAATAATGCAAAAATATTGTCCAAATTAATACTCAAAGTCAGGGGTCTCTTTGCAATGCAAAATGAAAGCTGAATGAATTGAAATGTGAACAGGTTCTGTTTTGTAAATGAAAAGATGCGACGGACTGACTATGCAGTTGTTACAAAAAAATAATAAACAAATGAAATGAAATCAACCTTGTACATGGGTTTGGAATCCACGTTTTTAGGGCACGCAGCGGGTGAGTGGGCAGCTAGGGCACAGGAACTTGGAGGCAGCGCGGCGGTGGTTGACGGTGGCCAAAGGCGGGGCGGCTGGAGTTGCGCCGGCGGAGGGCTGGGCGCGGAGTGCACTGGCTGTCGCGGGGCTGGTCGGTGCAAGGGGGGCGGAGCCAACGGGGATCCGCGAGGCGTTGGCGGGGTATTAGGCCTGGCGGGAGGGCGCGATGACGTGCGGCCAGAGAGGGGATTTCTCGGCGGTGCACAGTGGCCGCAGCAGCGCGTGGCCTTGCGCGTGGCGGCGCTCGACTGGGTTGGATGCACGTGGAGGAGCGAAAGGCACCGAGGCCTCTGGCAGAGGGAGGCGAGGCGCCGTGCTGGGGCTGCTGGCAGGCGTCTGAGGCGAGGCGGCGGCCCTCCCAGAGGTGGGTCGGCCAGGGGCTGGGCGGTGGAGGCGTGCCTGCTGTGGGCAGTTCCTGTGTTTTTTTTATTTTTTTTCTTTTGCAATTTTTTTTATGATTTTCTTGTAAATTGGGAATAGAAAATGTAACGTGGATATGGCGTGAGTGTTTTATGATAATGGTAAGAGTGGTGGTGATAGATAATAAAGGTGGTGTTGTGATGGTGTGTTTGATTGTAATGAATAACAAGGAAAAAAATAGGTTAGATAAAGAAAATTGACAAGGATAAGAAGAGGGGTTACTTACCTGTGATTCGTCGCAATTTGAAGGAGCGTGCTGCAACTCCGGTCATCGTGGCCTCGATCCGATTTGACGATCAAAAATCAGAGAAGCTCTTTTGTTGGCTGGCAGCTCACTACGTGGGGATTAACTGTTGATCTCGCCTTGAGGTTGTCGTCGCTCGACTCGTCTCCTACAACTGTCACCTGAAGGTTAAAGGGGCTCGATCTCACTTCTTTCGAAGACGGCGGATGATGAAAAATGGTAGAGGGGACGTGAATATAAAGAGGAGGAGGAAGTTGGAGAAGAGATGGAGATAATGGTGGAGGAAGTGGGGAAAATGGTGGCTTGGAGTGGGGAAGAAGAAAGGAAGGAGTAAAAGAAAAGAAATAATATATAATATAAGTAAAATAAGTAGGCTACTAAAAATAACAATAATTAAAATAATAATAATTAAAATAATAAAATCTGGAAATAATAAAAAGGGATATTTACACCTATAACCCTGAGTAATTTGATAATTACCCCAGGAACCTTTGATAATCACGAATTACATCCAGAACCTCGAGTAACTGCTCCGTTTTACATCCACAACCTTCCGTTAGTTTAGTTCATTAACTCAACCAGATGGCTGAGTTAATCTAACCAAGCTATGATCTAACGGCTGAGATTAATACCAAAAAAAAAGAGAGTTCCAAGGGAAAAAAGAAGAAGAGGTCCACGTGATCGGCGGCTGGCTTTGGCTGGGGTGGACGGGGGGGGGGGGGGGGGGGGGGCTCCACGGGGGCGGGGTGCGCCGACCAGGCCGTGCTGTGCGACGCGTGCGACCGCCGCGTCCACAGTGCTAACAAGCTCGCCGGCAAGCACCGCCGCTTCTCCCTCCTCCGCCCTTCCCACTCCCCCCTCTGCGACATCTGCCAGGTGATTCTTTACGAACTAATTAGCTCGCCATCAGCTGAAGCTGAGCGAGAAAAGCGCATAATATCTGAAGGTTCAGTCTGGGAATTTGAACTTTAAATGTAAGATTTTTTCCTTATCTGACAGGAGAAGGCTTCTTGTTCCGCCAGGAGGAACGTGCCCTCCTATGTCGTGACTGGGATGCACCGATCCACGCCGCGAACGAGCATACCAGCAAGCACAACCGCTTCCTCCTCACCGGCATCAAGCTCTCCGCCACCGCGGCACCCGTCGCCGCATCGGAATCCGGTTCCTCCTCCTCGGCATCTGAGGTGGAGGAATCGGATGCTTCCACCAGTAAGAAGACGGTGGGGGAGGCCATCACCAACCTACAACCTCAACGGCGGTGTCGGCGGCAGAAGAGGAGCACTGCAACCTCACCAGCAGCACCATTCCCGACTACCTAATCAAGACCTTGCCCGGATGGCACGTGAGGACCTCCTGCTCGACGTGCCGTCACCCGTTGTCTCCTCCGTTGATATTCTCTCGAAGGTTCTTGATCAGTTTACCAAAAAACCTGGAGTTTCTTCTTAGAAAGTGTAGCTTAATTGTTTAAACTGGTCATGTCTGATGCAGATGGGGATCGGGGACGACCTGCTACCCTTCCTCGATGCAGAGCAGGGGGCGGCACACGGGTGGTGGGTGCCTCAGGTTCCACAGGTGGGTACACATAGCCAGAATAACGGCAACCAGCAATGGGGTCATGTTGGTGGTGAGATTGGTCATGGTGTCGGGAACCAGCGGGTGCAGAGGTGGGGAAAGGAGGACGTGTTTGCGGTGCCACAGATGATGCACCAACATCAGCATGGATCTTTGAATAAGAGACCAAGAGCAATGTGGTATAGCACCTGATCTTCCATATGGGTTCTTCTGGATGTAGACAGGAGGGTCAATTGAACTAAAATATCTTCTCTTTTCAGATCAAGCTAAAATTTTTACTTACGGGGTCTGGAGCTGCTCTTTTTCTGTTTTTTGGGAGCCGTGGGGCTTTTTTTTGACTATGGTTAATTGATTTTCTCTCTCCTCCTCATACAAAGCGTTTTCCACACTTTGCTAAGCGACTCTCGCGATGCAGTGATTTGTGTTTGTGCGTGTGTTTTGTGGTTCTGGAACTGTGTTGTTGTTGGCAGCTTAATTACTTTTTTTTAATGGTGGGTTTCTGGTCATACTGCAATTGTAATTCAGAAACAGCATGCACACAACCGGCGGGAGGAGGGGGAGCTTGTGGGCGGAGGTGTACGCAGGGGTTATTTTGTTTGATGAATGGCATTGTGGTAAATATGATGGGGTTCGAAGGGTAAAATTGACTTTCTCTGTTAGAATTAACGGAGAAATAAGACGGAAGTTTACACAGGGTTATATCATGTAAAGGTTAATCATTATTCGGGGTTCTGGATGTAATTCGTGATTATTGAAGGTTTCTGGGGTAATTACGGAACTACTCAGGGTTATGGGTGTAAATATCCCTAATAAAAATAGGGGCGACATGTGGCGTCTCCAGGAGCTGCCACATGTCACTCCTAGAAAATTCAAAAATTAAATGTAAACAAAAATAAAAAAGAAATAACAAAAGGGATTAAATCAAAAAGTGGTCAACACGAAAATTGCTCGTCTCGACGAGATCTACAACTTTCGTGAAGGGTCGAAAATCAAAGGAAAGCATATGTACAAAATGTATTTTTGGGTGGTGCCTTATAGATATAAAATACTGCATTTTATCTTTTGTAATTTTTCTGTCATTTTTTAAAGAAGAGAAAAATCAAAATAAAAATAGAGAAAATATAAAAAGAATATTTACAACTTAATCTATTTTTTTGGATTTTTTATAATTAAGAAAATAAAAAGATAAAATAAAGGGCAAACAGGTCAATATTTACAATATACAAATAAGGTATTTTATCTAATATAAGGTGAATATTTACAAGTGAAATTAACTTCTTATTTAATGCAATTATGAATGCTTAAATGCAGATATTATGCTTGCATGCATGAATGCTAATTTTGCAAGATAGGGGTAAATATGCTGCTATTTACTCGGGAACAAGTCTCTATTTTCAACTTTTAGAGTGATGAATCACGGATTCATCAGTAGTCCCATGAACATTAATGCTAGCAGTCTTTCCACGAATATGTGACAGTCATGGCTCTTCATTTCTTAAAATAAAAATTTCTTTAAATCAATCAAATTTGATAAAAATGATTCATATCCATCCGGAAATTTCGATTTACTTGCAAATTCGCAGACACATTTCACTTGATTTCTATCCAATGTGTACTTCATTTTAGGAATTTTGACCATTCCATTATCAAGATCCCTAATATATAACTCTGATCGAATGCCTATGATCCTTAAATTACGATGAGAATTCTGTATCTTTTATATGACAAGCTACATTCAAAACTGTATAAATGATGTTCTCAAAGATATTTTTTCTCGATATGCACGACCATCTATTAGTGAACATAAATACATGTCAATGTATTTTCTCGGATGTGTTAGTTCTAGCACCAACAACGACAGGGAAATGAATTGTCTCTTGTTACATAACCATGGAGATAGCTTGTATGGTGTTGTCATTACTGACCAAGAAGAATAGTCCTTACTTCTTCCATGAAGATCAAATCCGTCTGTACATAAACCTATAATGCAATTCTTTTTTTCCTCTGAAAAATATTGACATCAATTCCTTCCAACAGTCAGACGCTGATGGATACTCCATGTAATCTTCACGACTATGCTCAGAATGCCATAACATATTTTTGATGTTTCCTTACGATAATATAATCGTTTTAATCTCCGAGTTATCAGGAAATATCGTAAAACTTTACCTGCTATTTTTTTCCACTCTTACTTGATTCATGAAATCTCGGCTCATCACATTAAGGATAATGTGTCAAAAACTCATGTTCTCCATAATATAAAATATGATGATTTATATAAGAGTCTATCTTAATCTCAACTTAACCCATCTTCCACATCAATTTTTGGTTTTATAATAAGTTTTAAGTAATTCAGCATCTTCGGGTAACATTTTGATAATTGTAAGTACGGCATCGAAATTACGATATGTCATATTATACTCCATCTTCATCGAAAGAAGTTCTGAAACTACTGAGAGTTTTTAATATATCTTACAACCCAACCATAAGGGCTCTTCTGCCTTTCTCAACAACTCGTACAAGTCTATTGTCTCATCACGTGGCTCCTCTTCGCCTAGACCGTCAATTAAATTCTGGACCTACAAACATCTATAGCCATATCTACAAATGGATTGATAGTGTCCACATCATTTGACTCATTAATTGTATATCAAAGACTTTACCGTGTCTCCACGAAATTTGATATCCTTCCATGAAACCATTTCTGTAAAATAAAATGCAACTGAATTTCATCCTTGAATATATTCTTCATTAAACGATACTTTTAACACGGACACAATATAGTCCCATTGAAAACCACCACGCGAGAACCCTGGGTGTAAGAAAATTCCACAAACTCTTGAACACAGTTTTGAAAGGTCTCTGTAAAACGTTCATCTACTACAGGCTTGTATACCCAATCTCTACTAGTCATTGATTTCACCTGAATGTAACAATTCATAAGGTCAAATAAGAGGAGATATTTCAATGTCGACTTAAGTTAAGAGACCAGTCCTAGAAAAGTTAAATCAAAACCCATCGTTGGCCTAAACCTATTTCACTAATTTTAGGAGATGATAAGAGAAGTGTTTTCATTAAGTTATCACTTGAGCCCATCCATAAGAATTCAAACTTACTATAAGATGATGATTGTCGAACAGTATTTTATTTCTTAACCCTACCCCCCTCTAGTATACCCCATAAACCAATCACAATCATCTCTCAAAACCTTCACCGAGTGAAAATTTCAGTAGTAGATTATGACTGATTTGATATACCGAAGAGGAATGAGTTATGCAGCTGAATATCCATCTGAAATAAACTACAACATGTGAAAACGATCTCCTTATGATAAGTATAAATCCTTACAGAGTCCCTTAGTTCGGGACCTCCGAACAAGGAAAGTCAACATAAATGTAATATTTTAAGATAACTTTACATCATACATTTTTACGTGATAGAAATGATACTATAAAATTATCTTAAAACATTTAGTCAATTATGTTGACCAGGAATTTATGTATATTTGGTTGGATAATGATGGGGATATGGACAAATGTGATCCTAAATTAGTGCCTAATTAAGTGTTTAAATGATATTTATATAGAAGTGTACCTGAGAAAAAATTTGTCCACTTGCACACATCAAAATCCACGACCATTACACTGGGATATCTCATCCCGAAGTGAGTCCAATAGTATTGTGTAAAATTTAAAAATATATAATGCAATTAGAGGTGATGAAATCCTCCAATGTATTGTACATGCCTCCTAGTGTGTAGGGCCACACACCACCCGGTGTGGAGGGACGCACTGTGTGTGAATATTTGATGTGATTTAATAATCAGTTGTTAGTGTTTAGCCATATTATCTACCTAACTAGTAGTTAATGTGACACTTGAACACATTAACTCGAATTTAATGTGATAAAAAATTATCACAACATGACTTTTAAATTTAACTCTATACACCTGCCCTTAAATTTAAATCTATACACCTACACATTCACACCTAACATCTATACACCTTCACATGTTATCATCATACATTTAACATACCAAATGATTCACAGTCTTAATCTATCACCACATTCACAATTACACCTAACATCTATACACCTTCACATTCTATTATGACATTCAGATCTACACATCAAATAATCAAATCACATGCTATAATCTATACATCAAACATACCAAATAATTCACTATCACATGCTATCATCACATTCACATTCACATCTAAACACCTAAGCATTCAAACTTAACATGTATACATTTAACATTTATATGGTGCATTATCACAACTTCACATCAAATGATTCAACTCTGTATCACCAAAAAAATCCCAACATTTATACACATAATTCTTCTTCAAAATAGTATTACAAAATTTAAGCCTAACTACTTTATCATACACCTTATATTGTTTATGAAAATAATTCTAAATTAAACTATGCTAATTTAGTTTAATCTATAATGCTAATATAGTTTAAACTATATGACACATTATACACTTCAAAACAATTCTGTAATATATGAAATGACATCAATGATATAATCTAGTTTAAACTATGGTACATATTATACACTTAAAGACAATATCTATGGTTTAAGCATTTCATCATACACCTTATATGCAATAGGAATTTGGTCGATCTATACTAATTCAAAATCAAATCAAACATCAGTACATGTTAAACTATTGATTACATAATTAAACGCCAACATATAACCTAAAATCTAACATAGATTGGTGAAAAAATATCTAAAACATATAAACCTTAAATCCATAGTTTCTCCATAAATATGCAACAAAACTAAAAATAACTGAGAGGAGTGACCGAAATACCTCAAGGAATGTGATATTGGCAAGACGACGGCACAAAATGGTCATCGACGATGGTGGATTGCCTTTAAAAAATCCTGAAGGCACAGTTTGGGGAAGAAGGTCAAAACAAATGAGCTATGGAGTCGGGCTTGTGTTCTATTTACAGACGTTGGCGAGAACACATGTGCTCGCCCAGAGGTCCCCAGTTGCTCGCCCAAACTTTGGCACGTGCTCGCCCACGCACATTTCTAAATTCAAATGGGCGAGCACTTGTGTACTACAAGTACTCGCATATCCCCAAATGAGCACATGTGCTCACCTAGTGGAAGACACATTGTGCACACCATTTGTGTTTTTTTAGTCCCATGGCTAAACTAACCTCCTCTAGGACTCATTTCCAACGTCAGTCTCCTCAACATAGGGGTGATGCTGTCATCAGTCCTTTGCTGATGCACAGAGCTACAGTGCTACAATGAGGGGAGTTTGAATATGGTGTGGATAGAGATAGAGGGTTGACAAGTAGGTTATGATATTACTCGCATGAGTCAATGATGAGGAAATCTTTGCAGGATACAACGATGCTCGTGAAGGAAGAGTTTCTTTAAAAATAAAGAGGATAAATCTGATGAAGGTTATTTCATTAAAAATAAAATTAAGATACAAAAGTCAGTTTCTGGGGTAATATTATACTTTGTATATGTATAAAATATACATATATTTTATTCTTCACATTTTTACTCTTTTTATATTTTCAAATAAGTGTATATGTTATTTAAAACATATTATAAATATAAATATAAATATAAAATATGGAAAAAAAGACATTAAAATAAGTAATAAAGTTAATACATAAGTATATTATACCTATAATGAATATGCATGTACTTATTTATGCACATAAATAAAATCATAAAATTACAATAAAAATATGTAAATATAAAATCTAATAAAGTTATAAATATATAAAATATTTAAATATGATTATAAATATTAAAAATACAAAATAAAAAATACATGGAACATAGGTAAATATGCATATAAATATACATGTAAAAAGTAACACATAATAAATTAAGTTGTAAAAATAAATACAAATTACATAATAATTGAAAAATAATAAACATTCTTCATGTTTTGAATTTTATTTAATAAAATCATTCAATATTTATTTTCTATTTTATTTCACTTTTCTTTATGTTTTGTCTTTAATACGCCTACATGACCAATAAGGGTGCTTCTTCTGTTGACCTGTGAGTCAATTGTACCTACGGCTACTCTGACCTTTGTCAGAATGCCAGCATCCCTCTCTTATCCCATTTCTACTCCATCTCTCAGACCCTCTTCCACCTCGAGCACACCATCATTCTAATCACACCACATCCCTCTTCCACGCCCACTCCATAGCCTCCACCAACCCCTCTTCTTCCTCATGCCATCTCAATCACGAGATGGCCACTTCACCAATTCTATAAATAAATCCCCTCATCTTTCTTCACTTTTTTAATCACTCTTGATTCAATGTAACCCCTTGGATTGAGCATCTGGAGTGTCTCCCTTGTTACGGGAGGTGAGCCCCATCAATCCCAGGTGAGGAGGAGGTGTTCTTGAGGTGATTCGATCCATTGTCGATGTAGCTCCGACGGTCTTGCTTCCCAGGACCCCCGACCAGGTGAGGCCTCTATCTTTATCATTTTAGTTTTGCATATATTTTCTTAGTGTAGCTACGTATTTGGTTATGCTTGATTTCATCTTAATCAACCTAAAATTGAAAAATCAAATACACTGAAGCACTAAGCTCTGACCTCTGCCCCTAGTAAACCATACCCCTATTTCAACTCACCTTTGCATCATTTCATTCCTCGACATGTTCTCCATCTCCCTGGTCATTAATCTACCTCAAACTTGCAAGGATTGATACCATATAATTCTTCTTTCTCCATTGCTCGAGACTCCACATTCTACCTCATCCTGTTCAATTTCTTCCCAATAAAAGTGATGGAAGTTTCGTCCATGTCCCCCGTCATTTGCGTGAAGGTGGATGCTATCAAGGACCCCTCATGGGGTTGATTTGAACCAACACGAGGCGTTCCAGGTCACCGACCCTCCTTGAGTTTCAAATCTCTCGTCAGTGAGGTTCGGATATATCTTAGGCATCCAGATGATGCACGAGCCTTCCAATAAGTTGTTGTGACCTTCATAGGATCGAGAGGAGCTCCGACGAAGGTGCATCTCCTAATCAAAGCTCAGACGGAGCAGAGCTCTTCCCTGTTCTTTCAAGCACATCCCCAACCGTTAGATCAAAAACATGTCTCCAGGTCTTTCAGCGACCGTAGAATTGAGTGCATCAGGAGCCCTATGATCGCCTATTATATCTAATCACATCCATTCATCATCGAAGGGGTATCTACCATCGTGGGTCGTTGACCAAGTTAAGTGAAATTATCGTGATCGTCCGATGAGCATGCCTTCTGAGGTAAATTGCACATGACCCCTTGTGCCTTTTTTTGTATTGTTATTTAATCTTGTAAAAATTATTTTACGTGTAATATTTTGAAGACAAATTATGTGTTGGACCTCGAACCTTTCTCTAATTGCACTTAGGTTCTCCTGCCTCACATGTAGGGTCATGTGAGGTGCAATAAATATTGCATAGATACGGTTGTAGCTTCTGGAACTATTATTGAATGAATGTTTAGTTTCTATTAATTGCAAATATGTCCCTGTAATTGTAGCATTTTGTATATATTTGTCATATTAAATAGTTTTATTACTCTAAAAATTGTAGGAAAATTAGTGTAATGCATGCTATCATACCTAACCTCATATAACTTTTATTTTTGCATTTAACTCATTTTCTTATTTTCTAAAAATCTAAAAACATGCTTTTATTCCCTGTTTAAATATAAAAACCCATAAAAATTAATAAAACCTCTTCCAAAACTTCCAAAAAATATTACCTACAATATAGTATATTCTACTATATATCCAAAAATCATAAAAAATATAATATATAAAACATAAAAAACACAAAATCCCAAAATATTTATAAAACATAGCAAAAAATTATATAAAAAATCCAAAAAAACATAACTTTATGTTGTGAATATTCTATATTACATATATTTTATATTTAAAATGGTTTTTAGTTAATTTTAGACTTATATATTTATAGCATTAAAAACAAACTCCAATATTTACCTTGTCCACTATTTTATATAATCCAATTATTAAAAATACATAAAAATTAGAAAATTTGTATAAAAATACCAAAAAGAGTAAAAACCCATAAAAACATTTTATTTTCTGAAATTTAAATATATTTTAACTTATTTATAATTATATAAAGTTATATTACATATATTGCTTATAATATCAATAATATCCATATTAATATATAAACATATCTTATTTGAAAAATCTAAAATTAAAAATTTGTAAAAATTTATAATTTGAAAATATAAAAATATAAAACCACTAAAAATCCATAAAAATTAAATATAATTAAAAACCCATATAAAAATAAGAAAAATACAAAAAATACTTATTATTAATTACAAATAATTTTTAATAATTAACTACCTACTTTTTTGCTTTCCATGATTTGACAACTCTACCTACTTACACAATACACACATTTATGGAGTTAAATATAATAAATGTTAACTCCCATCACATTTTATTGACCTATCTATCATATATTGTAGGTTATCTGTTGATTAATTGCATCTTTATGTGGTCAACACAATGACTACTGATCCAACCTTATTCGGATTAATAGTACCTCTCATCTGTGCGGTTATTAAATGGTGTCTTTGTTGGGTAGCAGCATGTTGTGTAGTTTGTACATAGTTGTTTATTTATTTATTTCTTTACTTTTATTTTATTTGATAATTGCTTATCCACGCTAATCACATCTTTTGTTTGACTTTGTTGCAAGGTCCCGTAGAGCGAGGATGATTTTCTAGGAGACCGAGTCACCCGAGCAAGGTAGAGATCATCTCTTCTCCCTTGGAGCCAATAGGAGAGAGGGACAAAGAAGGGTAGGAAACTGAGAGGAACAACTTAGTGTAGACTAACTTAAAATTTATATTACTTTTGATGAGAGAGTGATTTAAACATATAATTGTAATAATTTGAACACTCTTAGACACTTAGACTATTTGAACTCATTTTATTAGGTGTTAGTTAACCTGGGGGGTTTGCGCGATTTTATCGAGTTTTCTCTCCTTCATTTTATTCCTCCATATTTTCCCTTTATTTTTTATTCCTTGTGCTTTTTAACTTTTATATATTTTACGTCTTTTGTGTATGAGCCCAAAGACTTAGGATTACTTGATCGAGTAAATTAAGCCTCAATCTAATTATATTCATGTGCCTATAGTTGTCTGATATGCTTGGTATTAGTCAAATTACTAGTGCTTCACTCTAATAGCAACTCATGTCTTAGTGTTTCATTCATTTAGTGTAATTTCAATTTCTATCTAGCATCCAACATAGAGAGCTGGGAAGCACGGTGAGCATTTCTGACTAAGCATACACCATTGATTTTGACTTGTATTGCATTTCCGATCTCTCCCTTTGTTTTATAATACATAGAAAAAAATAAAGGAAATCCAGAAATCATTAGGCCTTTTGCATAAAAATACTCAAAACAAGTGACAACCTAAAATTTTTAAAAAGGGGATCTTAAAAATGCCTTGACCAAAATTAAAGCTGATTAACGAACTTCATTACATTCCAGATAGAGTGAGTGATGAATCTCCATTTCATCACCTTTATTCTCTCATTTTGACCTTAAATCCTTACCTAAATGCATGTATATATAATTAATTTGTCAAAATAAACACTCTGTGACTTGTATAAAATATTGTACAAAATACTATATAATTATTGTATTTAATCCCAAAATAAAAGAACAAATGAAAGAAGAGGAAAAGAAATGAAGTGTCAAAGACATAGAGTGACCCGACCCCGAGACCAAGTCATCATGATGATGTGATTGACAACGAATAAATTAGGGGGAGATAGGGTAAAGAAACTGTACAAAAATACACAGAAAATCACACAAAACCATCAGCCATTTTTGTCCAAATATTGCTTTTTCGGATCCATTTTATTTAATTATTTTTACACCTCAAATAATAAAACCTCTATATAATATTGTAGATAAAAATATAAAGAAAAATAAAAGATTAATTTCACAAAAAAATAATGCACAGTGTGCTCGGGACACTATTTAGCCACTTGAAACCCTAGGGATTGTCTTGTGGTCCATACAAGGTGGGAATAGGCGTTGTGATGGCATCCCAAGAAACCCAAGTAACTAAACAATAATCAATCCACACAATATGAGAATCAATCAATTCAAGAATGTGTGTGAATCAAAATTTATTATAATCTAGAAATAAATGTGTATAGTGGACAAGTAGTCTAGGTATCGCAAACAAGAAGCACGGGACGTAGCAGGTATTATTTAAATGAAGAAATAAAGAAAGTGTATACAAGTATGCACAAGATCACTCAATGTATACGTGGGTTTCAATTAAATAAAATAATTTCTTCTTTGTTTATTAATTAATTTAAATAAATATATGCTTTTTAAACTAATAGTATAGCTAATATCTATATATAATGACATATATATGTATAAAGGAATAATATGGATATATAATATAAATATTAAATAGTATAATATATAATAAATACCTAAAAATCAGAAAATTATAGAAAACATTCCTTTTTATTTTTTTAAGGTTTTAATATACTTATAAGGTATTTATAATAACTAATAATAGTATATAATATATATAATGATCTATAGATATATATATATATATGCTATATAGAGAATACTATATATAAATATAGATAAAAATAGTAAAAATATCCCAATAAAATCTTTTTTATATTTTCAAATATTTTTCTATTTTTATGGATTTTTAGGGAATTTTCACAAATTTTTTGGTATTTTCAAAAACTGCAATATAGGAAAACAGGGATTGTTTAATAGGGCCAAATTGATTTCATATTTCAAAATAGGAGATGGTCTAAACAGATCCCACAATTTTAATAAGTGAATAATAACAGATATAAAAATATGGAATAGTAACTGATATTTTAGGATTTTTCAAAAATATTTTGCAAATTTTTTAAGGATAGCAAGGGTTTGCTAATTTTTTGGATTTCTCTTAAGATTTGTTTGTGATTTTTGGTCTATAGCTATAAAATAGAGTAATAGTAAGGGCAAGCAAAGCTTTTGTTTTCTTCGCAAGAGTGAGCATCTAAGAAGCAAGCCGTAGCTAAATAGTAAATAATTTTTTTGGAAATTTTTTAAAAAGATTTCGTAATTTTTTATATTTTTATGTCATACAGGGAATAAAATAGGTCTAGATGATTTTTAATAAATACTTAATGCATGCAAAATTGCAAATAAAAAATATTGCTTAGATTAGAAGTTAATCATGCACATACACCTTTCTGAGAATTTTTAGAGCACATGAGTTGTTTTAAATAAGAAGAAATGCAAAAATAAAAATAAATCAAGTTGGTAGGGGTATATTAGCAATTAAAATAAAAGATCAGGACACAAGTGTACAATATCTCCAAAGGTATATACTTAAACTTGACTTTTTAGGACTTAATACAAATTTCCAGAACTGGGGGTGGGGGTGGTACACCTACAAAACATCCCCTCAGGTGGGGGTCCATGTGAGGTGACCTAGCACTAGACTATATTTCAAAATCAACATGTAATGGGGGCATACATGCAAAATGTCCCAAAAGTCTTAAATGTACTTAAATAATTACATAACCAATTATAAAATTCAAAAGAGTGGAGGGTTGGCTTGAAATTCTTACCACTTATCGGCTCTTCATCTAACCGTGGTCCTCTGGCCACGTGCCTGATCTAATGCACCTCGCCGCGCACCCCTTCGAAGAGAACGGATGGCCCAAATTAGATCTAGGTTGCGTTCTTAATCTAACATCCAGGAAAGGGATTGGAAGAACAACAGAAGAACAAGCCGTCGGGTAACTTGGATCTGCTAGATCTCCTTACTCTATCGTCCTTTCTCCATCCTTCATCAGCTACAGGTCGCTGATGCTACTTCGCATGTAGGTGATGTGTTCAAAATGGTCTAAGATGCCTTAGGAGCTCAGACAACTCCAGTGGACCTGGAGCAGCTCCAGGACCTCCAGGTTGTTCCAGATGGCTCTTCGAGCCCCGTATCCTACACCAAAAGTGTCTTGGGTTCGAGGGCTTTCTCCTCAACCAAGGGGTCAGGCAAAAATCAGTGTGGGGTGGAATGAGGGTGGAGCTCCAGCGAAGGATGGCGGACAGGAACTCCTCTCCCTGATTCACGATGAATGTGGAGGGGACAAGTGGTGGATTCGATGGAGAATGTGATGGGAAGTGAGATGGAGTGATAATCACGAGGTTTCAATGGTCTGATCACGAGAATTTTCCCTAGAGCTCAAGCTCCAAGGATTCAGGGCCTTTTCTAAATTAGGATTAAAGACATAATTAATCTAGAAATTGAATGCGAGAAATGAAACTAAGACTACGATATTACCTAGGAATGCGAAAGAACTAGCCTCAAATCAATTGTAGGCTGATGAGGCTGAACCAACCGGTAGTGGTCAAACGATGGAGTTGGATCACCTCCTCCTCGACCTCCTCGCTGCAAATCGGTAGCTCCTTCTTGTTGTCACCAAGCTGAAGTTGTCTAGACCAATTTGAGGGGATAAAGATTGATAAAGAGGGATCAAATTTGGAATGGTGGTTGGAGGTGCTTATTTATAGGCTGCAAAAAGGGTGGACTTCGATCGAGGATTGTGGTCTGCTCAATGAAGATCGAATAGATATTTGGCCCTCAAGGGATTTAGGGATATCAGACCATCAGTTCTTATTTTGATCAGAGGGCCAGAACTTGAGTGGATTCGGCGAGAAAAAAAGATGAAAATCCGAGTCTAACGCACCAATTGCCCAAGGAGGAGAGAAGAGGGTCAGTTGACCGGGGGTCAATTGGCAGGGATCTCTGATTGGTCCACGTGTGCCAACTAGAAAATTCCAAAAAATAAAAGATTGGTAAAATCTATAATAAATAGGAATTGAATTAATTAAATTTTTACTAAAACATGAAAAGTGTTTGCAATTTAATGTAGTATTTTAGATGTATTTTTATTTATATTTATGAGTCTTTTTATTACAAGTTAATATATACATGTAACATACATGTATCTTACATTTATTTTGGTATTTTATTTTAATTTTGTATTTTAACTTTTATTATTTTATGAACATAATTTATATATTTATAACTTATTTAAATACAATCAAATATATTTTTATTGTATTTTTCCAAAGTTATTTGTACAACAAAATAAATAGATGTATCTATTATATAGGTATATGTATGTACAATTCATCTATGTATTGCAACTAGACTTATTTATCGTGCCTTTTTTGGTGATTTTATTTATTTTGATTATGTATATATGTTATAAATAATATTTACAAAATTATAAAAATATTAAACTATAAAAAATACAAGAGTACATAGAATGAATATTTTATTCAAGTAGATAACTTATTAAAAGTTATATACAATTAAAGGTGATTTTGATGAAATTTTATTCATATGGAGAAGAATAATTTCGTGAAGATGGGATTTTGGATTTTTATTTTGAGTGTAGATGGCTCATTGTGTATTATTTTTCTATAAACTCAATTTTGTATTTTTCTATATATTTTTATCTACAATATCCAAGTTCAAAGTTTAGTAATTGGATGCATAAATAATAAAGAATAAAATAGGTGCCAAAATGTAATTGTAGATGAATTAAAAATTAGATTTTTGATGTGATTTTTGTACAATTTATCTACCCTATCTCCCCCTTCATTCCTTGTCGGTCAAGTCATCATGATGAATGGGTCTCGGGGTGGTCTCTTTTCTATTTCTTTTCTTCATTTATTCTTTAATTTTGGAATTAAATACATAAAAAATAGTATTTATATATTATTTTGAACAATTAATCATGTGTTTATTTTGATAAATTAATGATATTTGCATGCACTTAGCTAGGGATTTAAGGCCAAAATGAAAGAAAAAAGGCGATGAAATCGAGATTCATCAGACACAAAATAAAAATCCGCAAATAAAACTTTGTAGACATGCATCGTCTCCATACTATATCAAAATTGACCAAAATCACCTTTAATTGTATATAACTTTTAATAAGTTATTTAATTCAATATATTTATTCTTTTATATTTTCCAAATTTTTTTATTTTTATAAATCTTTAAATATTATCTAAAACACATGTCCATATTTAAAATGAAATAAAAAAATAAAAATAAAATGAAAACAAATCAATTACTTTAATATATAGCTGAAATATACCTATATATACCTATAAGAATAATGTATATACATAACTAAGTGTACAAATAAAGTCAGAAATATAAAATAAAAATATCTAAAAATGTAATTAAATAAATGAAAAATATATATTATTTGTATATCTTAATAAAATATACAATACCAATTAAAAAAACCCAAAATACATGAATTTTTATCTATACTTAAAAATGTAAATAGTAACTTACAACTAATGACCTCGAAAAAATAAATAAAAATATATATAAATGCTACATAAATTTTAAACACTATTTATTTTATAAATGAAATTAAATAATTCATTTTATATTTATTAATGAATTTACAAGTTATTTTTATTTCCCCTTTTCCTAGTTGGTCCACATGGACCAACCAGGGACCTTCAATCGTTGACTACGGGTCAACTGTCATGCCTGACTAAAAGAGACGATTGGGACCAAATTGACCAATTACGATAAATCGGTTGCTCCATCCTCTAGTATGTTATTTGGTAAGAAGAAGAAGAGTATTGATTCCTCGAGGTGTTCCCCCCAACTCCTCAAGACGTATCACTCTCCTCTTCATCTTGATGCTTCAGGTTCTAGAAAACCAACTAAGAAAATTGCCTTCGACATACCAGAGAAGGAATTTTCTGAGGAGTCCTCATCAGGTCCGGATGAGGTGATCTATATGAGTGAACTCAGTTTAGCTATTCTTAAGTCATATTTGAGCAAAAAGTCGTGTGTCGACCCTCGTTGGGTGTTCCCTACCCCTCACTATTATTCCTTTGAGGATGATTCTGACAGTGACACATATGTATACTACACACCACCTCACTACCACAAGAAGGTCTGTCACAAACCTTCTTGATCCTTGTATATTCCATTCCTCCTTGTATAGATTTTCCTTCTTTAATTTCTCTCTCTCCCTCGTGATTCGCATCCCTCGCCCCAGTTCCGTATCGTTTTCATTTTGTGGCTATACTTATGATGACTATATCCTAAGTATAGGGGGTGAGTGACCCGGGTTGCTCCATCTCTTCTTTTTTCTCCTCTTTGTATATTCTTTTCCACTCTCATCGCCCCCCCCCAATCTTGTGTTCTCTCCAATACTTAGGCTACCTAGAGCCTAAGTATTGGGGGGGTCGATGCTCGTTGTATCACCCACTTATGCTTAGTACGAGCTATGGCTTTTTGTCACCTAGTGCCATGAGGACATGGCACATGCTAAGTATAGGGAGGTTTGTATATATTACATATATACTTTACCTATAGCTCGTACTTTGACTTGTTTGTAATTAAAATAAGGGGTTATGGGTAAATTATTATAAATAAGAGTTATAACGAAAAAACTTTTCAAAAAAGATACACTTTTTAAAAAATATCCAAAATATTTTTTTAAAAAATCATTAATAAAAAACTTTTTAAAATTTTTCCTCTTTCTTTTCAAAACAAAATAAACTTTCTAAAAAAAGAGTGTCTTTTTTACCTTTCTTTAAAAAAACTTTTGAAAAAAAAGCAAAAACCGAAAAAAAATCTTTTCCTTTCTTTTTCAAAAAAAAAACTTTTCGAGAAAAAGACAAAAAACCATTTTAAAAAAACCTTATTTTCTTTTTCAAAAAAAAACACACAAATCAAAACAACAATAACTAATGAGTTGGTTTAGTCCCTGACACTTACACATTCATACAAGACTTGTGATGTTCAAGAATACTTGGTTTATGAAATCTTGAGATTTTGAGTTAACCAGCCTTAGTTATTAGGGTATTTGACTTAATTATTCACATTTCCCTAGTTTGAAAGATTTTTGTGCTATTTTTCATGCTTAGTCTCTACCTTAAGAATATGATCAACACCTCCCATACACGATTGCAGTTATGATGAGATGAGTTGAAACTTCACTTGAGGAACTGGGATGAGAGATTTGAGTTTGGACCTGATTTTGTGATGCTCATGGATGGGATAAAATCAATGAAGGCTTCATGAAACCTGAGTGTCAGCACTTTTGGCCAGTATGAGAACATAGTTCTTGTACTATCTCTTGACATTTAACAATGTGCCAGGGTGTGATGAAATCTAAAAAAAAGTTGTTGATCAGTGTGCGCCAACTCTTGGTAAAAGCAATGGGGCTAGCCAAAAAGTAATGAAAAGAAAAACAAAGAAATATTGAAAAAAAAGCTCTCACCATACAAAGTCAAATTTCAAATAGCTTCCACCAAATGCGAGCGCTTCCAACTATTCCAAAGTGTCCACTTGGACCACCGCTATTAGGACCAGGAGTCGGGCTAGCACCCAAAAAAGACTCTACATCGTATAGTGATACAAGTCTGGGTGTAGAAAGTACGATAGGTACTCAAAAAAGACACCCTGGTGTACTCCCAGGAAAACAAGTGTAGATGACTCCAACTTCTTTTGATGAAGACACTGATCAGCAACCAAAAAAATACATGTGTTGAGTCAATAAGGCACTCGAGAAGATCCTTGTTCCAATGTGAGGGAGAGAAGAAATGACACAATCCTATGCCCTCCATCAACTGGCCTTCCATCTACACTTTGAAGTCTGACACCTAAAGAGATAGTGGATTGAATGCAAGAAATTGTTTCTTCCCTAGTGTTGAGGATTGGGTTCTTAGGAGAGTCTCTTGGATTGGAACCTTGGGTGAAGTTGCGACTCTACTCTTGTAACTGCAGTACACACTTATTGTCATATCCCTATTATATATGTATACAGAGAGAGTCTGATGAGTAGGGAAATCGGATACCTTTTGATTAGAGCTTGGTTCAGCTAAGAATATTATGATCTCTAAAACCAAGAGTTCTTCAACAGATAAAGTATTGTATTCACATGCATAGTCAGGGATAAATCCAACTTATTCATTCTTTATTTGCTCGAGGACTAGAAAAGTTTAAGTATAAGGGGGTGATGAATCCACGATTCATCATCTCAATATATTGATCTTAGCAAAATCCTTGAGTAAAATGTCTAATAAATGTCTATAAAATCAATAATTAACAAAATAACTCTTGTAAATAAAATACATTAATTATCGTGCATTATATTGTACAAAATGAATTAACAATAAAAAAACTGCAAGATAAAGGAGTTTTTCACCTGTAAATAGCTCAAAACTTCGTGTATTTTAAATAAATTCATTTCAATTCCTTTTTGGCTAATTCTTTCTCTGACTTGTTTATAAAAATATATATAAAAATATTAAAATATAAAATAAATTTCATCTAAAATAAATACTCCTAGATCCTAAAGAGACCAACTTCCTGGCCAACTTCCCGCTTCGTATGAACTCCAAATTCATCAAACTCATTTTTAAAGTATAAAATAGAAAATTATCTATCCAATGAAAGTGATTTCATTAAAATCGGGGCCCGTTTGCAAAATTTGGGTTTTGACTTAAGTGTACATTGTATATATTGTACATATTTTTTCCTTTTTCTCATTTTTTATTTACTTTTCTTAATTACTAAAAATCCAAAAAAATCATTTTGTATTTTATTTTATTTCTAATTTTTATTTCTAATTTTTATTTCTAATTTTTATTTCTAATTTTTATTTTATTTTTATTTTGTTAATATCTTTCATTAAAAATACAAAAAAATAAAATTAGAAAAGTACAAAAACATGTACATATTGTTTGTTTTATTTTGTAAATTCTCCATTCTCTTTTCTCTTTATTTTTTTATTTGTTAATAGCTGACTTTTTCTCTTTTATTTTCTTCTATTTTTTTTCCTTTTTCTACAATAACTCCCATTCAACTCCACCTTCTTTTAACCGTCATTCAATTCCACCATTTTTCTAACCTCCCATTCAACTCCACCATCTCTCTAACTCCCATTCTACATCTCTTTTTATTCTTCTCTTCATCCTTATTTTTCCCGTTCCGCCATTCTTATAGAATAGAGCTTACCTCGAGGTCTATTGGTGACAGTGTTCCACCCCCATACGAAGCGACGACCTCCTTCAGGCAAGATTCGCGGCGACCATCGTTGTTGTGTCACGAGCTTTCCATCAAGCTCGCATAGCTTCTCTAATTTTTTTTCGTCAATCGGATCGAGGCCACGACAGGAATTCAGCGTAGCTGCTCCGCCTTTCAGCGAAGATTCAGGTAAGTTTTCCCTCTTCTTTTCTTGTTATTATTTTAACTCACATTTTGTTTTCTTATTGTTTCACCACATCATCATTTTTATATCACATCACCACATCATTATTTTCATATCCCCACCACATCAAATTACCTTCACCCCATTCCTATCATCTTCATCATCATTCCCCTCTACCACTTTTTTTCCTTTATATATATGTATGTGTGTGTGTGTGTTCCATGTTTAAGAAAACTAAAAAATAAAAAAATAATCACAAAAAATCATAGCAAAAAAACAAAAAAATTTAAATAAAGGTTGCAGCAGTGGCCAGCTCCTCCTCCACCACCGGCAACCACCGCACCGCCCGCCAGCCGCCTGCCAACGCTGCGCAGCTCCAGGTCCAACCACGCCTCCGCGTACTTCCTCCCTCCTAGTTGTGGCCGCCCGTTCCTCCCTCGACCGCCACCACACCACCGACCACAGCTCGATACTGTAGCACGCCCAATGCCCTCGCCCCGCTCCGCCCATGAGCCGCCGCCCGCAGGGCTGCCATTGTCCCCTCCGATCACCTGCAATAGCCGCGGCCCCTTCACGCGCCGTAGACGCCCGTCGCCCCTTCGCATGCCGCAGATGCTCGTCGCCCCACCGTGCACCGTAGACACCCGTCACCCATTGTCATATCCCTATTATAAAAGAGAAAAAGTTGGCTACTAAAAAATAAAATAAAATAAAGAGAAAAAAGAGTGGAGGAATTGCAAAATAAAACAAACAATATGTACATGTTTTTTTACTTTTCAAATTTTAATTTTTTTAAATATTTTTAATGAAAGATATTTACAAAATAAAAATAAAATTAAATACTAGAAATAAAATAAAACATAAAATGATATTTTTTGATTTTTTAGTAATTAAAAAAGTAAATAAAAATGAGAAAAGAAAAAAATATGTACAATATACACAATGTACACCTAGGTCTCAAAATCAAAATTTAACAAACGAGCTCCGATTTTAATGAAACCACTTTCACTGGACAGATAATTTTCTAACTTAAACTTTGAAAATGAGTGTGGTGAATTTGGAGTTCATACAAAGCGGGAATTTGGCCGGGAAGTTGGGCTTTATGGCTTTTTCTCTTTGGGATCTAGGATTATTTATTTTAGGTGAAATTTATTTTATATTTTTTTATTTTTATAAAAAAGTCAGAGAAAGAATTAGCCAAAAATGATTATAATGAATTTATTAAAAAACATAAAGTTTTGGGTTATTTACACATGAAAAACTTATTTATTTTGCAGTTTTTTATTATTAATTTATTTTGTACAATATAATATACAATAATTAGTGTATTTTATTTACAAGAGTTATTTTGTTAATTTATTGATTTTATGGACATTTATTAGAGATTTTACTCAAGGATTTTACTAAGATCAATATATTGATATGATGAATCGCGGATTCATTACCCGCAACCCATGTTAGACTCACGAGAGCACCCTCTTTCGTTGATTTATTATGCCATCTACACGCTTGCATGTTCCCTCGAGCTCCCCCCTTTCTGATCGTCACGTGTCTATCTTCCACGCCAACCCATCTTTTTCCAAAACCCCCCTCTCCATTTCACGCAACTCCACCTCGAAGTCATCCAACTTTAACCCTTTATGTTCTGCCCCTCAGAACCCGTCGAAGGCCTTCCCCTTGGTGACAACAATCGAAGGCCAGGTTCTGTAGTGAGGTGAGAGATGAAAGTGTCGATCCAGCCACTACTAGAAGCCATCTCCGGTAAGTTCAGTCTCCTTCGCCTCCAGCCA
The DNA here is from genome assembly GCA_037367405.1 of Ottelia alismoides. Taxonomy (NCBI): domain Eukaryota; kingdom Viridiplantae; phylum Streptophyta; class Magnoliopsida; order Alismatales; family Hydrocharitaceae; genus Ottelia; species Ottelia alismoides. The sequence continues at coordinate 216,613 of JAZKJV010003934.1, read as the reverse complement.
AGTTAAGGCCCTTCTTCTTGCTTTGTAGGTAATTTTAGAGTCTAGGATTAGTTTTATGCTTTTAATTTTAGGATTCGTGCAGTAAGAAAAGTTAATTAGTTAATCCCTAATTTGACCTGGAGCTCGAGCTCCAGGCCAAGTTACACTGTTTCTGACCGTTCCCTCGCCTGTTCTCCATCTCACATCAAGTCTCTTCAAGTTCTCCATCTTTTCCTTGTTTTGATCAACCCAAATTTGTCTGTGGTTCAGTGAATCAAAGCTCAGATTCTACAGGTCACCGGAGCTTTGCCCTTTCCATCCCCCCTTATGCGTAACAGTTTCAACCCTTGGTCGACGATGACGCCCTCGAGCCACCGGTCATTTTTAGTGTTGGATATGGTTTTGTGGACCCATCTAGACCCTAGGAGTAATAGAGAAGAAGCTCCAGGACCCCTAGAACTATCCATACCCCAGTTCTTCATCGAATCATCCTCAGGTGCATATGAAGATCCCAACACCTGGAGAAACCCCAACAACGTGCTGCCACAGTCGGCTTGAAGCATAGCTACCAGAGTCATCGAGAATCGAAGGACGAAGCTTGTCGGAGGTAGAGCTCATTCGTGTTCTTGCAGGCCTTTTTCTGACCGTTAGATCAATAACACAGCCTAGATCTAATCTGGGACATTCGTTCTAATAGAAGCGACACACATAGCGCATGATGGCCCGATCAACAGGGGTTTTAAAGGTGTAAATTGCATATATACCCTCTACATTTTTGTATTTCCTAAATAGTACTGTAAATATTTTAGTATGTATAAAATTAATTGGGAAAATTGTAGCGAAGCCCCCCAAACTATTTGTTAATTACAAGTTAGTCTAGTGCCAGCTCGGCTCACGTGCCCCCCTGTAAGCTGGGTATTTTACTCCTGTACCCCTTTTATTTGTATATTTCGTTTTAATTTATAAAAAAATCAAGTTTATGTTGAAAATTTTTGTTTTTTGCACAAACGCCCTCACCTTTATTTTTAATTGCATAAATGCCCCTACCAGCTTGATATAATTTTGTGTATGCCTTCTTATTTTTTATAAATAGTATATGTGCTCCAAAAATCAGGAAAAAAATATATTTAGATGACTGGTGATATGCTTGTTCACGCCATGTAGTTTATTACATTTTACTCACATTTATATTTATTAAAAATCAAAAGAGCATGTTTTATTCCCTATTAGCCTTAAAAATACAAAAAAATATAAAATCCTCATTAAAAAATTCGAAATAATTCCTATTATTTATTATAGTATTTTATAAATAAAGACCACAAATCACAAAAAAAGAACAATAGAAAAACCTAAAAATGAAAAACCCTTTCTAACCCCAAAAAAAGTTGCAAAATATTTTCAAAAACCCCTACAAATTAGTTTTCTATCCTACATTTTATTTATATTTATTATTATATTTATAATTAGTTTTTGAAAAAATTTTAACCTATTTAGTATTTTTAAAACTCAAAGCAATTCGGCATATTTATTAAGTTTCTGATTTTGTATATTATGGACTTTAAAAATACCTAAAAATTAGAAGAAATGGTAAAAAATCACAAAAATAGGACAAAAATATAAGAAACATAAAAATATTTTATTTTATAAATTTTGACTATTTATAGTTATATTTATTACTATAATACCTTATATTGTATTATATACCTACATATAGTTCCATATAATTAACATTATTATTAATTATTGTAAGTTTCTTATAAATTTTTTAAATCCTTTAAAAAAATAAAAAGGATTGTTCTTTCTTGAATTTTCAGATTTTTACATATTTATTATCCGTATTATATATGGATACCGTTTATTATACTTACTATTATGTATTACATATATATATAGTTGTTATATATTAAAAAGAAAAAAAGTTAAAATCAGAAAATTATAAAAAGAAAACAAAAATTATAAAATTAAAATTACAAAAATATATATAATTAAAAAATAAATAGGAAATTTAAAAATAAAAAACCCATAATAACGTTGAGTAAATAATGGAGTAAGTATTGTGCATAGTTCTATTATTATTTATTTATAAATAATAACCACCGATATACTGACTTGTTCCCTAAGTTCGAGACCCTACTCTGCTTGTCACTATACACATTTTATTGTGGAGTTATAATAAATTTTGATCCACATCTATATTTCTTTGATTGATTATTTCTCTTATGGGTTAATTGTTGAATTTGTTGCTCGAGCTTCGTGTCGGTCATCACAGTGATTGTAGTCCCGTCTTGTGTGGACCAGAAGAGCGCTTTGCTCTGTTTGGGTAGCATTTCAAATGGCACCGTTGTCGGGGAGCAATGAAGTGTACATTTCTTATACATTACTCTGCTTAGATATTTCTTTCTTTTTGCTTTTTATGTTTTATAATTATTTTGATTGTTCTGACCCATATTTCTTTGTTGCTTTGCTTTCTAGGGACCGCATGGAGATAACTTCTTCTTAGGAGGTGGGTGCACCCGAGCCATGAGGAGATTGGCCTCTTATACTTGTAGGCCAATTGGAGAGCGAAGAAGAGTGATAGAGAGAAGGAGAGGTGTATATCACTCAGCTTTTAATTTTTTATTTTGTGATGAGAGTTTTGTTTTATTTTTATAAATTAATTTATAATAATTTTGGACACTTGGACTCTTCACACTTCAAGAGGTCCATTGCCATGGTGTTTGTTCACCTGGGGGCCTCGACGATTTTTTCGATGTTTTCATCTCCTTTCTTTTTCTTTATTTCATACATTTTAAGTTTTTCGCATTTATTTTTCTTTGTTTTCTATGATTGAGCCCCTAGATCTAGGTTTGCTTGACGTGGTAGTTAGGTCCAAAGCCTAATGAGAAGCATGTACCTATAGTGGTATATGCTTGGATGTAGTCTAAAATTAATTGCCAATTACTTGGATTTGGTATCACGAGCCGTGAGAGACTCCACATAACTCTTGCTAGACTCGTTGTGGTGGGCATTGAGGAGTGCTTTGCATGCATCATTCGATAAAAGAGTGAGATTTCCACTCTAGTATCCACTTGCACGGCCATTCCACTATCTCCCTCTATTTTTGCTCACCTAGGATCAAAAGAAAATTTCCAAAAATTTGTTAGGCGCTTTTATTTGTAAAATACTCAAAAAATGAGAACATAAAAATTAAAACTAGGGGATGATTAATAAAACTTTGACCTTAATTAAAAATTGTAATGGACATCCTTATTTTGGGTTCATAAAGATTTCATTGTTTTCAAGTATTGTTCATACTGAGTGAGGCGTGACCCCCTAAGGATGAGCCAAACTCGATCTGTGGTAGTCTTGATTATCACCTGGGTTAGCGAAGTATTGGCGCTTTTATCGAACGTAGGAGAGTAGAGCCTTGTCGACGACGGTGTTCCCGCCTTGTGTGAAAGATCCGACTTGGTCTGAAGTATTAAGCATAGGTCACGCCCTCACGGGATTGTCTGTCTCATTATCCTACGGCTGCATACCTCGCTTGCGAGGAAAGTATTAGTTTCGCATGTTGGCTTCATTTCTCTATTCTTTGGCTGAGTAGCCTCCCAGGTACAAAATCAAGGACCTCAAAGTACGCAGATCACATGTTACAAAAGAGGTGGAAGAAGTACGGGATACTCCCCGGCAGTACACACACTCCTATAGGGATAGCCCTCGTAAGGACTTATTGTAAGATATTGCCTGCAAAACAAAAATAAAATTGAAAAGATAAACAATCTAACTCTTACGGCTTCATCTGTGTTGAGTTGGTGAACCTAAATCTTGTTTGGTGTTGTGTTTGATTTTAGTTAAGCTCAAAGATAGTTCCGCATATTTGTGTCTTTTTCTTTCATCTCTTTTATTCCTCATTTGACCCCCACTGACTTTTAAGCCTTCTATTATTTTGTACTCCCTTTATTTCTTGTTTATCACCGTATCATTCATCCACTCTCGATCTCCCTCTTTACACTCAAGATGATGAATCATGGATGGCTTAGTCGAGACTCCACCAACACCCATATGGATTCCATGCGCTTGCCTTCTCCAATAATTCGATGCAATTCCTGAGATCATGATTCATGCCTTGCGAACCTCTCTCTAGACTCCCCGCCTTCTTCAATAAATCGAAATCACTCTTGTCCCAAAATCAGCACTTTTTGGATGGAATTTGATTTCACTCCATGTACTTCTCCATCCTTCATAAAATTTTATGTTAACCTTAACATAAAATGATTTTTCAAATCCGGTGCTTCAATTCAGACTGATCGGGGCATAATTCCATGTGCAGATCACGAGCCCGATCAGGAGCCAGAAATTCTCTCAAATTTAGATTCAAATAAATATGTGGCTCCCATAAGAAAAGGGAAGGGACCATAGCACCCACAGCCACAATAGGGCAAGTAGCCGAATCAGAACGCAGTGAATGTCCAGCTTCTTGCCTCCATTCAGGTAATGCAACAACAGCTCACAGATCAGGCATTGGCTCATGTCACCATCCAAGAATTGCTTAACGATCTGAGGAGAAGGAGAGACAACCCGTGAGGAGGAGGAGGAGAAGAGGAAGAAAGATCAGATGGAGGCCTTGGAGGCTCGGTAGGTGAAGCCCGAGCAGAGAGGCCTAAGCCCATGCTCAAGGACACCTACAACCTTGGAGCAGTCCAAATGATCGAGTGGATCCAAATCCCTACAATCCATGTATACTTCGAGCTAAAACCTCATCTCTTGGCACTTCTTCCCACCTTCCATAGAAATGCTAATGAAGAACCTTATATTCATCTGCAACAGTTCACTACCATCTATGGTGCAATGCACTACCCTAACATACCGTTGGGTGTAGTCAAAATGACGGTCTTTCCATTCAGACTACAGAACAAGGCACTTCATTAGATCAACCCTACGAGGAAAGTTGTCATGACTTGGGAGGAGCTCAATTCAACCCTCCTACATAAATTTTACCCTCTTGGTCGGCTCAACCATATGCAAGCCAGAATAGCCAACTTCTCCCAAGCCACCCACAAGTCTGTTCTTGAGGCCTGGTATCAGTTTACTGATTTACAATAGAAATGCCCCCATCATGTTGTTCCTCGGACCAGTCTGTTCGGCACTTCTTTGAAGGACTATCCGTTGAGTGCCAGAATAAGCTCGTGGACACCACGTGTGGCGGGTTACATTTCAACAAGGATGAGGACATTGTATGGCATATCTTCGAGGAAATGGTCAAATGAGAGGTTGCCTTATTGTCGTCCCATGCATATCAGTGTCAGTCACACAGTCTCCCAAAGCCAGTTCATATGACGACTTCTCACGAGCCAGACATGGATGAGAACTCCAATCTAAGCATCATAGGGAACCACCTATCCAAAGTGGAAATAATCGAGAAACAATCACAAGACCTAGAGAAACTATCTGAGATCAAGTCATTAAGCAGTTGGAGCTGCTAGTGAGTACCATTAGCGCCCTCCAGTCTGTGTCTGCATCGGCTTCGACTCCTGTTGAGACGAAGGATCCATCATTGCCTCAACCTCTTCAGCGGAGTCCATCTCAGCCAGCGGTCCAGCACGTATACTACGTGCAGGCACTCGAGCCAACATCTTCTTAGTAGTCGTTGCAACAGCTTGTGGTTTACCAGCCTGAGCTCCAGATCATTTAGGATCCATGCTATCCTCCACCACCTCTCATTCAGGAGGTGAATGGCATATGGATCAATGATGCACAACTGGCTTGTCCTGGTGGACATCAGCAGGGCCAGTCTATAGGCAACCGCCCATTCCCTCAACGACAAGGAGGAAGATTTGTTCAGAACCAACAACATTAGCAGCAACAGCAACAGTCTCCACAATACCATGGAAATTGGAGACAAAATCAGTACCAACAGCTGCAGTATAGACAGTACCAATAGAATCAGCAGTACGCAGTTGTCCCATGTCAGTATTCTCCTCAGCAGCATCAACAATACCACCCTTCTCCTCATTATAACTCTTAGAATTCATATATGCAGCTTCCACACCATCCCTAATATCAATGTGGTCAGCACTCTGAACCATCAAAGATTTCTCCTATGAACCCTGCCCTAGATTTCTTAGCTCAATTGGTGAAGAGCCTTACTGAAATGAGCCAGAAGCGATGACCTCACCACCGCCAAAACTCCAATAACGACACATGTGGAGGCCAACCCCAATAATTTTAGGAAGAAAGAGCAAGTAGTATGTGATGTTCTCTACGGTCTAACAGAGTCATATATTCATGATTTGCTTTTATCTAATGATGTCACTCTCAAGAGAGGTACGACCTTGCAGTCGACTGCCACCATGAAGGGAAAGAATAAAGCTTCTCTTGGAAAATAATCCTCTTCTGCATCATTCGATCCAGTAGCCGAGTCGGGCGAGGAATAAGATGACAGAGGAGAAGCTCCGGAAATAAAAACTCAAAAAATTAGAAAATTCAAAAACACCAAAAATAAAATAGTAGTTGAAGCGGCGCGACACCAGCAGTGGTGACGCCCACACTGACAACTGATTTAATGTCAACCGATGAAGCCTCACTTGCATTTTTGGGATGCCTACCTCTCTCAGATGACCCTACTCATGTTATTCATCCATTTGTACAACTAGATGTGGGCATTAATTTGTATGTAAATAACAGACTATTTCTACTTTAGGTTCTGTAAATATTCTACTTCCAGATGCTTTAAGAAAATCCAAAAAAAATAAAAATTAAAACTGTCTTGTCTGACCATGATGTGGTCAAAATTATTCAGAATCTTGTTCTTGAGATGCCCCTGCTTAAGGCCATCAAGTACTTACCAAACATCAAGGAAGGTCTGAAAGAAGCATGTACTCCAAAGAGATAGCTGCAAAGAGACAGAGAAAGGAATGTAAAGCATATTCTGGGTGTGACTAATGTGAATGCAATTAGCAATCTCCCAAGCAAAAATAAAGACATGGGAACGCCTCTTGTCAAATGCTAGATGTTTAGCCAAGAATTCGATTGAACACTTCTTGACAATGGGTTATCAACAAATATGATGCCTACTTCACTACTCAAAGAATTTAGGTTGGGACCGCTCAATTCCATAGGAATGATTATGTAGTTCATAGAAACATCCATCAAGCGGCCCAAGACATTCTGGAGAATGTCGTTGTCACCATTGAAGCGATGTAATTCCATATGGACTTCATCGTTTTTGACATGGACACCTCAGTGCCTCTCCTACATACCTCTATCATACTCGGATGACCGTTCCTTTGAACAGCTGAAGCAATGGTGGACTACATCACCTGACAGATCACCTTTTGCTCCAATAGCGATAAGGTGCTAATGTAGACGATCCAAGTGCCAAAACCGTCAGATTATACATCAGACCACGGTTAACAGATAAAACAAAAAACAATAGACTGTGACTTTCTAGCAGAGATTAGAGATACAAACCTTGTCATGGATGATATCGAGACCCGCAAATTCCTCTCCATGGAGGAAAGAGTAGATAGCATAGTCGAGTTCCCAGTTGTCTTTGAGGATGAGATTTTTGCCGAGTTGCCTGAAAAATACAATTTTGGCCACCTGTCCTTAGTAGAGCAGGAAGAAATTATTGAAAATTATTGCAAATAAGATTCAATCATCGAATAATTCTGTGCACTTATGCGGAGCTTGAAATGACAAATGTTGTCAATGTGCAGTTGAAAGATCTGACACCACCAATGCCCTGCACAGTTGCAGATGTCACTACTAAACTGAATTAGACACTACCTGATCTCAAACAACATCCAACAAACATGAAATATGTGTTCCTTGCGAGTGTGTAGAAAATATTCCATGTTATCATCAATTCACAGCTAATCGAAGAACGAGAATCTTGCCTGCTCGAGATTCTAGAAAGAAATCGCAAGGTAATAGGCTGGAAAATTTCATATCTCCATGGGATCAATCTATCATTAGGCTCACATCACATATACCTTAAAGAGGACAGCAAGTTGTCTCGAGAGTGCTAACATAGGTTGAATTCAATCTTCAGGAGGTTGTGATGAATGAAATAACAAAGTGGTGTGATGCGAGGTTTATATATCCCATCTTCGACTCAAAATGGGTGAGTCCCCTACATGTAGTGCCAAAGAAATAGGGAATCATGAAGAATGAAAAAGGAGAGGAGATCTCAATTAGAGTTCCAACATCATGGTGAGTCTATGAGGATTACAAACGTCTGAATTTAGCGACCGAGAAGGACCATTTTTCACTCCCCTTCATCGACCAGAAAGTTGAAAGACTGGTTGCGAAGGAGTATGTCTATTTATTGTATGGATACTCGGGTTATAACCAAGTCACAATAGCTCTTGAAGATCAAGAGAAAACGACCTTCACTTGTCCATTTGGGACCTATGCCTTCCACAGAATGTCGTTTGGTTTGTCTATTGCTCCAGCAACATTTTAAAGATGTATGTTGGTCGTATTCACAGATATGGTTGGCAGTTTTCTCGAGGTTTTCATGGATGATTTCTTGGTGTACGGCAATAGTTTTGATCAATGCCTATCTTACCTAGATCGAGTCATGAAAAGATGATATGAAGTGAACCCGGTGCTCTCATGGGAGAAGAGCCATCTCATGGAGACCGAAGGGATTGTTCTAGCCCAAGTCATATCCCAACGTGGCATGGAGGTAGATCCTGCGACGGTGGATGTCTTTACAAAACTCGTGCCACCTACAAATTTGAAGCTAGTCCAGTCATTCCTTAGGCATGTTGGATTTTATCGAAGATGCATTAAAGATTTCAGCAAAATTATCTGATCGTTGACTGAGCTTCTAGGCAAGGAGATAGATTATATTACTGATGCCAAAGTCCTCCAAGCCTTCAATCAGTTGAAAGAATGGATCACCCAGACCCTTGTCTTTTAACTTCCAGATTGGTCTCCCATTTGAGATCCTGACAGATGCTTCAAATTATGCCATTGAAGCAGTTTTGGGATAGAGAAGAGACAATATACCATTTACACTTAACTATGCTAGCAGAATTCTTGATGAAGATCACAAAGCCTACATTGCCACTAAAAAAGTTGCTAGTAGTCGTCTTTGCCCTGAAGAAATTTAGATCACATCTGCTTGGATCCAAAGTCATTGTATACACAGAACATTCTGCCATCAAGTACTTGCAAGCCAAGAAGGATGCCAAACAAAGGCTAATCAGATGGGTCCTTCAACTCTAGAAGTTTGATCTTGAAATCTATGATAAATCTAGAGTTAAAAATGTAGTGGCAGATCATCTTTCAAGATTATCAGAGCCAGAAACTCCTGAGCAAATCCTATTGCCGATCAATGAAAACTTTTTCAGATGAAGAAAATATGTCAGTGACATCGCTCCTAGTTCGTCGATATTGTGAACTATCTTATGCCCAACAGAACTTTACAAGGTTGACCGAAGCTGAAAGATGACATATTTTTGTCATATGTTCATTTCTATTAGTGGGAGGATCCATTTTTTTGTGAGGGGGCAGATTGCATCTTGAGGAGGTGCATTCCTCAGGAGGAAGTCCATAGTGTCCTAGACCATTGCCATAATCAAGAATCTAGAGGACACCACTATGGAAGAATAACGACAACGAAAGTGCCCCAATGCGGCCTCTGGTGGCCGAATTTATTCAAAGATCCTGAAGATTTTGTGAAATGTTGCACTGACTGTCGGAATATGGGCGGACCATTGGAATGAGATATACAATGCCCCTGTAGTACATTCAGATCTCAAACATTTTTTATGTGCAGGGAATTGACTTCATGGGCCCAATTCCCAATAGTCAGGGCCATGAGTATATTCTGCTCATTGTCGACTATATAAGTTTTTTGGGTGAGGTTATTCCAACCTAAATCGCCAGTAGTCGCACCATCTACTAGTTTCTGAAAGAACACATCATTGCAAGGTTCGAGATCCCTATAATTCTGATATCTGATGGGGTAGCCGTTTCATTAACAGAGAAGTGAAGAAGTTGATTCAGGAATATTGCATTGAACATCGAATCGCTTCTACATACGACCCACAATCCAATGGCCTGGCAAAATGTTCAAATAGGGAGATCAAGACAATTCTGCAAAAGCTTGTGCGACTCGATAGGAAGAATTGGTCCCAACTTCTTGACTCAGTTCTTTGGGCCCATCGGACCGTGTACAGGTCTCCTTTGGGAATGTCTCCCTCCCACCTGGTATACGACAAGCCATGTGATGAACGCGAAATTCGCCTCTTTAATAAATATAAAAAACGCTGTAGCACAGGAGGCGAATTTTGTTCAGCAAAAACCACAGACCTTGAATGCTGTGGAATATTTATACTTGGTAAGTGTACCAAGGTCGAACACAGGGACACAACTGCTTAATCTGAGTATTGAATTTTGATTCAAGAAGTTCAATGTGATTTAATTTCAGTTTCAGGTCCATATGCAATGTACAAGGCAATGCAAATCTACGCTAGGATGTATGCATTTTTTAGATATTTTTATGCAATTATAAAGTGATGCATGGATAAATATGCAAGAGAAATTATTTACAGATTAAAGACTACAATTATACCCTAAAATTAATGAGCAATATGATAAAAATGAAATTAGAGACAATTTAATCCATCATTGAAAAGTGGTCATCACATCCCAGCAAGGCAAGAAGGGCATGGTCCATTTGTCACATAAAACATCACTTAGATTAAAACAGTGTCAAATGAGACAAATAAGTACGCTAAGATGAAGAGGACAAAACAAGGATCAAAACGACACTAAAATCATGCAATTTGGACCTACGATGCTCAAGTTATGCTAAAAACAATGCAAGGGCATAATTGTAATAAAAATGCAATAAAATAAAGGGATAAATATTGCATTTAGGTCCCTGGAGGGACCTAAATGCAAATACCAAAAACCGCGTGGCCATTTTGTAATTTCTCCATTTGCGCGCAGGGGCCTTTTCGCAAATCTTCAAAACTCGGAGGGCCTCCCTGAAATTTACCCAGGCACGCACGTGAGGCACGTGCCTGGGGACCTGTATGTAATTATCATAAATAACAGGGTCTTGCTTGCAATTTGCCAAAGCCCTCACGTGCGGTGCACGTGAGGCGCCAAGGCTCGGGCCGCTCCTCAGGCTTGGGCCACGTGGCTAATTCTGGCGGTTCGGCTCTAGGCTCGGATGACCCGAGCCTGTAGGTCGGGGAAGAGGCTCGGGTCGCCCACGTGGTCTCATCTGGACCGTCCGATCCTGATGATCGGACGGTGCCTGTAGCATCTTCTCCGCAGCGAGTCGCCGGAGGAGGCGGGGCTCTGATGACTCGCGGAGAGCTCCGCCGAGCTCCTGAGGGTACCCTGAGGGTCGACGAAGATAGAAGCAAGTCTCGCGGAGGTCCTGGATGCACGGCGAAGCTCCATGGCTGATCGACGGTGGCGCTTGGTGGAGCTTTGCCGGAAGGGAGGAGCTCGAAGATGCTCCGATGCGAACTCCGGCGATTCAGCAATCCCTGCAGTAGTAAGTTTAGCCGAAGCGAGTGCATCGTGTGTGCGAGTGGGGTGAGGTGAGTGGGGGCCAGGAAGGTGACGGGAGCGGTGGCCCTGGGCTTCTTCTCCGGCAGAGCAGAGGAGGAGATGGCGGTTGGTGGTTAGGGTGGTGGAGAAAGGAAGGTGATGTCGGAGGGGGTTGGCGATGATCGGAGTGGTCTGGCGGAGCTTAAGGGATGAACGGATGTGGGTGACAGTGTCTGGAGGCGGCGGGAAAATTGGGAGAAAAAGAACGAAAAAGAAGGAGGCAAAGGAACCTCATCGGGGAGGGGAACCGGTGGAGGAGAGGCTTGGGCTGAGCTCCTAGGCGGGGCTCCGGTCGTCGCACGACTCGCTCAGCCAATGCGAGGTGCTCGGCGGTGCCAGATGGCGACCGCTACGTGGCTGGAGGCCACGGATCTCACCGAGGCTTCGGCCGACTTCGCCTCCATTCAAGGGCTCCTCCGCTGTCACCGGAGGGCCGGAGACTTGGCCGAAGCCCCAAGATTAGTGGATGAGCAATGACGGTGGCGGACGAAGGAGATTTATAGGAGGCGGAGGCTGACGTTACAGAGGTGCGGGGCTACTTTGAACGGTGTGTTAATGGAGAGGGGGGTTACGGCAAGGGAAGTGGATGGTGGCGCGAGGAAGACGGAGGGAAGGGCTTCGAAGGAGAGGCGTTATGAGAGGGAGAGGTAGCCGGAGATGGCTGCCAAAAAAGGAAGGGGGAGCGGGGGTTAGGCGAGTGGTAACGGCTGGAACGAAGCTTTCGGAGGAAGGAGACGAGCTGTGGGCCGTTGGATCATGTTATCCAACGGCCACAGTACGAGCGTAGGCAGATGGTTGTGATCAGATCCTTAGGATCTGATCGGACGGTTGGCGTTGAGGCGGTGAAGGACGGTTTGGATTGGAAGATGTCGGGGAATCCAATGGTGGTGGATGAGGGGATGACGTGGCAGGTTGTTAGGCATTGGATGGGTTTGTGATCAGACGGTTGATGTTTTAGGCGCTGGTGAACGGCGAGGATTTAATCCAGAGGACGATCGGGCGGCTGAGGGATGAAGTGGGTTTGGAGGGCTGAGATGGACGCGATTGGAGCAGATCCAACGGCCTGGAATGGAGACGGGTGGCCAGAGAAGAAGTGGGCCGCGTGGCGGCTCCAGAGAGCGCCACGTGGCCCAATCAGAATAATTCAAACAAAAATACAAAGAAAAATATAAAAGAAATAGTTAGAGCCGAATTTGAAAAAAGTCAAAACATGAAAGTTGCTCGTCTCGATGAGATCTACAACTTTCATGTTGGGCAAAAGGCCAAAAGAGGTCATCTATACAAAAGCTATTTTTGGGGGTATTTTTAAGGGGATAAAAACACCGATTTTGTGGTTTTGATTTATTTTTGTATTTTTTAGTGGTTTTAAAGGTCAGTGAATTATAGACAACTTATCTACCTAATTTTTAGGGGTTTTTGAGTTATAAAATAATTACAGAAAAATAAGGGCAATTAAATACACAATAATTAAGGGTTAATTATACACAATATTGTACAAGATAAAAATAGATTTTTAAAGGATATTTTTATTGGCTTGTTTAAGCAGGGATTGTAATAAGGAGTTTTTAGCATGATGAATACGAGATTCATCATACCCCTATACTTAAACCATGCTCGTCCTCGAGCATCTAAAGAATGAAGGAGTTGGATTAATTTCTGACAGTGCGTGTGAAAAAATCAAGGCTTGATATTTCAAAGACCCTCGACCTAAGTGATCCTAAAATTCTGGGTTTATCCAAGCCTTAGTCAAAAGGAATCCAACTTCTCTAAATATCAGACTCTCTTTTTGTACATATAATATAAGGATATGACATTTAGTGTACTGCATTTCATGAGAGCCGAGTCGAAGCATCACCCAAAGTTCCAGTCCCAAAGACTCTCCTCTAGACCTAATCCTCAATACTAGGGAAGAAGTCTACTCTTGCTTCAGTCAGCCATCTCTTTAGTTTGTCAGAATTTAAAATGTAGATGGACGGCCAGATGATGGAGGTACTAGGATTGTGTATAATTTTCTCACCCTCACATTGGAACAAGGGGCCTCTCGAGTGCCTTTTACTCAACACATGTATATTAATACTTTGTTGATCAATGTGTTCGTCAAGAGAGTTGGAGTCGTCTGCACTTGTTTTTCTGGGAGTACACCGGGGTGTGTCTTTTTTGAGTATCTAAGATACCTTCGACACCCAGACTTGTATCACTTACGATGCAGGGCCCTTTTTGTGGTGTCAGCCCGACTCCTTGGTCCTATTTAGCGCTTGGTCCAAGTGGACACTTTGAAAATGGTTGGGAGCGCTCACCATTGGTGGAAGCTCATTTGGAAATGACTTTGATTTTAGAGCTTTTCTTTAACATTTCATTTCTTTTGTTGGCTAGCTCCACTGCTTTTACCAAGAGATTGGCGCACACTGATCAACAAGTTTCTTTAAGTTTCATCACACCCTGGCACTTTTAGGTAAATATCAAGAGATAACATATAAATCTTGTTCACATACTGGCTAGGGTTTTTGCTGACACTCAGGTTTTCTGAAGCCTTCATTAACTTTATCCCATCCTTGAATATCATAAGATCAGGTCTAAATTTAAATCTCTGATCCTAGTTCCTCAAGTGATATCTCATCTCAGCTCATCAATCATGCAGTTGTGGAAGTGACTGTGCTGATCATATTTTCTTGAAAGTAGAGATAAAGAGTGCAATATAGCACTCAAATCTTTCAAACCAGAGGAGTGTGGATATTTAAGTCAGGAAAACCCTAATGACCAAGGCATGTTAACTCAGACTCTCAAGATCCCAGAGATCCAGTGTCCTTAAAATCCTCAAGCCTTGAGTGAATGTGAATGTGTTAGGAATACACCAACTTTATGGGTTAAAGAATTTTTGTTTGATTTTTATCTTTTGCAAATTTTTATGGGTTTTAATTTTATACTTTTTTTTTATTCCTCGGAGAGACAATGACTGGCCTAGGCTCAAATAAAAGTATCCACTCTCAGCCAGTATGGGTGTAAGTACGGGCCGAGGCCCGTGTTACTTGAGGACGGGGCCGTATGCGATGTCCTCTAAACCACCCACTCTGCTAAGGGAGACCGAGGTTCCCTCACTGAAAATGCCTACTAAACCTGGTAGTCAGAGTCAACCTCCAAGAATTTTTTTTTTGAAAAAGGGTAATTTACAAAGATTAATCCCTCAATTTTAATTTTTACAGGTTTTTACTCAGTTCCCAAGGTTACCAAAACCCAGCCCGAAAAATAAAATTTTAAAACGTTTTAGAAACGCGAGCTAAGGCTAAAGTAATATACAATAATATACAATATACCCCCCTATACTTAAAATTTGCTATGTCCTCATAGCACAAGTGCCATGAAGCCAAGGCTCGGTTCAAGTACAGGGAGATATAGCGGAACTGAGGAGGAGAGTCCCCCTATACTTAGGCCAAAATTGGCCTAAGTACAAGAAGACAGGACGAGGGATGGAAGAGCAGGTAGGTCCCCCCTATACTTAGGCTACAAATAGCCTAAGTAAGGTCTGTGTTAAGGGGGGGGGGGGGGGGGTTCTATGATACAAGGGTGAGGTGGAGGGAGTTCGTGAAGAATAGATATACACAGAGAGAGAGATAGAGAGAGAGAGAGCGATATTCAGGGGGCGGGTAAGGATGAATATGTGCGGTGTAAGTGTGGGGGGGGGATTTTTTGTGTGTGTGTGAGTACAATATGCAATACTGAAATAAATATGCATATGCAAGATTTTTTTTTACAAAATGCAATGCAAGTTAACTGTTATAAATCTCCCAAATCCTTCACAGGGTCTCTTGCGGCCTCTTCAGCGAGAGTTCTTGACTTCACGCCTCCATGAGGATCAAGCGTCCTCGATCACCATGGGCCCTGCCACAAAAGATAAACGTTAGAAAAACCAGAGAAATTAAATCCGCAAAATAATATGCAACTAAATGATGCATGGAATGAGGACCTAGAAATTATTGAATTAATTTAAAAAATCAAAATTCAAAAATTAAGCAAAGCCGCATCCCCGGCAACGGCACCATTTGATGAACGCGAAATTCGCCTCTTTAATAAATATAAATAATGCTGTAGCACAGGAGGCAAATTTTGTTCAGCAAAAACCACAGACCTTGAATGCTGTGGAATATTTATACTTGGTAAGTGTACCAAGGTCGAACACAGGGACACAGCTGCTTAATCTGAGTATTGAATTTTGATTCAAGAAGTTCAATGTGATTTAATTTCAGTTTCAGGTCCATATGCAATGTACAAGGCAATGCAAAGCTACGCTAGGATGTATGCATTTTTTAGATATTTTTATGCAATTATAAAGTGATGCATGGATAAATATGCAAGAGAAATTATTTACATATTAAAGACTACAATTATACCCTAAAATTAATGAGCAATATGATAAAAATGAAATTAGAGACAATTTAATCCATCATTGAAAAGTGGTCATCACATCCCAGCAAGGCAAGAAGGGCATGGTCCATTTGTCACATAAAACTTCACTTAGATTAAAATAGTGTCAAATGAGACAAATAAGTACGCTAAGATGAAGAGGACAAAACAAGGATCAAAACGACACTAAAATCATGCAATTTGGACCTACGATGCTCAAGTTATGCTAAAAACAGTGCAAGGGCATAATTGTAATAAAAATGCAATAAAATAAAGGGATAAATATTGCATTTAGGTCCCTGGAGGGACCTAAATGCAAATACCAAAAACTGCGTGGCCATTTTGTAATTTCTCCATTTGCGCGCAGGGGCCTTTTCGCAAATCTTCAAAACTCGGAGGGCCTCCCTGAAATTTACCCAGGCACGCACGTGAGGCACGTGCCTGGGGACCTGTATGTAATTATCATAAATAACAAGGTCTTGCTTGCAATTTGCCAAAGCCCTCACGTGCGGTGCACGTGAGGCGCCTAGGCTCGGGCCGCTCCTCAGGCTTGGGCCACGTGGCTAATTCTGGCGGTTCGGCTCTAGGCTCGGATGACCCGAGCCTGTAGGTCAGGGAAGAGGCTCGGGTCGCCCACGTGGTCTCATCTGGACCGTCCGATCCTGATGATCGGACGGTGCCTGTAGCATCTTCTCCGCAGCGAGTCGCCGGAGGAGGCGGGGCTCTGGTGACTCGCAGAGAGCTCCGCCGAGCTCCTGAGGGTACCCTGAGGGTCGACGAAGATAGAAGCAAGTCCCGCGGAGGTCCTGGATGCACGGCGAAGCTCCATGGCTGATCGGCGGTGGCGCTTGGTGGAGCTTTGCCGGAAGGGAGGAGCTCGAAGATGCTCCGATGCGAACTCCGGCGATTCAGCAATCCCTGCAGTAGTAAGTTTAGCCGAAGCGAGTGCATCGTGTGTGCGAGTGGGGTGAGGTGAGTGGGGGCCAGGAAGGTGACGGGAGCGGTGGCCCTGGGCTTCTTCTCCGGCAGAGCAGAGGAGGAGATGGGGTTGGTGGTTAGGGTGGTGGAGAAAGGAAGGTGATGTCGGAGGGGGTTGGCGATGATCGGAGTGGTCTGGCAGAGCTTAAGGGATGAACGGATGTGGGTGACAGTGTCTGGAGGCGGCGGGAAAATTGGGAGAAAAAGAACGAAAAAGAAGGAGGCAAAGTAACCTCATCGGGGAGGGGAACCGGTGGAGGAGAGGCTTGGGCTGAGCTCCTAGGCGGGGCTCCGGTCGTCGCACGACTCGCTCAGCCAATGCGAGGTGCTCGGCGGTGCCAGATGGCGACCGCTACGTGGCCGGAGGCCACGGATCCCACCGAGGCTTCGGCCGACTTCGCCTCCATTCAAGGGCTCCTCCGCTGTCACCGGAGGGCCGGAGACTTGGCCGAAGCCCCAAGATTAGTGGATGAGCAATGACGGTGGCGAACGAAGGAGATTTATAGGAGGCGGAGGCTGACGTTACAGAGGTGCGGGACTACTTTGAACGGTGTGTTAATGGAGAGGGGGGTTACGGCAAGGGAAGTGGATGGTGGCGCGAGGAAGACGGAGGGAAGGGCTTCGAAGGAGAGGCGTTATGAGAGGGAGAGGTAGACGGAGATGGCTGCCAAAAATGGAAGGGGGAGCGGGGGTTAGGCGAGTGGTAACGGCTAGAACGAAGCTTTCGGAGGAAGGAGACGAGCTGTGGGCCGTTGGATCATGTTATCCAACGGCCACAGTACGAGCGTAGGCAGATGGTTGTGATCAGATCCTTAGGATCTGATCGGACGGTTGGCGTTGAGGCGGTGAAGGACGGTTTGGATTGGAAGATGTCGGGGAATCCAATGGTGGTGGATGAGGGGATGACGTGGCAGGTTGTTAGGCATTGGATGGGTTTGTGATCAGACAGTTGATGTTTTAGGCGCTGGTGAACGACGAGGATTTAATCCAGAGGACGATCGGGCGACTGAGGGATGAAGCGGGTTTGGAGGGCTGAGATGGACGCGATTGGAGCAGATCCAACGGCCTGGAATGGAGACGGGTGGCCAGAGAAGAAGCGGGCCGCGTGGCGGCTCCAGAGAGCGCCACGTGACCCAATCAGAATAATTCAAACAAAAATACAAAGAAAAATATAAAAGAAATAGTTAGAGGCCGAATTTGAAAAAAGTCAAAACATGAAAGTTGGTCGTCTCGATGAGATCTACAACTTTCATGTTGGGCAAAAGGTCAAAAGAGGTCATCTGTACAAAAGCTATTTTTGGGGGTATTTTTAAGGGGATAAAAACACCGATTTTGTGGTTTTGATTTATTTTTGTATTTTTTAGTGGTTTTAAAGGTCAGTGAATTATAGACAACTTATCTACCTAATTTTTAGGGGTTTTTGAGTTATAAAATAATTACAGAAAAATAAGGGCAATTAAATACACAATAATTAAGGGTTAATTATACACAATATTGTACAAGATAAAAATAGATTTTTAAAGGATATTTTTATTGGCTTCTTTAAGCAGGGATTGTAATAAGGAGTTTTTAGCATGATGAATACGAGATTCATCACCATGCCATTTGCTTGTGGATTGATTCATAAATATTTGTGGACAATTAATGCATGTAATTTGCATTCCAACAAGGTTGGAAAGAATAGAAAGTCGGATCTGAATCGACTTGTGAATTATGTGACTATGCATATGACAATAACCTGATGTACAAGGAAGGTCAAGAGGTGGCACGAAAAGCACATCCACTGCAAGACTTTCGAACCTAGTCAGAAGGATTGGTTGTTCGATGCAAAACACATATTATTCCCAGGGAAGTTGAAGAGCAAATATATCAGGCCTTTTATATTGAAGCATGTGTGTGACAATGGAAGCATTGCTATATCTGATTTGTCAGTTGACGCACATCCATTCATCATCAATGGACATCTATTGAAGCCTTATCTCAAGCATGATACATTTCTGTCTATCGTTGACTCTATTCATGTGGTCTACCATGACGAATTTCAAGTGGCAGCATTAGCGCAATCAGACAAGCCAGCCAAAAACATTTTTAATTAATGCATCATTGTCTTTTTTTTTCTTATTTTATTCTTTTCATTTCTCATTCTTTCATTCTTATGAAAAGTTGCATTCATCCCATTCATCATTTCTATACTTAGATTCATCCTAAGTATAGGGGGGATGAGCGGGGGTGAGTGTAATTGGGTGTTCATTCTTTGATCCCTCGTCTGTCTCCTCAACTCTTGATATTATGTCTACACTTAGGGATATTTTACCCTAATTATAGGGGGAGACAAGATGAGCCGATGATTTATTTATCTGTTCCCACCCTCGACCCTCCTTGCATGTTGTATACAGTTTGTTATACTTTAGTTTAATTGATCCTAAGTATAGGGGGCAGTCAACTTCTCATTCGTTCATTCTTTATTCTTAAGTCATTGTAGTATAGACTTCCTATATTTTAGTACGAGTTATGTATTTCTTTTTCTTATTGACTTATAAGGACATAATGCAAGCTAAGTATAGGGGGTCGTATATACGTTGGATATACATTAGCCATAACTCGTACTTTCAAATTTTTAATAATATGGCTAATTAATAAAGATTAAAACACACCTCAAAATTCTTTGTAATTACGATTAATAAACTAGTTTGAAATGTTTGCAAAATGTTTGAAAAATAGTTGAAAAAATTATTTGAAAAATCTCTTGGAAAATCATTTGACAGATATTTTGTAAAATATTTTGTTTATAAAAATTCATTTTCTTTGTTTAAATATTTTTTTGAAAATCTATTTACAAATGGTTTGGAAAATGATTGCAAAAATACTTTGAAAAACCTATACATATTGTTTGAAAAATCTTTGCAAAATGATTTTCAAATTTTGTAAATGTTTGCAAAAAGTATTTGTCAAATTATTTTCAAAATAAAGTTTTCAAAATGTTTGTCAAGAGCTTTTCAAATTATTTTGAGAATCATGTACATAAATCAAGCAATTTGTTTTGCAAACTCTGTAAAATCCTGTAAATAATTACTTCACCTAACTCTTGTAAATTCCCAAGTGTAAATTCTCCAACACACTTTTGAAAATAAAAATATGCACTCAATATACTGTTGTTTCTAACTCTTTTGTTTATCAAAAATCACTAAAAATTTGCAAAACCAAAAACCTATAAAAATTTTAAAAAAATTTGAAAAATTGCATAAAAATTTGCAAAGCTTTTTCAAAATCTCATAAAAAGTTCAATATCATAAAATTATTTCATCAAAGATATTTTCCTACATTATATAGCATTTGCATTTTTCAGATTGATAATGACAATTGAATAAGCCTAAATAAAATCTGAAGATTAGAGCTTATATGGACCTTAATCTACTTAATCACAGGAACCTTAAGGGAACCAGAATTGAGGCGCTTTAGGCTAGTAGACTTAATTCTTTGAGACCACACGATTTGATTCAGTGTCGTCTTGACCATCTAAGTAAAATATTTCAGAGCACCCGCATGACTCTTATCGATAGTGACTTAACTTGGATATTTGCACCTTGCATATTGCTCAACTCAGTTGAAGAAGTAGAGGGTTTGATTTTCCGGCATGAGACACAAGTGAATGGAAACATATGAAGTCACGATATTGTGGCCATTATGCCACAAGCCAGTCCAGTAGACACGAGGTCTAATGACAAAATGTTATGGGTTGAAATAATGCTTAAAAAGAGGGATAATCTACTGGCTCAAGAGGAAAGGAATGTTAATGTTGATGTACATAGATAAAAATGCAAAAATAAAAAAAACTTCAAAAAATAGACTAGCAAAAATCCAAGAAAAGTCAGTTCCCTTCGAAGTATGTATGTATTCAATAAGTAAGCTTGAGCTTCAAGGTCCAAAGATACATGTGAGCTTGTTGTCCGATGACTTGGCTACACTGGTCAAGCATCCTAGG
This sequence comes from Ottelia alismoides, assembly GCA_037367405.1. Lineage (NCBI taxonomy): Eukaryota > Viridiplantae > Streptophyta > Magnoliopsida > Alismatales > Hydrocharitaceae > Ottelia > Ottelia alismoides. The sequence continues at coordinate 195,714 of JAZKJV010003934.1, read as the reverse complement.
ATAGGTAGCTACACTAGCTACCATCCATTCTCTTCTCCATCTCCTCTTCTTGAGTCGGTTGTACTTGAACTTAGAAGGGAATACCCCACTTCTCGAGAAAAGAGTTGTTCGATTGGGGAATTAAGGTCACCATGTTCGAGAAGCCTGACTTTTACCGCTTCAGCCTAGAGGAGATATATAGCATTTATACTGTACAAGATAGACTCGTAGTCATAAGGGACTGCATTTGGCATCGACATGTGCTGACATGGCTTTTGAGGAGACTTGGGCAGAGTTTTGTGGATCTTGGAGGTTGTTGTGTTCCAAGTCTGGTTACCAATAAGGTCCCAACCAAACTAAAAATCCAAAGGTCCGATTGATTTCCAAACTTTGATATTATGAGGACAAGTTCGAAAGTTAAAATCAATCAAAGTTATTTCTATTTCTTTTATTTATTTTCTTTTTTGCACTTACAGGAATAAGTGTTTGTTAGGGACTAGAAAAGGCAAGTATAAGGGATGATGAATCTCCATTTCATCACCTTTACTCTTTCATTTTATCCTTAATCCCTGGCTAAATGCATGTATATATCATTAACTTATCGAAATAAATACTCTGTAGTTTGTACAAAATAATGTATAATTATTGTATTTAATCCCAAAATAAAAGAACAAAGGAAAGAAAAGAAAATGAAATGAAGTGTCAAAGACACTAAGTGACCTTAGATCCCGAGACCCAGTTATCATTATGATTTGGTCGATAAGGAATAAAGTAAGGGGAGATAGGACAGAGAAACTATATAGAAATACATAAAAAAACACACAAAACCTTAAGTCATTTTTGTCCAAATATTACCTTTTGGGACCCATTTTATTTAATTATTTTTACACGTCAAATAAGAAAACCTTTATATGAATATTGTAGACAAAAATACAAAGAAAATACAAAATTGATTTCACAGAAAAATAATGCACAGTATGCAAGGGACACACAAAATGAAAAGTTGCAAAGAAACATTTGTGGACATGTATCTTCTCCATATTGTATCAAAATTGACCAAAATCACCTTGAATTGTATACAACTTCTAATAAGCTATTTAATTCAATATATTTAATCTTTATATTTTCCAAAATATTCTATTTTTATTAATCTTTAAATATTATTTGTAGCACATGTCCATAATTAAAATGAAATAAAACCATAAAAATAAAATTAAAACAAATCAACTGCTTTAATATATAGATGAAATATACCTATATATACCTATAAGAAAAATGTATATAATTAATTAAGTGTACGAATAAAGTCCGAAATATACAAAAAAAATACCTAAAAATCTAATTAAATAAAGGAAAAATATATAAAATACATGTAAATTAATAAAATATATAATACACATTAAATATCAAAAACGTAAAACACAGATATTTTTACCTATACTTATACATGTAAATAGTAGCTTACAATTAATGACCTCATATAAATAAATAAATGTATAAAATACTACATAAAATTAAAAACACTTTATTTTATAAATTAAAAATTAATTCATTTGTTTTATATTTATTAACTATTGGTATTTCCCTTTTTCATGGTTGGTCCACGTGGACCAACTAGGGACCTTCAATCTTTGACCGTGGGTCAACTGTCCTATCTGACATGCAGCCCCTGTCAGACTCATGAGAGCACCCTCTATCGCTGATTTATCACACCATCTTCACGCTCACCTTCTCCCTTGAGCTCCACCCTTTCTGATCGTTGCATGTCTATCCTCCACACCAACCCATCTTCTTGCACCAACCCCCTCGTCATTTCATGCAACTCCTCCTCGAAGTCACTCAATGTTCACCCTATAAATTCTGCCCCTGTAGATCCTTTTTTTTTATCTTTTGTTCCTATCTTAGCCCCTTAGAACTTATTGAAGGCCTTCCCCTTGGTGATAGAAATCTGAGGTCAGATCCTACAGTGAGGAGGAGCGACTGAGGAGCCGATCCAACCACCGTCGGAAGCCATCTCCGGCAGGTTTAGTCTCCTTGGCCTCCAGCCAAGTTGAGGCCCTTTCTTCTTTTTCACTAAGTAATTTTTGACTATTTGATTAGTTTTATGTTTTAAATTTTAGGTTTCATGCAGTAGGATAGGTTAATTAGTTAATCCCTAATTTAACCTGGAGCTCGAGCTTTAGGGCAAATTACACTATTTCTGACTATTCCCTCACCCGTTCTCTATCTCACATCAAGCATCTTCGAGTTCTCTCTATTCTCCCTGTTTTAACCAACCCGAATCTGTCTGTGGTTTAGTGAATCGAAGCTCGGACTCCATAGCTCGCTGGAGCTTTACCATTCCATCCCCCCTTTTGCGTTATAACTTCAACCCTTAGTCGAGGCCGATGCCCTGAATCCACCAGTCATTTTGGTGTAGGATATGGGTTTTGCGGATCCATATGGACCCTAGGAGAAACAGAGAAGAAGTTCCAAGACCCCTGGAGCTATTCAGAACCCCAATTCAATGTTGAAGCATCCTCGGACACATCTGAAGCTCCCATCACCTATGGAGGAGCCCCAACATCGTGTTGCCATCGTTTCTTTGAAGAATAACTACCAGAGTCATCATGAATCGAAAGACGAAGCTCACCAAAGGTGGAGCTCCTCTGTATTCTTGCTGGCCTCGTCCCGACTGTTAGTTCAAGAACACAACCCATATCTAATCTAGGTCGTTCGTTCTAATCTAAGTGGTGCTCATCTCCTGCCCTCTGATCCTCCACGTGTCAAGTGTGTGATAGCTGGATCAATGGGAATTTAAAGGGGGTAAATTACATATATACCCTCCACCCTTTTGTATTTCCCAAATAATTCTATAAATATTTCAGTTTGCGTAAAATTAATTTGAAAAATCATAGTAAAGCCCCTGAACTATTAGTTAATTGGAAGTTAGTCCAATCCCAGCTCAATTCATGTGGCCCCCCACATGAGCTGGGTGTTTTACTATCGTACCCCTCCTACTTTGTGATTATCATGAACTTAACTTGGGTTTAATTATTAAATGTAAATGAGAGAAAATGAAGTGAATGTGATGTATCCATGTTACCTAAAAAGATACATGAATCAATCAAACAATTTATTTAATCCAAAATAAAAGAAAATAAAATGGATTTGCTATTTAGTTATTAACCTAGTATAGCTCCTACGGTCGAACTCAAAGAGGCAACATTTATTAAACGAGGGCTATTAAAATCAAAGAGGAATCAATGAAAATAAAGAAGGAAACTCTAAGCAAACTACATTGGTTGTAAAGGATTTTTTAGCTTTTTAATTTTTTATGGAATTTTACTTTTTATATCTTTTATGTTTTCTGATTTTGATATTTTAGTCATTTTTTATTTTTCAAATTTATATTTTAATTTTTCAAACACTTTGAATAAAGAAAATGTAAAGAAAAATCAACCAAGCACTCTTTTTATAATTTTCAATATAGTAAAATTGTTCAAAAAAAATCAAATAAACACATTTTATGTTTATGATATATTTTATGATTTTTATGATTTTTTTGTAGTTTTTAAATTCTCAAGGATTTTAAAATCAATTAAAAATGGTAAATAAATCAAATAGAAAATCAACCATATATTTTTGAATTTCGAAATATAAAATGAAAATAAAAATAGTGGAAACTGAATTTAGCAAAAATGATTTTTATTTAGCTTTCAAACAATACCAAAATGTATTTTTAGGATTTTTTTAATGATTTTATATGATTTTTTAGTGTATTATATAATTTGAAATTTTTTGGTTTTTATAAAAGGTTTTCAGCACAATTTATGCAAGAGTTCAACAATTCAAAAGACACATATATGAATTTTTTTTCGGAATTTTTAAAGCATTTATCACAATTTTATAATTTTTATAAATCAAACAGGGAATTTTAAAAAGTTTTTGAATTATTAAAAATATGAAATCAAAGAAAAGTTCAAAACAGAATTTACTGAAGGTAAAACAACTACATAGGAGATTAGGGTAATTTTTGTGAATTTTTTAGAGCAAGAATGCCATTTATTTCATGCAAAATAGGTAAAGAAATAGAATGTTGTAGTAGAGGGAATGAAATGCAAATCTACAAACTATCATATGATTGTTTAACAAAGAAAGGAAATGAAGGAGTGTCCACACAATTTAACCACAAAGACACATGGGATTTCATGTGAACAGCAGAAGACATAGCTGAAATGTAATTTTAAAAACTATTTACTGCATTTATTAACAAAGAAACGGGGTTTAAAGTGAGAATATACCAGAGAATCCCATGGGGATCACATGTAGGTGCGATTTGGGAATCTGTTCATAATAACACAAATGCTCGGGGGCAATAGCTCAAATATTTAGCTATCACGTGAAAGACACGTGAACTCCTGCAGAAGGTCTTGTTCAAGATTCAGTAGAATTCCGAGAGTTTAAGCATAAATACACCGCAAAATATCTAATCGCACGCACCGATAACATTATTCACGAGGGGATAAGCGGGAGAGAGACGAGCTAATCAGGAATTGATGCATGGTGGGACGGCAGACCGTCAGATGCGCGGATGATCGAGCGGTGCTGCGTAAATCTGGAGGGTATGTTGTTCTTCCCCTTTCTATTACAGGCAGCGGCGATCATTTTCGATCAGAGGCTGCGGATGGCTGATCTTCTGGAGACGGTGGAGGTTCGAGGATGCGACGACACTCTGGCTTGTTCTTCACCAATCTATTAATCAGGTCCAAGTGCTTCAGATGGAGGACTCAAATCTTAGGGTCAAAGGATGATGTTAATGCTTTTGTTCCCTAATTGGAGAACTTGTTTGGAACTACTTTCGGGGATACCTGCGGCTAACCAGATGCTTTTCCATTCGAAGGAATCGAATGCAGATAGGTAGAATTACAAATGTCAATGACATTAAAGCAATAATCGTTGATCAGAAATTACATGCATCCAATTCCATTCCCCAAATGTACATGCATCAATCGGACTTAGATCTCTCCTCTACAATACGCAAATTAAAAATATATTTGATTTAGCTTTTTTAACAACACAATAACACATCTTCAATGTTTCATCTAAGAATGTAAAGTTTCATATCAGAATTAAAGATAAAGCACTCACATATACATTTCGAATTGATTTTTTTAAATCCAATAGTTAAGCAGAAGTGCATACACATCGATCAGCTCGGCAAATCAGCGAAGTATTAATCATTCAAATCAATTTGAATTAACCTCAGATGCACGTGTTTGTGATATGAAGACAGAACTCCTCGTGTGAAACTTAATATCTACCTCTAGGATGAAAGTGCTTTGATCTGTGGGGCTTTGCCTAATGCTCTATGACAGAGAGTTGTACCTCTACAAGATGTACCGTAGACGATGCTGATCTGCTCGATGATACACGACCAGCTCCAGGTAATGGCTTTGTTTAGGTCATGTAAGGATGTGCAACGACTCGAGTGCGAAGCTCAGTCCAAATTGACAGAAGGCTAGATGAAATGGGTTCCAACAGTGCGATGGATTGGAACCAGATCTCTGGCCACAGTGTGTAGGTGAAAGGTCTGGGAGGTAGATATGAACTCGATGGGGTATAGGAGGTAAGGCGATTGAGCAAGGAGGTGGTGGACGAAATCACGGTGGAGGATCTAAGATAAATGAAAATCAACCAAATAAAATAAAAAATAAACCTACAATTACTTGGATGGAGTGGATGAATGTCTGGGATAAGGATCACGGATCCTCGGGTCATGACCTTGACAGCTCGGCGGTGCTGGAGGTTGAGCTCACTGATGAGGTGGAGCATGGCGAAAACACCGAATCTGAGGTGAATTCACTCAAAACCTCTCTACAACAACTCACTCTCTCACTGTCACTCTTGAGAAGAGGTGGAGCTCATTGGAATCAGAGGAATCGACCCAAGATAGGAAACGGTAAAGCTCTAAGCTTTTTTTATAAGATGAGAGACTTGAAATTTCAAATGAATTTTCGGCATGCAAAATGAGGCGAGAAATTTCAAGTTTTATTTGGGCAAATATTATGGTTGGATGCACCTATTTTGGTGAAGAAATCGGGTTAATTGGATCAAAGACTTGATCTAGAAAATTAGACGAAAATGGCTGGGATGAGTAGATTATTCGGGTTGAAAGGGGGCAGAAAAGTTGGCCACGGGTTAACAAAACCAAATGGGTCAATGGAAGAGGCACGGGGAAAACAGAATAAGGACAAAATAATAGATTAAATAAAGAATGAATACAAATAATTTAGAAAACAATTTTAAATTAAAATATTATTAAAACAAATAGTGCTAATAATTTTAGAGTATTTTTAGTGATTTTTAATAAATTAAATAAATTAACTAATTAAGGTAGAATAAATAAAAACCTTTATTAATAGGTATAAAAAACCTATATATACAACACTCTAATTTTAATAAATTATTTTTCAAATAATAACGTATTATAATAATTTATTTATTGAAATAATAAATTATGGATTTTATTATATTTTTATTTTATTTTTAAAAGTTAATTTAATGGTATAAATTAATAGGAATATACATATTATAGGTACATTATACCTATATAATAAATACATTATTTTATTTTTGATTATTGTTAATCTTATTATTTTTATTTACATCTTATATAATTAAAATAAATGTATGCAAAACATTTAGAAAATACAATATGTGCATAAATATACAAGAAAATAAATAAATAAAAATAAATACAATATTTACATATATAAAAGTAGACCAATGGGGTCCCAAAAACTACTTTTTTGCATATTAACTCTGATTTAGTGAAACCACTCTTATTTGATAGATAATTTTACAAAACAAACTCTAAAAGTGAGTACACCTAAATCATAGTTCATATGGTCGAGTTATGAGGTTCGGAAGCTAGACTTTGCAGCTTTTAGATTTTGAGATTTATTGATATTTCTTCACAATTTTTTAAGTTAAATTTTTTTTATTTTTCTAATGATTTTTATAAATAATTTAGAAGAGTATTAGGTTATTTGGAGTTAGAAATGAAGAAGTTTTATATACATAATGTACATATATACAAAGGGGTCCAAACGTCAAAACTAACATATTTATTCCATGATTTTTTTGGTATTTTTATAAATAGTATTAGTTACAAAATGGAGTTTTAAACATGAGTTTGGTCAATTTGGAGTTTTCTATAAAAAATTATGAACTTGGAAAGTTGGACTTTTTGATTTTTTTAGGTTCATTTTAATTATTTATTTATTTTATAAATATTTTTCTAATATTTTATAAGTTAATAATTATTATTACAAACAACTTTGATGGACATATTTTTATTTGAGGTTGTTTTATTGATGAATAAAATAGTACAAGGTGTTTACAAAATAAATAATGGAGAATATGTACAAGTGAGAATTGATTTTCTTGAATTATTATAAGTTATGAACCCTATCTCCCCCTACTTTATTCCTTGTCGACTATTCCATTGCTTGGCCTTATCTCAGGGTTCGGGTCAGTCAGTATTTATTTTATAAATGCATCCTTTTTTATTTCTTTTCTTCTTTATTCTTTTATTTTGGTGTAAACGAATGATATACAATATTAACAAATCAATGAATAATGGTATATAATTATAATTAATGAATATATACAGGTCTTTTACCAAGGATTGTAGCTAAAATAAAAGAATAAAGATGTTGAATCATGGATTCATCATTCTCATATAACTTACCTTTGCTAGTCCCTTAGCAAACACTTATTCAAAGAAGAAGTGAAAAAGGAAAATAAGAAAAGGAAAAGGAAATAACTTAGAAAAATTTTGATTTTTTAATTTATCTTTATAAAATCAAAGTATGGAACTTGATCAGACCTTTAGATTAGTAGTTTGGCGTGACCTTATTGGGAAATGGATATAAGGCCTAATAGCCTTCAAGTTCCATAATCCTATGTTCAGGTCGCCTCAATAGTCAGATCAAAACAAGTCTACATACACAAACTCTTATGACTATGAATCTTTACTTGTACAGTGTAAGTGAAATATAGCTCCCCACCTCATAAATGGAAAAGAAACAATCTCCTCAAACAAGGTAACCCTAATTCTCCGGTCTAGATACTCTTTCCTCGAGGAGCGAGGTATTCCCTTCTATGTTCAAGTGCAACCGACTCAAGAAGAGGGGGTAGAGAAGAGAATGGATTATGAACATTATAGTCATATATCCTTGGAGCTTGATTAGTGTAGCCAAGTCTCGAGTTGTAAGCTTCCTTGGTATGAGACTTTGAAACATATGCCTTGCTTATTCATATTTTTCTCCGATGGGAATTTTTATTTATTTACTTTTTGCTCGTCTAACGTTTTTGGAGATTTTCTATTTTTTGAATATATAAACAAATGGGCAGCATGTACATAAGGAGTTTTTCTTCTTGAGCCAGTAGACTGTCCCTCTTTTGAAGCATTATTGCAACCCACAGCATCCTATTATAAGACGTCAGCACCATTGGACTAGGTTGAGACATACTAGACACTTACTGTGACTACAAATGTTTCCACTCATGTGTTTTCCCAAGCTAAAGGATTCTGCCTCCTCACCACCGCATTCATGAAGAGCTACGTGTAGAGTGCTTGTCAAAGTTAAGCCGTCGTCTAAAAGGGTCTACATGTATTGTGAAAAAATCTACTTAGACCAATCAAGATGGTGTGTGAACATAGTCTTATGAACTCAAAGAATTATGTCACTATGACTTAAAAAGTCTCAATTCCAGTTCCTATAAGATTCCTCTGAAATTAAGTGGATTAAAGTCTTAGCCAAGCTCCATTCTTCGACTTTATTCCAGACTAGTTTAAGCATCAATACCATTATGAAAAATGCGAATACACATGAAAGAATATATATATATAAAAGAAAATAAAAGAAAATAAAAGAAAAAACTTTTTTAAAAAAACGTTTTTAGAGAACGTTTGAAATTTTTTTATGGATTTTATTTTTTCATTTTTTATGTTATTTTTAATAAAGAATTATAACTATTTACAAGAATTTACAAGGCTTTTATATATATTTTACAAAGTTTTTTATACAATAATAAATACATGATTATACATATATTATATTAGATTTTACAAAGAGAATATTTACAATTTTTATGTACAAATATTACAAAAGAATTTATTAAAGAATTTTATATACAGATTTTATACAAAGGATTTTATGCACAACATAATTACATATAAAATACAAATAATAACAGTTTTTTATTCACATGTGGATTTTACATGTTTACAAATAATATTTATATCCATAATTTATATCCTACATGACAAAATATTTTTAAAAAAAATTACAAACCATTGTACCAAAGTTTACAAAACATTTTACAAATATTTTAGAAAACCTTTTACAAAACTATTTTACAAAAGATTTTCAAAAAAATTTACAAACTCTTTACAAATAAATTTACAAATAGTTTTACAAACAAGATTTTACAAATAGTTTTATTTTCAAAACATTTTTACAATATAAATATTTTTGATACAAAATAAGTTACAAACATTTTATACACAAAATAATTTTACAAATAAATTACAACTATTTGTATAAAAATAATTTACAAATGTTTTTACATAAGATTTTACAAATAATTTTTACAAATATTTTACAAAAGATTTTACAAACAATTTTACAAAATATTTTACAAACATTTTTTGCAAAACAGTTTACAAATAATTTTTACAAATCATTTTACGAAATCATTTTTCAAGCATTTTTATACCAATTTTATTAAATAATAGCCATATTATTAACACACAATAGTATGAGTTATAGTTAAAGTATTTATACAATATATAGGACACCCCCTCTATACTTAGCCCGAACTATGTTCTAATAGTGACCAAGAAGCGACAAAGGAAGACATAACTCGTGCTAAATATAGAAAAGTGAAAAGAATCATATACTACAACGAGTCAAAGAATGAAAAAATAAAATGAATAAAAGTCGGTGATCCCCCTTATACTTACGATCAAATAATCCTAAGTATAGAAGATTGTACAAGCAAGGAAAATCGTGAAAGAGAATATACAGAAAATCGACGACTCGACATGCCCCCCATCTATACTTAGGGTAAAAGACCCCTAAGTATAAAAAAGAATGTCAATAGTTGAGGGGCATGTGAGGGAACAAAAGAAACTAAGACAGAAATATCAAGATAAAAGAAACGACATCACTCCCCCTATACTTAGGAGTAAAAGATCCCTACATATAGGCAACAACAAGAGTAATGAAACATAACGAAAATGAACAACTCGGTGTCTACACCTCCCTATACTTAGGATAAAGTACATCCTAAGTATAGCAACAACACTCCTAAATGAGACATGGGGTGTAAAACAAAAATGAAAGAAACAAAGAACAAATCAAGATGAAACATGTATATACAAAGTAGACAATGTTGAGGTACCTCTCAACAAGCGCTAAAGTTTACGCCACTAGTTGGGCGCAAAGGCTAGGATAATGCAGTATCGAGGTTTAGGACATCATATGTAATGCGAATATCGTACTGTCAGTGTAGTCTCAATGTGAGGACAACAACTAAGTCAACAATGTAAATGGTGTCACCCAAATAAACAATCACGCGGGTGTCTGTTACCGGGTAAATAGAAAAGAAAATAAAATCAGGCACTGGTAGCACAAATGAAAAAGGTTTTTAGAGAACGTTTGAAAATTTTTATGGGTTTTATCTTTTTCAATTTTTATGGTATTTTTAATAAAGAATTATAACTATTTACAAGAATTTACAAGGCTTTCTTATACATTTTACAAAGTTTTTTATACAACAATAAATACAAGATTATACAGATTTTATATTAGATTTTACAAATACAATATTTATAATTTTTATGTACAAATTTTATAAAGGAATTTATTAAAGAATTCTATATACAAATTTTATACAAAGGATTTTATGTACAACAGAATTACACATAAAATACAAATAATTATAGTTTTTATTCACATGTGGATTTTGCATGTTCACAAATAATTTTTATACCCGTAATTTATATCCTACATGACAAAATATTTTTAAAAAAATTTAAAACCATTGTACAAAAGTTTACAAAACATTTTACAAATATTTTAGAAAATCTTTTACAAAAATATTTTACAAAAGTTTTTCAAAAATAATTTTACAAACTCTTTACAAATAAATTTCCAAATAGTTTTACAAACAATATTTTACAAATAATTTTATTTTCAAAAAGATTTTACGATATAAATATTTTTGATACAAAATAAGTTACAACCATTTTATAAACAAAATAATTTTACAAAAAAATACAACTATTTGTATAAAAATAATTTTATAAAGGCTTTTACATAAGTTTTTACAAATAATTTTAGAAATATTTTACAAAAGATTTTACAAACAATTTTACAAAATATTTTACAAACATTTTTTGCAAAGAGTTTACAAATTATTTTTGCAAATCATTTTATGAAATCATTTTTCAAAGTATTTTTATTCCAATTTTATTAAATAATAGCCATATTATTAACACACAAAAGTATGAGTTATGGTCAAATTATATATACAATATATAGGACACCCCCTCTATACTTAGCTCAAACTATGTCCTAATAGTGACCAAGAAGTCACAAAGGAAGACATAACTCGTGCTAAAATATAGAAAAGTGAAAAGAATTCTACACTACAACGAGTCAAAGAATGAAAAAATAAAATGAATAGAAGTCGGCGATCCCCCTTATGCTTACGATCAATAATCCAAAGTATAGAAGATTGTACAAGCAAGGAAAATCGAGGAAGAGAATATACAGAAAATCGATGACTCGACATGCCCCCCTCTATACTTAGGGTAAAAGATCCCTAAGTATAAAAAAGAATATCAATAGTAGAGGGGCAAGTGAGAGAACAAAAGAAACTAAGATGGAAATATCAAGATAAAAGAAACAACATCACTCCTCCTATACTTAGGGGTAAAAGATCCCTAAGTATAAGCAACAACAGGAGTAATGAAACAGAACGAAAATGAACAACTCGGTGTCTACACCCCCTATACTTAGGATAAAGTACATCTTAAGTATAGAAACAACACTCCTAAATGAGACCTGGGGTGTAAAACAAAAATGGAAGAAACAAAGAACAAATCAAGATGAAACATGTATATACAAAGTAGACAATATTGAGATACCTCTCAACAAGCTATAAAGTTTACGCCACTAGTTGGGCGCAAAGGCTAGGACAACGTAGTATCGAGGTTTACGACATCATATGTAATGTGAATATCATATTGTCGGTGTAGTCTCAGTGTGAGACAACAACGAAGTCAACAATGTAAATGGTGTCACCCAAATAAACAATCAGGCGGGTGTCTGTTATTGGGTAAATAGAAGAGAAAATAAAATCAGGCACCGGTAGCACAAATGAAATCATCGGCTCAAGATTAGAATGGAGAAAAAGGGTGGAGCTGAAGAAAGCGGACGTAGAGAAATAAGATAAGTCAAGGAATCCTCTATGTCAATTACCATCTCAAAAAGGTATGGAAAGTTAAGATCAGGAGACTTGCTAATAAAATTGGTATCTGACGTACATAATGGAGAGAAATCAGCAACATCATCAAATACTAAAAAATCAGCTCATCCTCGCGAGGTTCATCAAGGAGAGAAGAAATGGACTCAGACTCAACAGAAAAACCAGAAGACTCGGTCTTGTGATCCGACAGATCGAATACCCTTGCATAAAGTGAAACCGAGTACACAAAGTATGTGGCATCCTCCCGCAGTTAACCCTCAGAGAGTAATGCAAACTCATCAGTGAAGAAAGAGGAATCAGAATCAAACTAGAAATTTGCACCACTATCAAGAACTTATTTATAAGATGAGAGACTCGAAATTTCAAATGAATTTTCAACGTGCAAAATGAGGCGGGTAATTTCAAATTTTACTTGGACGAAAATTAGGGTTGGATGGAATTTATTTTGGTGAAGAAATCAGGTTAAACAGATCAAATACATGATCTAAAAAATTGGGAAAAATGACCTGGCTGAGTAGACTATTCGGGTTGAAAGGGGACAAAAGAGTTGACCACGGGTCAATGAAACCAAATGGGCCAATGGGAGAGGCCCAGGGGAAAAGAGAAAATAAGAATAGACAAAATATCATATTAAATAAATAATGAATGGAAATAAATTAGATAATGATTTTAAATTAAAATATTATTATAATAAATAGTGTTAAAATTTTAATAAAGCATTTTGTAGTGATTTTTAATAAATAAAATAAATTAATTAAATAAGCTAGAATAAATAAAAACCTTTGCCTATTTATACAACACTCTAATTTTTAATAAATTATTTTTACAAATAATTACATAATTTAATAATTTATTTATTTACAAAATAAATCAAGGATTTTAAATACATTTTATTTTAAATGTTAATAATGGTACAAATAAATAGGAATATATACAAGATAGGTACAATATACCTATATAATAAATACATTATTTTATTTTTTTTATAATTTTTATTTTCATTTTATATTATTAATATAAATATATACAAAATAATTAAAATATAATATGCACACAAATATGCAAGAAAATAAATAAATAAATAAAAATACATACAATATATGCGTATATACAAGTATACCAATAAGGTCCCAAAACTGACTTTTTGCATATTAACTCTGATTTTAGTGAAATCACTCTTATTTGATAGATAATTTTACAAAACGAACTTTAAAAGTAAGTACACCCAACTCAGAGTTCATATAGCTGAGTTGTGAGGTTCAAAAGTTAGGCTTTATAACTTTTAGATTTTAAAATTTATTGGTATTTATTCATAATTATTTTTAAGTTATATTTTTGTATTTTGCTAGTGATTTTTATAAACAATTTTGAAAAAGAATTAAGTTAATTATAATTAGAAATAATTAAATATAAAATAAAGAAGTTTTATATACATAATGTACATATATTTAAAGGGGTCTAAACACCAAAACTTGTAGGGTTTATTCCACAATTTTTTGGTATTTTTACACTACAAGAAAAATGAGTTGTGGTCACGGAGTGTGGCCACGGAAACTTGTGGCTACAATCATTGCGTGGCCACTAGTTTCTCATAGCTACAATTCTGTGGCCAAAGTCTTCAAATATCTAAGAAGGATATTCATACAAGAATTATGGCCACGACAAGTTTTGTGGTCACTTGTAGTGGCCACGACATATTCGTGGTTAGAGAACTCTTGTAACGAGACTTGTAGCTACGGCTACTGGCCACAATGTGATGTGATCAGAACCCAATTCTATAGCGACAAGCCCCACATCCATGGGCATAGTTCTGTAGCCAAACTTATTTTTCTTATAGTGTTAACAAATAGTTATAGAACGAAGTGTAAACGTGAGTTTGGTTAATTTGGAGTTTTTTATAAATAGTTATGAACCTGAAAAGTTGGACTTTTAGGCTTTTTAGGTTAATTGTAATTATTTATTTATTGGTTCAATAATTTTTCTGATATTTTTATAAATTAATAAATTTTATTACAAACAATGTTCAAAAAGGACATATTTTTATTTTAGGTTGTTTTGTGGATGAATAAATAGTACAAGGTATTTATAAAATAAATAATGGATAATATGTACAAGTGAGAATTGGTTTTTTCTTGAATTATTATAAGTTATGGGCCCTATCTCCCCTTACTTTATTCCTTGTCGACCATTCCAATGCTTGGCCTTGTCTCAGGGTTCAGGTCAGTCTGCATTTATTTCATAAATACATCCTTCTTTATTTCTTTTCTTTTTTTCTTCTTTATTCTTTTATTTTGTTAGAAAAGAATGATAACTATACAATATTAACAAATCAATGAAAAATGATAAATAATGATAATTAATGAATATATACGGGTGTTTTACCAATTATTTTAGCTAAAATAAAAGAACAAAAATGTTGAATCTTGGATTCATCACCTTATATATTTTATTTTAATATATAAAAATCAAGTTTATGTTTAAAATTTCTGATGTTTTTGCACAAATCCCCTCGCCATTATTTTTAATTGCATAAATGCCCCTGTCAGCTTGATTTAATTTTATGTATGCTTTTCAATTTTTTTATAAATATTATCTGTGCTCCAAAAATCATGAAAAAATTAGATGCAGATCCTGGTGACATGCTTGTTCATCCCATGTAATTTATTTTATATTTCACTTGCATTTTATTTTTATTAAAAATTAAAAGAGCATGTTTTATTCCCAGTTGGCCTTGAAAAAATACAAAAATATAAAACCTTCATCGAAAATTCCAAAAAATACCTATTGTTTATTATAGTATTTTTATAACTACAGACCAAAATTCACAAGAAAATAAAAAAAAGGTTAAAAATAAAAAACCTTGCTAACCCTAAGAAATCTGCAAAATATTTTTCAAAATCCCAAAAATTTTATTTTCTATCCTATATTTTAATTTGTAATTATTACTATATATTAAAATTAGTTTTGATAAATTTTGAACCTATTTAATATTTTCAAATCTCAAAGCAATTCAACATATATATCAAGTCCTCGATTTTATATATTTTAGACTTCAAAATACCTAAACATTATCGAAAATGCCTAAAAATCACAAAAACATGAGAAAAATATAAAAACATAAAAATATTTTATTTTATAAATTATAAAAATTTATAGTTATATTTATAATATAATACCCTATATTGTATTATATCCTACATATAGTTCTACATAATTAACATTATTATTAATTATACCTTATAAATATTTTTATATCCTTTAAAAAAATGAAAAGGATAGTTCTTTATTACATATATATATATATACTTATTATATATTAAAAAGAGAAGAAATTAAAATTGAAAAATTATAAAAAGAAAACAAAAATTATAAAATTTAAAATTACAAAAAATATATAATTAAAATGTGTATATATAAATAAAAACCCACAAAACCAATGAGTAAATAATTGAGTAAGTATCGTGCATAGATCTATTATTATTTATTTATAAATAATAATCACTACTACACCGACTTGTTCCTTGAGTTCGACACCCTACTTTGCTTGTTACTATACATATTTTACTGTAATTTTATAATAAATTTTGATCCACATATATATATATATATATGATTAATTATTTCTCTTGTAGGTTAATTATTGAATTTGTTTCTCAAGCTTTGCGTCGGTCACCACAGCGAATGTAGTCCTACCTTATGTGGACCACAAGACCGCTCTGCTCTGTTTGGGTAGCATTTCAGTGAGGCACGACCCTTAAGGAATAGAGCCCAAATCCCAGACTGGGTACTGCCTTGAGTATCGACTGTATTTAAGAAGTATTGGTGCTTCTATTGATGCTTGGTTGAGTAGGGCTAGGTTCACTTGTGAACTTGGTCTGAAGTACTGAGCATAGGGAAACTGTGATGGTGGGTCCTTGCCTTATCATGCCACATCTGAGTACATAAGGGGGAAGTAGTTGATTCACCATATCATCTTCCTTCCTCTACTTCTTTGGCAGAGTAGTGGATTGAGACCTGATACCAAGGACCTTGAAAAAGTTTAGGCTACTGTTTACAAAGGAAGTGGGAAGTAGAAGACACTTGTCTGGTAGTACTCACTCGCCTATAGGGTTAGCCATAAGGGTTAAGCTTGATAAGATTGTATGAAAACAACGAATAAATTTTCCAAGATAAATAGCAGAGCTTTCACGGCTTCATTGTGTTGAGTTGGTGAAGCAACCCTTGTTTTGTGTTGGGATTTTAAATAAGGTCAAGATCCAAAAATAGCGTGCATTTGCACCTTTCATCCCTACTTCTTTTTTATATTTCTTTTCATTCCTGCTCACTTTTGAGCCTTCTATCTTCCTTTTTTATTCCCTTGCTAATCCATGTGTTCCGTATTCTTCATCCACTCCCTTTTGTTTCTCAAAATGACGGATCACGGATCGTTTAATATGGACTCCATGGATACGTACATCGATTCCATGACTTTGGCATCTTCAATAATTCAGGGTGATTCTAGAGAGACTGGTTCGGACTCCGCAAACCATTCTTAAGACTCTGATGTAAATATTTGCACATACTTCTTTCACTGACCTTTATGAAAAAATCCCAAAATTTTTTAAAATTTCCAAACCATAAAAATTTCAAAATTAAAAAAAATCTTCAAAAAAAGATTTTCTTGCATTGTACATGGCATTGCATTTTTCAGAATGATCAAGATAACTGAATAAGTCTGAAATGAAGTATGAAGATTGGAGTTGTTCTAATCCTTGATACACTTAATTTCAGAAGAACCCATTAAATACTAGAATTGAGATGCTTCAAGTCACCTTGACCTAATTCTTTAGGTTCCATGAGACTATATTCATGAGTCGATTCATTGTGTCTAACTAAAACCCTTCATGTCATCTGTACAACTATTGAGATAGTGGCTTAACTAGAAACCTCACACTTAACAAGTAACTCAACCCAGATCGATTGTTGAACAATCTTGGAGTCGAGGTCGGGATGATGCTAGGCCGCTTCGTCAAGGGTGGCTCAGGAACCATTCTTGGGGACTGCCAAAATTGGTACTGCAGCTCACTTCTTTCGGTAGCCAGGACATCTAAGGATTGGAGACTGAATTAGGACAATACTTTGGATGAGGAATGGTCTGCTAGCACAACCTTTTCAAAGACCCCAAAACATGGGTGGACCAAAAGATTTTATATCCGTCAGGGCAAAAATAAGAATGCAAAGCAAAGAAAAATCCAAAAAGAAGCCTAGACCAAAAATTCCACAAAAATCTTGAGCTTCCAGAAAAAGCATGCTTCTTGGTGAAAACTCGGTTACTATGGATGAGCTTTACAAGGGAATGCGACTACACTGGTCCATTCCCACTTCTTTTCCCAGTTTCTTCTCAATTATCCATTTTTGATTGTGAAACTAGCAAGAACCTGACCTTAGAAGGAAATATTGTTTCCATGATGATGAGTTACCAGAGGAGCATACTCTTTGATAGTTCATTGGTTTGTCTGGTAAGAGTTAGCAAATTCACAAACATAGTTCTATCATTTCAAGGTTGTGAGAGTATGTAACTGAAAGGATGGTTCTGATCAAACTATGGACTAAACTGAATGATAGGATTATGGAACATAAGGATTGTTGTGTCACACTTCCTAAGCTTAATGCGATTCCAAATAAACCAAGGATCCAAAGATCTTAACCTAGATCCAAACTTTGATTTTGATAAGACAAGTTCAAGAGTCAAAAATTGTTCCAAGTTCTTTCTTTTCTTTTCTTTATTCTCTTTTTATGCACTTATAGGCATAAGTGTTTGCGAGGGACTAGCAAAGGAAAGTATAGGGGGAGTGATGAGTCTCTATTTCATCACCTTTATTCTT
The DNA here is from genome assembly GCA_037367405.1 of Ottelia alismoides. Lineage (NCBI taxonomy): Eukaryota > Viridiplantae > Streptophyta > Magnoliopsida > Alismatales > Hydrocharitaceae > Ottelia > Ottelia alismoides. Next base: position 177,325 of record JAZKJV010003934.1, on the reverse strand, counting down.
TATATTGACTTTAAATTCCAAGCTAAATGCATGTGTGTTACAATAAGTTGAGAAAAATTACAGTCAATAGTTCACATAACATATTGTATAAAATAATGTACAGTATACAGTATTTAATCCTAAAGTAAAAGAATAAAGGTAGAAAAGAAAAGGAATGAAGTTTTAAAGATACTGAGTTACCTTAGATCCCGCGACACAGTCATCATGATGACTTGGTTGACATGGAATAAAGTAGGAGGAGATAGGGAAGATAAACTTTACATAAAACCCTTGAAAACCCTAATTTGATTTGACAATAATAGGCCTTTTGGGATATATTTTATTTTATTAATTTTATGCTTCAAATAATAAAATCTTTAGCATGAATATTGTACATAAAAATACAAAGAAAAATAGAAAATTTATTTCATTCAAAAATATTGCACAGTATGCCCGAGGCACATAGAGTAAAAAGTTGCAAAGAAAACTTTAGACCTGTATCTTCTCCATAAACACTCAAAATTCAGCAAACTCACCTTTATTGTTCATAAATTAAATTATATATTCAATAAAGGTGGTTTCATTCAATTTGAAGTTAAGATGCAAAAGTTGACTTTTGGGCCCTCATTGTGCAACATACATGTATATAATATTCATTATATTTATTCTTTATTTTTATAAATCTCTTATAATTTATATATTTGTAAGTATTATTTTGAAATACATATAAATACTAAAAATAAAATAAAACCAACAAAAAATCAATAAAATAAATAACTATACATTAGCATATAGATGAATTACACATATAATATATATACACATAATTATTTAAGTATATAAATAAACTCAAACAATAAACTAAAAATATGTACAAGTGCATTTAAATAAGTTATAAATATATAAATTATTTGTATAAAATAATAAAATATGTAATACAATTTAAAATAAAATATGCATAATACATGTATATATGCATATATTTATACATGTAAATACTAACACATAATAAAATAACTTGTATAAATAAATAAAAATCAAAATAAGATATACATAAAATTACGAACATTTTTATTATTTTCATTAAAAATTTAAAAATCATTTACTATTTTAAAATGAATTAATAAGGGGATTTCTTCTTTGAATTCCTTGATTTGTCCTCATAGACCAATCAGGTACCCTTTGTTGACCTCGGTCAACTGTACATTCTCGTGCCCCCTTCTTGTCAAAGGTCTCGTGACCTCTGAATTTCCCCATTTCTCCTGCCTTTACCCTTCCCACATTTCCCTCGAGCAACCCACCAACCTGTAGCCCTACCATCCCTCTACTTTGCCATGCACGAATCTCCACCGACCTCTTCCTCCTCGCATGCCATCTCCCCACCTTTTTGGCCAAAACCCACACCTATAAATTTAGACCTCTGCCCCCTTTCTCTATTTTGATCCCTCTCTCGATATTGTAACCCCATTAGGAACCCTCTATCGATCCCCCGGTGATAGCAAGCATCGCTCGAAACAGATAAAGCGACGAAGACGGTGATCCATGTGTTGTCGGAGCTCCTCCAGCGATGCCTCATCTGCTCCTTGACTCCGATCAAGTTGAGCTGCTAGGTAACCTTATTTTGATTGATTGTCATTCCAATATCCTAGATGTAAGCTTAGTTTAATCAATTCATGTGCAATTTAGTTTGATTTTAGGAATCAAATCCGTTGGAGCCTTAAGCTCCAACACCAAATTTGTCATCCTCCGACTGTGACAAACGCCCATTTCTATTTCCCTCCATCTTCCTTCCCCTACATTTTCTCCATAGTTACCACCCATTTCCACCTTCTGAAGTATATGGAAAGATCCTTAAGCTCATCACGGGAGTGTGAGGATCATATTATTTGCGATTGGGAGCGACTTGTCGCACTAGTTGCTCGATGCAGCGGAATTAAAAAAAATTTCATGCGATGAAACCACATGATCCAAGAACACTTCTCGGATCATTTCATCTAAACCACAAATAAATATTAGGGTTACCTCTTGAAGCGTGGTTGCGATCGAGTCTCTAAATGAAGAGATCTCTTGTATCAAGTCCGATCCGACGGAGGAGATGCTTGCGAGCTTGTTGATGAAACACGTACTCCTCACAATCCATGTCGATGATTCAAGCGACGAATCTCCGGATCTCGTCTCACGATATCCAACGTCTTATTCACGAGTGAGGCACACCGAAGGAGACGGAGATCCACGAGCAAGTAATCCAGCATCATAACTATGACGTTGCGGCGATGGAGACTCTCTCTAGGGCTTCCTTGGTGGACGACCACAATGATAGAGAGAGAGGACATGTAGAGAATGAGAGAGAGAGAGAGAGACTTTTGTTCTCATGTTGTGTGTTGTAACTTTGAAGAGTAAGGTGTGCCCTTCTATTTATAATATTTTGGGAGTCCATGGATCACAATCCATGGACTACACAAAATCAATGGATGAGTTTGATTTGTGTTTCATTTAATGGCCAAGATTTTATTGTAAAAAGACAACAATAATTAATTTAATTTAGATTAAATATATATTGAAAAATCAATACAAATTAATCCAGAATTAAATCAATCAAGCATGGAGATTATAGAATGAAGATTGCCTCCTTCCATAATATGGGAGTTGGTGGCAATCTCATGTAATCTCATGAGATTACACTATTCCATGGAAATCTCCAAGATTTACAGCAACACTTGTTGTAAATTATTCTACAAAAATAATTCATAATTATTTTGTGAATATTGCAATCTTGCCATTGGAAATTTGTGAATCAAATTCACAACCCAAAATAAATATGATTTACATTTTCAATTAATTATCCAATGTGAATCCAATTTACATCAATAATTAATCAACAAATATAAATCATAAATAGCTCTCTCTTATATATTATAAATCATATTTATAATATATATGATTAATATGGATACTGATATCCACATTATTCATATCCATGATAATTAAATAACATTTAATCATCTTGGGTCTTTATTCTCATGTGCCTAAATAATATGAATCACATTCACATTATTTACATCTTTGATAACTAAATCACATTTAATTATCTTAGATAACTCTCCTTATAATATGAATCAAATTCATATTATTCATGATAACTAAATCACATTTAATTATCCATTTTATCAATGCTTGGATACATATATCAACAATGAAATTATCCATGAACTCTTTCAAGGATAATACGCTTTCTCCACGGATACTTGGAGATAAGGATAGGTGATATCGCTCCCGCTTCCCTTGTTAATTCGAGCAAATTAATGTCCAAATTAATTAATACTATTCGTTGCAGTCAGATAACAAGAGTGAATCAAATACCACTTTTAATTTTTGTTTTTACAACTTAATTTCGAGTGGCAACTTTTTTTACTTGGTTGGAAGTCCAAGTCGAACTCAGGGAGGCAGCTGTCTCCTTAGGTGAATTTTTAACAAATTTCCAATGTTCGATTTTCACAGGGAATATTTTTGGTCTTTTTAGGCTTTTTATGCAAGACTCATGCAAAATCAGGCCAGTTTTAAAGTTAAATCAGATAAGTGTTCAAATGAAGTCTAAAAATGATGAAACTTGGCCAGATGAAGAAATATGATGTAATTAAGCTACCTTATTTTTTTAGAATTTTCCGACACTAAATGAATTAACTATGAATTAAAAATGAATGCAAGGTGATTTTGACTAATTTAATTTTAATAAATATCAAATCAAATATTTTTGGGAATAAAAATTATCCTAAATAGATCTAAAGATGAGGAATCCAGGAAATGTATCATAACTTAATTTTGATGTGAAATGATCCTATTAATAATAAATTAAGAAATTCACCAAATGATTTATTTAGGCCTCGAAATGCGTGCAATTGAGGTGAATTTTTATGCAAGGTGAAGCTAATTATCCTAAATCTAATGTGATTATTTAGAAATTTTTGGAGTTATAGAGAAATTACTATTAATTAAAAGGTTAAATTGGTCAAAAATGACAAAAATGAACCAATTAATTAATAAATAATTCCACTGATATTACAAAATTATGGTACGTGTTACATAATAAGTAGGACAATGTAAGCTACACAATGTAATTTTTCAAACTCAAAAATGAATTAAGATGAATGCCTAAATATGCCTGCAAAGACAGGGGTCTAAATGCAATACATGAATTAAAATTGCTAAAAATAAAATATGCTGACAAGGACTATTATGCAATTACCTATAATGCAGGGGGGTGAATGCAATTTCTCCACATATGCGCGTGCTCCTCACGTGGGGTCGCTTTGCAGGGACTGAATTGTAATATTAGAAACCTTCAAGGTCCTCAATGAAATTTGCCCAGGCTGCACGTGTTGATCACGTGGGGTGCCCTAGGCTCGGTGGACGTCGGAGGCTCGGAGCGAGGCTCGGCTGCTCTGGAGGTTCGGATCGAGGCTCAGAGAAGCTTCGGGTTATCCGAGCCTAATGGTCGGGGAAGAGGCTCGGATCGGGCGACGTGGCGCGATCTGGACCGTGCAATCAAGGATGATCCAACGGCAGCTGGCTAATGACGTGTGGCGTGCCTGAGTCCGTCAGATCATTGATCGATCCAATAGCGGTGGGCTCGCTCCTGATGTGACGACGTGGTCGATTAGTTACCATTGGATCTAGATTAATCCAACGGTACCTGGAGCTCGATGAAGAGGGCGACGTGGACGATGAAGCACCGCTGGATCTAGAGGGATCCAACGGCCCTTGGCTGCTCTTGCTGATGGCGACGTGGTGTGATCAAGCCCGTAGGATCACGGCTGATCCAACGATTGCGGCAGGAGTCATCGTAGAGTGCTTCTGACCGTTCGATCAAGATGATCGAACGGCTGTGGGATGTCGTCCCCAACGGCCCTCCGCCTCCTGCGGAGGAGAAGGCGGGGCTCCGGCAATGCTGGGCTTGCTCCGCCCTGTCCTCCAGCCGTCGACGAGGGGCGCGGGAGACTGTGACGTAGCTCGGCAGATGCGGGGCGAGGCGGCGAAGCGTCCGGTCGTCTCAGAGGGGAAGGAGGTGCACTGGAGCTCGGTGGCGGAGGAGCTCACATGAAGCTCCGACGAGCCTCCGGCCAATCCAATGGATATCACCTGCAGAGGGTTAGAGCTATAGCCGAAGCGTGCGTATGTTCGTGGAGGTGTGCTGAATGAGAGGCGAGGCCTATGACGGAGTGAGGATGGCCAGCGAGCGAGCTCTGAGAGGTGGCAGAGCTGGGATCGAGTGAAGGTGAAGTGTTGTGTTTGAGGATATGGAAGGGTGTGCGAAGATCAGTGCTCCGTCGTAGAGCTCGGAGTGATGACGGTGGAGCAAGAAGACGATGGTGGAGGGCGAATTTAATCGGAGAAAAACAAAGAAAAGACAAGAAGAGATCGGGAGGAAAATGGAGGCGTCTACCTGGGAAATGGAGCTCGAAGGCGTGCTCCTGGTCGTCGCTCGAAGAACGGTAGATGGTTCTGAGCTCGTGCAGCTCGCGGAGGAGGCTGCAGCACGGCGTAGACGGCCGTGGATCTCGTCGGAGAAGAAGCCCGGTTATCGCTCAATGTCTCGTCGAATTGCTGTCACCAATTGGAAGGGCAGAGCTGAGGGTATCTCTCTGGAATGGCGGATAGGCGTGAATGTGGCTGGAGGACGATGATTTATAGGGTGAAGGTGATGGGGTAGCTGGTGACGAGGTGAGGTTCGTGGAAGTCATGGGGCGACTTTGGTGGGAGTCGTGGGGAGCGAGGGAGCTGGCGAGGATGAGGGAAGAGTGATGATGGTCGTGGTGGCATTGGTGATCAGAGAAGGTGACAGAGGTGGAGACGAAAATAGAAAGGGGCAGCCCCTCGCGCAACATCGAGATCGTGGGAGAGAGGGAGGCCAGAGGTAGAAGGCAGAGTCGTGGCCGTTGGATCTTGTGATCCAACAGCCCAGATCAAAGCGTCAGATAACGGTTCTGATAAGATTTGAGGTGAAGCGATCGAGGGTGCTGAATGTGCCACATGTCGCGTTGGAGACGAAGCACGAGCGGGCGACCGTGATTGACTCCAGCGATTGATCGAAGGGTTGGCGATGATTGCGGAGCTAGCGGCTCAAATGGAAAGATTGAGTGCGTGATCGAAGGGCGCAAAATGCGCCATGCGTCAGGTGCATAGGCATGCGGAGGCAGGCGGCTGAGATGGGAAGAAGGTGTTGATCGTATGGTCGAGCTTGGATGGAGGATGGGCGGTGATGATTAAAGCTCTTAGACCTGCATCCAACGACGCTCACAGTGACACGTGGTGAGCTCTGGGTTTGGCGCTGACGTGCGGTGAGGATTAGAAGAGGGGAATGATCAGACGGTGGGAATAGAGGGCATACATGGAGGTGGTGCAACCGTTGGATCGGGATGAAGATCCAACGGTTGTGGGCGCGGGCGGCTAAGGCAAGGGGAGCGGGCCGCGTGGCGCAATCAGAGGGCGCCACGTGGCCAGCTGTGAGTGATTGCGGGAAGAAATGAGATTAGAGAGAGAAGGACGCCGAATTTGGAAAAACTCAAAACATGAAAGTTGTAGATCTTGATGAGATCTAAAAGTTTCATGTTGACCAAAAACGGAGATGAGGTCAAATATGATACAAAAATACAGGAATACAAATATACACATATATAGTATACATAGAGGCCCAAAAACCCAACTTCTTCCTACGAGCTCCGAATTGGATGAAATTAGTCTCATTTTAAAGGTCTCTGGATGTGTATTCATCTGAAAGTGAGTAGACCTATTTTGGAGTTGGTACAAGAGAACTATGGGCTTTTTATGGTCCAGGGGTTCTAGGGCTTTATTGGATGTTTAACAAAGGAGATCTCTGACTTTCTTCCTTATATTATTAACTAAAGGTGTATATATTATAAGGGAGGTGTTGTTTTATAGGTGGATATTTTACAAGTGATCTTGGCTTCTTATTTAATGCAAATGTGAATGCTAAAATGCAAATGTTATCAAAGTAGGCATGAATGCTAAGTATGCAATATAAGTAGAAATATGCATCTATTTACTCAGGAACAAAGCTCTATTTTCAACTTTTAGAGTGATGAATCACAGATTCATCAACCCCCTATACTTAAACCTTGCTCGTCCCCGAGCAACTAAAATGAAATGCAAGAGTGAAATGATTTTGGGTTCCATACCAAGGTCATGAACAAAAGTTGAAAATGGAGCTTGACTCGACCTTTGGATTAATTGTGTGGCAGAACCTTATTGGGACCTGAACTTAAGACCTAACAGACTTCAAGTTCCACAAGTCTACTATTCAAGACGCCTCAACAGTCAGGTCAGAACAAATCCTCAAATGTAAATTTCTGATGACTATGATTCTTACTTGTACTGTGTAAGTGAAATGTAACTCTTCACATCAGAAATGGCTCAGAACCAGCCTCCTCTAACAAGGTAACTCAAATAACCCGGTTCAGTAACTCTTTCCTCGAGGAGCGAGGTATTCCCTTTTAAGTTCAAGTGCGACCAGCTCAAGAGGAGGGGGTGGAGAAAAGAATGGATGGTAGCCAGTGTAGCTACCTATCCCGGGATGTCTGACCAGTGTAGCCAAGTCATCCAGCTGCAGACTTCTTGCTAATATACATACTCCGACAAGCATATTTTTTTTTCTTGGACTTGTCTGATTTTTTGGAGTTCTTGCAATATTTTTTTTAAAACTATATACAAGGTGCAGCATGTACATCAGGAGTTTTTCCTCTTGAGCCAGTAGACAATCCCTCTTTTGAAGCATTATTGCAACCCACAGCGTCCCGTCCTTAGACGTCAATACTACCAGACCAGGTTGAGATGCACTACCTTCCCTAGAGGAGGACGGATGTTTCCACCCGTGTGCTACATCAAGTTAAAGGATTCTACCTCCTTACCACCTCATCAATGAAGAGCTACGTGCATTGTGCTTGTCCAAGTTAGGTCATTATCTAAAAGAATCATGCGTATGCACGAGATATTCTACTTAGACTAATCAAGATGACATGTGAACATAGACTTGCGGACTCAAAGAATTAAGTCACTTGACCTGAGAAATCTTAACTCCAGTTCCTATAAGGTTCCTCTGAAATTAGGTGGATTAAGGTCAAATCAAGTCCATCCTCAATATCTACTCATAACTTGGTTCAGAACCCACTAGCTTTTCACTTTGCATATGCAAGATATGCAGATGAGATGCAAATGACATACTATGTAGATAAATGTAAATGCAAGACTCTTTTTCTATTTTCTTGAATGCAAGGATGATATGCAAGACTAAATAAGAAGCCTATTTTTTTCCAATTTTTACCCACCCATAATTATTGCAAAATATATACAAAAAGTACGTGAAAGTACGCGAAAGTACGAGCTATGGGTAAAGTATATATGTAATATATACACGCCCCCTATACTTAGCGTGTGTTATGTCCTCAGAGCATGAAAAGTGAGGAAAAAGACATAGCTCGTGCTAAGCGTAGGAGAGCTAAAATAACAAAAATGAGTATAGAAGTCGCTCTTCCCCCTTATACTTAGGCTATGGCAGCCTAAGTGCAGAAGAAGATCAAATGGGGCGGACGAGGGCAAGAGGAGAAATGGATGAATATACAATGCGGGCATTGGTCCCCCCTATACTTAGGCTCAGGTCAACCTAAGTATAGGACGGAAGTGAGTATGAGGACCAATGTGATCTGGAGAATGTACAGTGAACCGACTCAGGTGGCTCATCCCCTCTATACTTAGGATCTGGTCATCCTAAGTATAGTCCAAGATAGTGATTTAATGAGGCGGGGATGGGTTACTATAGTTGCGAGGGAGAAAGGACAGAATGTACAGGAATGATGATATATACAAGTGAGTCGGTCTGAATCTTTCAAGATGTTTCTGATGGCTAGAACTCACTGCTGCAAGGTCTCATACGTGGCTCGAGGTGTATCTGCTGAATCTGTCTCGCGAATCCAATCTCCTCAACATGGACTAACTGCTCCTTGGATTCGACGAAGTGCTTCAACAGTTGTCCATTCATCAGGAATACCGGTGCATCATCTACGAGATCTGAGATCTCGACACATCCACTATCATGCACCGTACGGACGACAAATGGGCCTGTCCACTTGGACTTCAACTTGCCTTGGAATATCTTCAGCCTAGCATTAAACAACCATACCTTCTGTCCAGGAACAAAGGTCTTTCGTCTGATATATCTATCATGCCAACGCTTCACCTTGTTCTTGTACACCAAACTGTTGTCATATGCGCGGTTTCTGACTTCCACAAGCTCATTCAGATCCATTTCTCTCTGCTTCTGCCCAAGGTGTGTGTTCCCGTTGACCTTCTTGATTGTCCATTCTGATTTATGCACTAGTTCTGCGGGCAAATGGCACGGCTTTCCGAATACCATTCGGAATGGGTAGGTGATGAATCTCCATTTCATCACCTTTATTCTATCATTTTGGCCTTAAAAACCCCAGCAAATGCATGTAAATAGTCTCATTTTGTACACAATAGCATTCATTATTTATTGTATTAATTATACAGAAAATAAGGTTTTTAATGCCAAAATTATAGAATAAAGAGAAGAAAAGAAAAAGGAATAAAATATTGCAAATATTTTATGACCCTAACCCCGAGACCAAGGCTAGCATGGAATTGGTCGATAAGGAATAAAGTAGGGGGAGATAAGGGCCAAGAGTACAATAAATACCTCATTTATTTATTCATCCATTTATGCATTTTTGACACCTATTTTGTATATAATTATTTATTCATCAAATAGAGAAACTTTGTACATGAAAGTTGTAGATAATAACGTAAACAAAATTACAAAATTGAGTTTGTATAAAAATAAGACTCAGTGTACATTTTATACACAAAATAAAAAGCAAAAATCTCAACTTCACAGACCCATATCTTGTAAATAAAAACTCCAAATCACCCAAACTCACCTTTAATTGTATATAGCATCTCAAGAACTATTTTATAAAATTGGTTTCATAATTTTTGGAGTTCATCTGTGGAAGTTAGGTTTTTGACCCTTCTTGCACATAATACCTGATTAAAATATTCATTTTATTCAATATTTATTATTCTTACAAAATTATATTTTTAGGATTTTGTAGATAATGTATATAATTCATGTACATACTAAAATTAGAATAAAACCAAAAATATTTTGTAAAATAAAATAAGCTTAGGGAATACCTAGGCAAAATACCTATGCTACCTATATGTATATAAATAAAAGGGATTTTTATTCTTTATTCATTTATATTTTTATAATAATGTATATATTATGTAGAACTTATTAAAAATACAAATCCAAAATAAAAACAAATAAAATTCATTAAATAAATAAAATGTATATAACATATAGGTAAAATACCTATAAGTATACTTACAAATACACAAACACATTTATTTAAAAATGTAAATAAACTCATAAAAATAAAATAAAAATATATTTATACTCATAGAAATAAATTTCAAATTTATAAAATAAGAAAATAAAAAAATAAAATAAAAATAAATATATATGAATATACTTATAAATACATTATTTTAATAAAACCGTAATAAAATACTTCAAAAAAATAAATAAAAATCATAAATAAATACTATATTAATTTATAAACATTTTTTATTTTATAAATAAAACCTAATTAATTCATTTAATACGTTAAATAAATCAGTCAATTTCTGGTTGACGTGGACCAATCAGGTCCTGGCGTTTGTTGACCACTCGGTCAACTGCGCCCCCAGGCGTCTGACCTGACGTGAACTGTCTTTTCCCCTATTTTCATGCCTTTTTACCGGGTGTCCCTTTCATCCATCGCCCTCGAATCCTTCATGGATTTTGTTCTCTGATCATCCAAGATTCTCGCCGTCCTATTGGATCCCTTGTACATACCACCGATTCTTTAATAATCGCCGGTTACTGGGGGTCCCTTGGAATGTATATAAATAACTCATCCCTCCTCCTTGGCCGAATTTGGCCAATTTCACCCCCTTCTTTGAGCTTGAATCAGCTCCTGGTGGAGCCCTCGTGACAGGAGGCGCTTCCCAGCACCTCGATTCAGCCATGGCAGAGGGCAATTTTGTCGCGGTGGCGCTCCGGCGGCCATCCTGCTCCCTGGCGGCCCCCAGGTATAAGAGCTACGCTTTTACTTGCTTTAGATAGGTTTTAGTTTTAGCATTTCATTTCTGTTTTTAGATTAGCGTTTAATAATTAGACTTAGCGTAATTTAGGCGATTCGTAGTTCGCCGGAGCTTTGCTCCGGCGAGCTTTTCACAGTGCCCTCGCCGTGTTCCGACCACCTTTTCACCTCCATTTCTATACCCCTTCATTTCCCTACGCCCCAGGCACCTCCGTTCACCCAGATCTTCACCAGATCTGGAGATCAAGTCTCCTCCTCCGCCTCTCGTCGGAGATCACCGCCCCGCACCCCCTTTCGCTCATTTCGACCCAAATAAGGCCCCCAGCCCTTTGTTTTTGTGCGATGAGCTTTCTTGCAGGTGCTGGAGGCCAAAGGACCCCCGTTGGGGTCGAGTCGACTCTTTTGCAGGTACCTGGAGCTCGCCATCTTCATCGACCTCGCTGGACCGTTCCGGTGAGCCTCCGGCTCCCTTGAGTGCTCCAGTCGACAGAGTAGAGCCCTAGGAAGCTATTGGGACCATCAGATGCCCGAGGGAGCGCCGGACGAGCGAGCAGCACCGGATCAAAGGTCGGGGAAGAGGGAGTTCTTCCCTGTTCTTCGTGCCTTCGTCTTCACCGTCCGATCGCTGTCCTAGCCCAGATCGAAGCAGCACCGTTCGTTGGAGCATCGCATCAATTGTCAGCTCCTCTCGGGTGATCTAATCTCTGCCCTCCATCGGCGAAGCGTCATCGGGCGAGGAGGTGGCGACGCGTGTCAAGTGGAGAACGCTAAACCGTTGGGTGAAGCGCCTATTAGGGGTAATTTGCACATCTAGCCCCCGCCTTTTTTGTATTTAGTATTTAATTCTATAAATAAAATAGCACATTATAAAATAATTGTAAATTTTGCAGGAGGACCCTTAAGTTTCTTGAAATTGCGTTTAGGTCCTTCCGCGCCTCACGTGCAGTCCCACGTGAGGCTCATGAAAATTGCATGTAACCCCTGGCAGTTTTTGAATATTGTAAAATAGTTCTAAAAGTTTAAATAAATGTTTATTTCTATTGGAATTTTCGCACTGCTACCCCTGTCATTTATTATATTTGCAAAAATGCCCCTACCAGGCTTAATTATTTTTGTGCCTTTTATCCATTTATTAAAAATATCTAGATGGCTTCTAAAAATCCACAAAAATAGGATAGATGCTCCATGCCATGCTTGTTTACGCCCATGTTTTGTTTCGCATTTTTGCATTTTTCCTAATTATAAAAAATGAAATAGAAGCCATTTTTGCACTGTCTAAATTAAAAAAATACAAAAAAATTAGAAAATGTTTTTGAAAAATTCCAAAAAAATTATATATGGTATAATTATATATATATTGAGTCCAGAAATTAAAAAACCCTAAAAATATGAAAAAGAAAATTAAAAAAATCAGAAAGCTCTAAAATCCAACAAAAAAATAGAAAAATCCTTAAAAATCCCAAAAATACATTTTTTCTCTTTTATAATTATCTATATATTATTACTAATGTATTAAAATTAATTTGGGAATTTTTTGGAGTTTATTTTATATTTTTAAACCCAAATTATATTCGGCCAATTATTTAGTTCTATATTGTGGACATTTTTGAAATTAAAAATACATAAAAATTAGAAATATTACAGAAAAAAATAACAAAAAAATTAGAAAAATATTAAAAAGCTAAAAAAATTATAAATATACATATTTTAGGTATTTATATTTATATTTATATTATATTATTCCTCTCTCTTTGTTCTTATATATACATCTCTTTATATATATCTTATATATTTAAATATTTATATTTATATAACTAAAAATATAATTAAAAAAATATAAAATATAAAAACAAAATAAAAATTATAAAAACAAAAAAAATATTAAAAAAATTACAAAAACCCAAAACCCACGAAAACAATAATTGGACATGAACAATTGATTGAATAATTACACAACACACATACATTCCCTTCGCCTCCCAGTGTTCGACCTCTACTTGTACTTACACCTATACACATTTGCATGTAGAGTTATAATAAATTTTAACTCCAAATTTTTGGATATTCGTTGCATATATTTATTGTGGGTTAATTGTTGATCGATTTTGGGATCTTTTGTCGGTCGCCTCAGCGATATTGTGATCCCACCTTGTGCGGATTGCTCTAGACCGATGGAAGATCCCAGTCATCAAATGGCGCCGTTGCCGGGGAGTAATATGAGCATCCAGTCATCAAATGGCGCCGTTGCCGGGGAGGCAACGGATTTTGTATGATTTTTGTGAGCTTATTTGTTTATTTATTCAATTATTTGCTCATGTCCATGATTTAGTCATTTGTTTGGTTCTTATTTCTATTTGAGATTACTTGATTGACTGCTCTGACCATTTCTTTCCTTTGTCTTTGATGCGAGGGACCGCCAAGCGAAGGAGGACCTCTTAGGAGGACTTATGCACCCAAGCGAGGTGGAGTTGGCTCTTCTATGCCAAGCCAACAGGAGAGAGCATCCATGACAGAAGGAGAATTTTTGAAGACAGTCTCTATTTTTATGCATTTTATTTTATTTTATTTTATTATGTATATTCATGTGAGAGAGTGACACTTAGAAACATGTAATAATACAGGACTCTCATAGGTGCACGAAGACTCCCGAGGTCCAGTGCCCAAGGGATTGTTCCCTTGGGGGCCTCGATGATTTTTGACGCTTTTCTTTTATTTTATTTTTACTATTTTGTGTGTGAATGAGCCTCAGCTTAGGAGTTGCTTGCTCGTAGAGTTAGGTCCAAACCCCCTAATATTTGCATGTACCTATAGTTCGCTTTGGACCTAGATCAAACTCTAAACAACCGCTCATTAATCTTTTAGCCTTTGTGCCACAGCGAGCCCCGCAAAGCGCTTTCTCCTAAGCTCAAGTGTGTTGAGCACAGAGGAGGGGTGAGCCAAGACCGGACTTTTTGAGGCTAAAGATGAATGAGAGGCTTGCGGTGCTTCACGATAATAGCAATTTCTGAAACTAGGGCGATTTCTTCGGTTTGCATTTTGCATATAGCATAGGTTTCAAATTCTGTTATGCATCCCGCATGGAGAGAGCTGGGAGGCACTGTAAGTCTTCTTACTTGGCACGCATCATCGTTTTCCGACTTGCATGGATTTTCCGATCTTCTCCCTCTGTTTTTGCCAACCTAGGATGCTTAATGGAAATTAGAACCTTGATAGGCACGTGCATTAAAAATACCCAAAAAAAGTGATAACTTAAATAAAACTGGGACTGCTAACTCTATTGGACTTAAAAATAAAATGTAATGGATTCCTTGTCTTGGGGAGAGCAACCCCCTCATTGGATGCGTTTTAAAGTGCTCACGTACACACTAAGGAGTAGAGCCCAAATCCTATCAAGCCTCCTGTGATTGTACAAAGCCTCCTGTGATTGTACAATTTTTGTGGTTCTCACCTAACTCTAAAATCGAAAAGATAAATGACCGTCACCTGATGATCTTCACTGTGTTGAGTAGGTGAATTGGGGGTTTGCCTTGGGTCTTGATTGTGACTTGGAGTTCATTGTGTTTTTCTTTCATCCCTAGAGTAGTCGGTCCCACCGTGTGAGTCATGCATTTTCTATCTTTGAGTCTCTCTATCTCTCCTATACTTATATCTCTTCATTTTGCATTGAGTCATGATATTGGCGCTTGAGCTGAATCGTTCTTCGCCAAGTCCTATGTTTCCCGCTTCTTCACCATCTTCTATGTATCCATCGTATCATCTTCTCTGGTTCGAGGAGAAACCGCTCTTCGGACCGCAATTTTGACGGTGTTCCCGCCTTGTGTGGAACACCCAATTTTGTCTGTGTCTCGATCTTCTTGCCCGCCCTCCACGTACCCTCTGTCTCACTCTTCTACCACCCATGATGTTGGCACGCCCGCTCAATCAGCTTCTTCACTTCCCTTTGTGTACCCTTCTTATCCATCTTCCTCGTGTCCCCCGTATCACCTTTCCCTTTACCTGGGAATGCTGTGCATAATGATGAGGCCCGCATCGAGGATTGTTTATATAGATTATTTGTGTAAGTCGGACCCATGATGTTGAGGATGCTGAGAGTGATCTGGTGGATTTGATTTTAGATACAAGCATATGAGCTTATTGAGGATTTTTGCTGATGCATAGAGCATAGGTGTGATGCATTATTGAGGAATCCTAGTTCTCGCACACCGGATTGAGGATGTGGTATGATACGATGATTTGGTGAAGATTTCATGAGTACTGAGTGATCTATCTTTCTTAAGGTTCCGCCCATCTTGATTTTGAGGATTGAATGATTATTCTGATTTGGACTTCCTGATATTGGTGTGTGGTTCCTACATGATCTCTCATCTTCCTGATTGACCCATCCTTGATCTCCTGACTCTCTGATCCACCATGGCACTTAGAGGATTACTGACTATTTTTCGTGCCATCTCAGCTGACTTGATTGAACCAAGGGATGTTTGGTGAATGACATGATTATTTTCTCCCTTGCATGATCTTATGCCCTCTAAATGATTGAATGATTGAATGCTTTTGAGGACCTGAGATGTCCTGCCAGCATTCCCATGACTTACATTGATCTAGCTCGCATTCCTCCCCGAGGACTATCTGCGGGAGAATGCGACAATTTCTAGGACTGCGGTTCCATTCACTGCTTCGGTCGCCATTGTGATGGGACCTGGAACCGAGTCAGATGATATGTTTGATTGGCCTACCCCTGTGATTATGTGCCTGACCTGTCAGTACACGAGGCCAATGTATTAGACTCATCTGAGTCTGCTCTCCTTGACGGTCCTCGCAAGGCAGAGCTCCACTTTTCTGATTATTCCATGCCTAGTTCATAGCTCCCCGAGGGTTATCTGCGGGAGACTATGACATATTTCAGATCTGATTGGTCTCTTCTGTTGGTAGTCGCCTTGTCGACTACTGAGACCACTATGTGGATCCGTCTGATGGATCCGGCTCCTTTGAGCCCGCTCTCCTTGACGACCCTCGCAAGGTAAAGACACATTCTGACTATTCTTTGCCTAGATCGCAGTACTCTCCGAGGACTATCTGCGGGAGACTGCGACATTCTCTTTACGCTCGGTTCCACCTGCTGACTGTGTCTCCGATCTGCGGAGCACGGAATCGAGTCGTCTGATATACATGACTTTTGGTCCCATTTTGAGTTGTGTATCCGATCTGCGGATCATGGGACCTATCTGATTATACTCCTTTGAGTCTGCTCGCCTTGACAGTCCTCGCAAGGTGGAGCTTCTGGTATCTGCTATTCCCATGACTAGTTGGCAGCCCTCTCCCCGAGGGTTATTTGCGGGACGCTGCCACACTTTCTCGATTTTACGGTTTCTTCTGCCGGTAGCCGATCTGTCGCCTACCGAGACCGTTTCTATGATCCGTCTGATGGATCAGGCTCCTTTGAGCCCGCTCTCCTTGACGACCCTCGGAAGGGTGAGCTTCTGTTCTAATTATTCATTGACTAGCATGTACTACTCCCCGAGGGTTATCTGCGGGAGAGTACATCATTTTCTATGAACTCGGCTTCATCCCTGGTTGTGTCTCCTTTCTGATGGAGCACGGAGCCGAGTACTCTGACTATTCTCTGACTTTGCTTACCTTGAGGACCCTCGCAAGAGTGAGCCACATATTGTGTTGTTCGGTGTATTCTTGTGACTTTCAGATTATATCACCACCGTGCATCACACAGTCTCATATGCTTTATTTCCGATCTATCTGAGACCATGATTGACCGGAGGAGTCCGTACTGCTCTTTCTTCCTCCTGGTCTTACAGTATCGGCTATATTCCCTCATGTTGACCATATGCGCCGATTGACTGCTTCACGCTACCGGACCCTGCTTTACTCTCCGATCTGATTATCCCCGGTAGCCGACACCCACCTGACTGCATATCAGGGTGTCTTTTCACCTTCTGGCTGAGTCCTCGTTCTCACAGGGAGACGACGACAATAGTATGGTAGTCGCTTACCAGACACCGTCCTGTACTTCACCAGTTCTTCACCGCTTGTATATATGTGTACCCTTTTCATCCTTTCTCTCGTATGTTTTAGTGTACCCCAGATCTATCGACATATCTTTGTGTCTACACTTAGGACGTACCTTGTCCTAAGTATTGGGGGGTACACACCAAGTTGTTCTTTCGTCGTTCAGTTTCGTCACTCCTGTTGTTGCCTATACCTAGGGATATCTCACCCTAAGTATAGGGGGAGTGATGCGTATATTCTACACGATCTTTTCATATCTCTTCTTTTCTTCTTTTCCTTTTCTATCTTCTGTATCTAAATAAAAGGTGTCGCCCCTTTGTGTCAGTTTTCTGTACTTAGGACGTACTTTGTCCTAAGTATAGGGGGGTGCACCCCTGATTTATTAATTCTTTGATCTATTTATTCCCACCCTTGACCCTCCCTGCTTTGTGTACAGTCTGCTATACTTAGGATTACTTGATCCTAAGTATATGGGGGACGGTCAACTTCTATTTCCTTTGTCTCTTATTCGTATTCTTTAGACTTGTCTATACTCAGTACGAGTTATGTCTTCTCTTCTCTTTTCGATCTATGAGGACATAGCTCAAGCTAAGTATAGGGGGGTCGTATATACTATGTATATACTTTAGTCATAACTCGTACTCTCGTATTTTACTAATAAATATGGATAATAATTCTTTAAAAACTCATTAAAAACCCTTAATAAAAAGATGTGATTATTCCTCAAATTCTTTTTGTATATACTGATTAATAAATCAGGTGAAAATATTTTTTGCAAAATATTTGAAAAATAGTTTGAAAATCTTTGAGAACATTTATTGAAAACTATTTTGAAAATGTTTTGTTACATGTTTTCAACCTGTGTAAAAATGAGTGGTTTGTAAAAATTTATTTTCTTTGTGTGAAATAAAACGTTTGAAAAATGATTTGCAAATGGTTTGAAAAATGATTGCAAAAATATTTTGAAAAATCTATATATATTGTTTTGAAAAACCTTTGCAAAATGATTTTCAAATGTGTGTACATGTTTGTAAAAATGTTTGTAAAAATTATTTTGGACTGTAGTTTTCAAAAATTATTTGAAAAATTTGTGTCAAATAAGTTTGAGGAATAGTTACATATAATAAATAAATAAGATAATATATATTATTATAAATAAAAATAAAAATAAAAATAAACAAAGTTCTTTAATAAGTGTACATATATACCTATAAATAAAAACTAAATTGTAAATTCTTAATTCTTGTAAAATAAAGTGGCACGCCCATGTAAATAGTTGTACATATTTTATACTTCGAGTGCCAAAATTATTTTATTTGCAAAAAAATTCTTTGTGTAAAAATTCTTCTCTTTGTTTTCAAATTCTTTGAAAAATTGCATTATTCTTTGCATATTTGTAAATAGCATTTGCATAGCATTCATATTCTTTGATTGAGCTTGATGATTGAACTAGTCTAATAAAGTCAAAGATTAGAGCTTGGTTGGACCTTACTGCTCCTAACTGCACTGGAACCTTACGGGGACTAGGTTTAAGGTACTTCAGGTCTATTCAGACTTAATTCTTTGAGAAATCAGGGCTAGGTTCAAGTCGCCTCAGTGGACTAACTAGAACTTTTCGAAACACACGTATGACTCTTGTCGACCGTGACCTAACTTGGACACTTGCACCTTTCACTTGGCTCAACTCAGTTGGAGTGGTGAGGGGGTTGGATTTGCCAGTCTGAGACGCACACGGGTGAAACATTCATCCTCCTCTAGGGTGGGAAGTGCACCCCAACCTGGTCCAGTAGCCATGAGGTCTAACGACAGGAGAGTGTGGGTTGCAATAATGCTTCAAAAGAGGGATAGTCCTCTGGCTCAAGAGGAAAAAGTCCTTATGTAAATGCTGCTGTAAATAGTATGTTTGTAAAAAAAAACTCCAAAAAAGTGGACAGGCTTGAAAATAATAATAAAAATAAAAATGCCTGCCAAAGTATGTATATATGTTGTATAGAAAATAAGCAAGCTTGAGCATCAAAGTTATACCATGTGAGCCAGCAGCTGGATGACTTGACTACACTGGTCTTGCATCCCAGGATAGGTAGCTACACTGGCTACCATCCATTCTTTTCTCTACCTCCTCCTCTTGAGTTGGATGCCACTTGAACTTAGAAGGGAATACCCTGCTCCTCGAGGAAAGAGCTGTTGGATTAGGGAATCATTGGGTTGACATTCTGGAGAAGCTAGTCTCTTTATCATTTCAGTTGAGGAGAGCCACTATCACTGACACGTACAAGTCAGCTTCATAGTCATAAGGGTTTGCGTATGATTTAGGCTAGTTCTGACCTGGCTATTGAGGTGATTTGAACCGAGTTCTGTGACTCTCGAAGGTTGTTGTGTTTTAAATTTGGTTCCCGACCAGGTTCCACACACATTTTTCACACCAAGGTCTAACATGAGCTCCAAACTTTGATTTTGTACAGATAAGTTTAATAATCATGACCAATTCAATTTATTCTTTAAATTCTTTATTTTTGCCTTTTCTTTTCTTCTTATTCTTTGTTCTTTTTGTACTTATTGCATAAGTATTTGCTAGGGACTAGCAAAGGCAAGTATAGGGGGGTGATGAATCTCCATTTCATCACCTTTATTCTATCATTTTGGCCTTAAAAACCCCAACAAATGCATGTAAATAGCATCAAATTGTACATAATAGCAACCATTCTTTATTGTATTAATTATACAGAAAATAAGGTTTTTAATGCCGAAATTATAGAATAAAGAGAAGAAAAGAAAAAGGAATAAAATATTGCAAATATTTTATGACCCTAACCCCGAGACCAAGGCCAGCATGGAATTGGTCAACAAGGAATAAAGTAGGGGGAGATAAGGGCCAAGAGTACAATAAATACCTCATTTATTTATTCATCCATTTATGTATTTTTGACACCTATTTTGTATATAATTACTTATTCATCAAATAGAGAAACTTTGTACATGAAAGTTGTAGATAATAATGTAAATAAAATTACAAAATTAAGTTTGTGCAAAAATAACATACAGTGTACATTTTATACACCGAATAAAAAGCCAAAATCTCAACTTCACAGATCCATATCTTGCAAATAAAAACTCCAAATCACCCAAACTCACCTTTAATTGTATATAGCATCTCAAGAACCATTTATAAAATTGGTTTCATGATTTTTGGAGTCCATCTATGGAAGTTAGGTTTTTAGCCCTTCTTGTACATAATACCTGATTAAAATATTCATTTTATTCAATAATCATTATTTTATAAATTCATATTTTTAGAATTTTGTAAATAATGTATATACTACATGTACATATTGAGATTAAAAGAAAACTAAAAAGAATTTGTGAAATAAAATAAGTCTATGTATCACATAGGCAAAATACCTATGTTAAGAATGTATATAAATAACTCATCCCTCCTCCTTGGCCGAATTTGGCCAATTTCACCCCCTTCTTTGTGCTTGAGAGAGCTCCTGGCGAAGCCCTCATGACAGGAGGCGCTTCCCAGCACCTCGATTCGGCCGGAGATGGAGGAAGTTTTGTCGCGGTGGCGCTCCGGCGGCCCCCAGGTATAAGAGTTGCGCTTTTACTTGCTTTAGATAGGTTTTAGTTTTAGCATTTCATTTCTGTCTTTAGATTAGCGTTTAATAATTAGACTTAGCGTAATTTAGGCGATTCGTAGTTCGGCGAGCTTTTCACAGTGCCCTCGCCGTGTTCCGACCACCTTTTCACCTCCATTTCTATACCCCTTCATTTCCCTACGCCCCAGGCACCTCCGTTCACCCAGATCTTCACCAGATCTGGAGATCAGGTCTCCTCCTCCGCCTCTCGCCGGAGATCACCGCCCCGTACCCCCTTTCGCTCATTTCGACCCAAATAAGGCCCCCAGCCCTTTGTTTTTGTGCGCTGAGCTTTCTTGCAGGTGCTGGAGGCCTAAGGACCCCCGTTGGGGTCGAGTCGACTCTTCTGCAGGTACCTGGAGCTCGCCATCTTCATCGACCTCGCTGGACCGTTCCGGTGAGCCTCCGGCTCCCCTGAGTGCTCCAGTCGACAGAGTAGAGCCCCAGGAAGCTATTGGGACCATCAAATGCCCGAGGGAGCGCCGGACGAGCGAGCAGCACCGGATCGACGGTCGGGGAAGAGGGAGTTCTTCCTTGTTCTTCGTGCCTTCGTCTTCACCGTCCGATCGCTGTCCCAGCCCAGATCGAAGCAGCACCGTTCGATGGAGCATCGCGTCAACCGTCAGCTCCTCTCAGGTGATCTAATCTCAGCCCTCCATCGGCGAAGCGTCATCAGGCGAGGAGGTGGTGACGCGTGTCAAGTGGAGAGCGCTAAACCGTTGGATCGCGCGCCTATTGGGGGTAATTTGCACATCCAGCCCCCGCCTTTTTTGTATTTAGTATTTAATTCTGTAAATAAAATAGCACGTTATAAAATAATTGTAAATTTTGCAGGAGGACCCTTAAGTTTCTTGAAATTGCGTTTAAGTCCTTCCACGCCTCACGTGCAGTCCCACGTGAGGCACGTGAAAATTGCATGTAACCCCTGGCGGCTTTTGTTAATTGTAAATTAGTTCTAAAAATTTAGATAAATGTTTATTCCTGTTGTATTTTTGCACTGATGCCCCTGTTACTTATTTTATTTGCAAAAATACCCCTGCCAGGCTGTTTTATTTTTGTGTCTTTTATCTAATTATTAAAAAATACCTATGAGGCTTCTAAAAATCCACAAAAAATTAGGATAGGTGCTTCATGCCATGCTTGTTCACGCCCATATTTTATTTCGCATTTTTTTGCATTTTTCCTAATTATAAAAAATGAAATAGAAGCCATTTTTGCACTGTCTAAATTAAAAAATACAAAAAAAAATTAGAAAATGTTTTTGAAAAATTCCAAAAAATTATATATGGTATAATTATATATATATTGAGTCCAGAAATTGAAAAACCCTAAAAATATGAAAAAGAAAATTAAAAAAATCAGAAAGCTCCAAAATCCAACAAAAAAAAAGAAAAATCCTTAAAAACCCAAAAAAATATATTTTTCTCTTTTATAATTATCTATAAAGTATTATTAATGTATTAAAATTAATTTGGGTAATTTTGGAGTTTATTTTATATTTTTAAAACCCAAATTATACGTGGCTATTTAATTGGTCCAATATTGTGGACATTTTTGAATTTAAAAATACATAAAAATTAGAAATATAAATGGAAAATAAAAAAATTAGAAAAATACTAAAAAACATAAAAATAATATATATATATATATATTAAGTTTTTATACTTATATATATGTATATATATTACATTACTCCTCTCTCTCCTCTTATTTATAAATATATATATATCAATATTTATATAACCAAAAATATAAAAAATATAAAAAATATATAAAATATAAAACAAAATAAAAATTATAAAAACAAAAATATAAAAAAAAATTACAAAACCCAAAACCCACTAAAACAATAAAAGGACATGAACAATTGATTGAATAATTGAATGATCCATCACATACAACCCTTCGCCTCCCAGTGTTCGACCTCTACCTGTACTTACACCTATACACATTTGCATGTAGAGTTATAATAAATTTTAACTCCACATTTTTGGATATTCATTGCATATATTTATTGTGGGTTAATTGTTGTTTTATTCCGGATTTTGTGCGGTCGACTCAGCGACTAAGTTCACGCCTTGTGAGGAACTTAAGACCACCGATCTCCGGAGTAAACAAATGGCTTATTTCTAGAGCAATCCGCCAGGAGTAAACAAATGGCGCCGTTGCCGGGGAGGCAACGGATTTTGTATGATTTTGTGAGCATATTTGTTCATTTATTCAATTGTTTGCTCATGTCCCTGATTTATTTGTTTGTTTGGTTTTTATTTCTATTTGAGATTACTTAATTGACTGCTCTGACCATTTCTTTCCTTTGTCTTTGATGCGAGGGACCGCCAAGAGAAGGAGGACCTCTTAGGAGGACCTATGCACCCAAGCGAGGTGGAGTTGGCTCTTCTTTGCCAAGCCAACAGGAGAGAGCATCCATGACAGAAGAAGGAGAATTTTTGAAGACAGTCTCTATTTTAATGCATTTTATTTTATTTCAATTTATCATGTATATTCATGTGAGAGAGTGATACTTAGAATTTTGTAATAATACAGGACGCTCACAGGTACGCTTCGACTCCCGAGGTCCATTTCCCAAGGGATTGTTCCCTTGGGGGCCTCGATGATTTTTGACGCTTTTCTTTCATTTTTATTATTTTGTGTGAATGAGCCTTAGCATTAGGAGTTGCTTGATCGTAGAGTTAGGTCCAAACACCCTAATATTTGCATGTACCTATAGTTCGCTTTGGACCTAGATCAAACTCTAAACAACCGCTCATTTATCTCTTAGCCTTTGTGCCACAGCAAGCCCCGCAAAGCGCTTTCTCCTAAGCTCAAGTGTGTTGAGCACAGAGGAGGGGTGAGACAAGACCGGACTTTTTGAGGCTAGAGATGAATGAGCGACTTGTGGTGCTTCATGATAATAGAAATTTCTGAACCTAGGGCGATTTCTTCGGGGTGCATTTGCATATAGCATAGGTTTCAAATTCTGTTATGCATCCCGCATGGAGAGAGCTGGGAGGCACTGTAAGTCTTCTTACTTAGCATGCATCATCGTTTTCCGACTTGCAAGGCTTTTCCGATCTTCTCCCTCTGTTTTTGCCAACCTAGGGTGCTTAATGGAAATTGGAAGCTCGATAGGCACGTGCATTGAAAATACCCAAAAAAGTGATAACTTAAATAAAATCGGGACTGCTAACTCTATTGGACTTAAAAATAAAACGTAATGGATTCCTTGTCTTGGGGAGAGCAACCCCCTCATTGGATGCGTTTTAAATGCTCACGTACACACTAAGGAGTAGAGCCCAAATCCTATCAAGCCTCCTATGTGATTGTACAATTTTTGTGGTTCTCACCTAACTCTAAAATCAAAAAGATAAATGACCGTCACCTGATGGTCTTCACTGTGTTGAGTAGGTGAATTGGGGGTTTGCCTTGCGTATTGATTGCGACTTGGAGTTCATTGTGTTTTTCCTTCATCCCCAGAGTAGTCGGTCCCACCGTGTGAGTCATGCATTTTTTATCTTTGAGTCTCTCTATCTCTCTTATACATATATCTCTTCATTTTGCATCGAGTCGTGATATTGGCGCTTGAGCTCAATCATTCTTCGCCAAGTCCTTTGTTTCCCGCATCTTCACCATCTTCTAAGTATCCATCGTACCATCTTCTCTGGTTCGAGGAGAGACCGCTCTTCGGACCGCAATTTTGACGGTGTTCCTGCCCTGTGTGGAGCACCCAATTTTGTCTACGTCCCGATCTTCTCGTCCGCCCTCCTCGTACCCTCTGTATCACTCTTCTACCACCCATGATATTGGCACGCCCGCTTAATCAGCTTCTCCACTCCCCTTTGTGTACCCTTCTTATCCATATTCCTCGTGTCCCCCGTATCATCTTTCCCTTTACCCGGGAATGCTGTGCATAATGATGAGGCCCGCATCAAGGATTATTTATACAAATTATTTGAAAGTCGGGCCTATGATGTTGAGGTTGCTGAGATTGATGTGACTTGTCTTTGATACATGCATATGGGCTTCTTGAGGATTTTTGTTGATGCATAGAGCATAGGTGCGATGCATTATTGAGGAATCCTAGTTCTCCCACACCGGATTGAGGATGTGGTATGATATGATGATTTGGTGAAGATTTCATGAGTATTGATTGGTCTATCTATCTTGAGGTTCCAACCATCTTGATTTTTGAGGATTGACTGATTACTTTATTTTGGACTTCTTGATAAAGGTGTGCGGATCCTACATGATCTCTCATCTTCCGGATTGACCCATCCTTGATCTCCTGACTCTCTGCTCCACCCTGGCACTTAGAGGATTTCTGACTATTTTTCGTACCATCTCAGCTGACTGGATTGACCCAAGGGATGTTTGGTGAATGACATGATTATTTGCTCCCTTGCATGATCTCATGCCCTCTAAATGATTGAATGATTGAATGCTTTTGAGGACCTGAGATGACCTGCCAGCATTCCAATGACCTACATTGATCTAGCTCGCATTCCTCCCCAAGGACTATCTGCGGGAGAATGCGACAATTTCTAGGACTGCGGTTCCATTCACTGCTTGGGTCGCCATTGTGATGGGACCTGGAACCGAGTCAGATGATATGTTTGATTGGCCTACCCCTGTGATTATGTGCCTGACCTGTCAGTACACGAGGCCAATATATTAGACTCATCTGAGTCTGCTCTCCTTGACGGTCCTCGCAAGGCAGAGCTCCACTTTTCTGATTATTCCATGCCTAGTTCATAGCTCCCCGAGGGTTATCTGCGGGAGACTATGACATATTTCAGATCTGATTGGTCTCTTCTGTTGGTAGCCGCCTTGTCGACTATTGAGACCACTATGTGGATCCGTCTGATGGATCCGGCTCCTTTGAGCCCGCTCTCCTTGACGACCCTCGCAAGGTAGAGACACATTCTGACTATTCTTTGCCTAGATCGCAGTACTCTCCGAGGACTATTTGCGGGAGACTGCGACATTCTCTTTATGCTCGGTTCCACTTGCTGACTGTGTCTCCGATCTGCAGAGCACGGAATCGAGTCGTCTGATATACATGACTTTTGGTCCCATTTTGAGTTGTGTATCCGATCTGCGGATCATGGGACCTATCTGATTAGACTCCTTTGAGTATGCTCGCCTTGACAGTCCTCGCAAGGTGGAGCTTCTGGTATCTGCTATTCCCATGACTAGTTGGCAGCCCGCTCCCCGAGGGTTATTTGCGGGACGCTGCCACACTTTCTCGATTTTACGGTTTCTTCTGCTGGTAGCCGATCTGTCGCCTACCGAGACCGTTTCTATGATCCGTCTGATGGATCAGGCTCCTTTGAGCCCGCTCTCCTTGACGACCCTCAGAAGGGTGAGCTTCTGTTCTAATTATTCATTGACTAGCATGTACTACTCCCCGAGGGTTATCTACGGGAGAGTACATCATTTTCTATGAACTCGGCTTCATCCCTGGTTATGTCTCCTTTCTGATGGAGCACGGAGCCGAGTACTCTGACTATTCTCTGACTTTGCTTACCTTGAGGACCCTTGCAAGAGTGAGCCACATATTGTGTTGTTCGGTGTATTCTTGTGACTTTCAGATTATATCACCACCGTGCATCACACAGTCTCATATGCTTTATTTCCGATCTATCTGAGACCATGATTGACCGGAGGAGTCCGTACTGCTCTTTCTTCCTCCCGGTCTTACAGTATCGGCTATATTCCCTCATGTTGACCATATGCACCGATTGACTGCTTCACGCTACCGGACCCTGCTTTACTCTCCGATCTGATTATCCCCGGTAGCCGACACCCACCTGACTGCATATCAGGGTGTCTTTTCACCTTCTGGCTGAGTCCTCGTTCTCACAGGGAGACGACGATGATAGTACGGTAGTCGCTTACCAGACACCGTCTTGTACTTCACCAGTTCTTCACCGCTTGTATATATGTGCCCTTTTCATCCTTTCTCTCGTATGTTTTAGTGTACCCCAGATCTATCGCCATATCTTTGTGTCTACACTTAGGACGTACCTTGTCCTAAGTATAGGGGGTACACACCAAGTTGTTCTTTTGTCGTTCAGTTTCGTCACTCATGTTGTTGCCTATACCTAGGGATATCTCACCCTAAGTATAGGGGGAGTGATGCGTATATTCTACACGATCTTTTCATATCTCTTCTTTTCTTCTTTTCTTCTTTTCCTTTTCTATCTTCTGTATCTAAATAAAAGGTGTCGCCCCTTTGTGTCAGTTTTCTGTACTTAGGACGTACTTTGTCCTAAGTATAGGGGGGTGCACCCCTGATTTATTAATTCTTTGATCTGTTTATTCCCAACCTTGACCCTCCCTGCTTTGTGTACAGTATGCTATACTTAGGATTACTTGATCCTAAGTATAGGGGGGACGGTCAACTTCTATTTCCTTTGTCTCTTATTCGTATTCTTTAGACTTGTCTATACTCAGTACGAGTTATGTCTTCTCTTTTCTTTTCGATCTATGAGGACATAGCTCAAGCTAAGTATAGGGGGGTCGTATATACTATGTATATACTTTAGTCATAACTCGTACTCTCGTATTTTACTAATAAATATGGATAATAATTCTTTAAAAACTCATTAAAAACCCTTAATAAAAAGATGTGATTATTCCTCAAATTCTTTTTGTATATACTGATTAATAAATCAGGTGAAAATATTTTTTGCAAAATATTTGAAAAATAGTTTGAAAATCTTTGAGAACATTTATTGAAAACTATTTTGAAAATGTTTTGTTACATGTTTTCAACCTGTGTAAAAATGTGTGGTTTGTAAAAATTTATTTTATTTGTGTGAAATAAAACGTTTGAAAAATGATTAGCAAATGGTTTGAAAAATGATTGCAAAAATATTTTGAAAAATCTATATATACTGTTTTGAAAAACCTTTGCAAAATGATTTTCAAATGTGTGTACATGTTTGTAAAAATGTTTGTAAAAATTATTTTGGACTATAGTTTCAAAAATTATTTGAAAAATTTGTGTCAAATAAGTTTGAGGAATAGTTACATATAATAAATAAATAAGATAATATATATATATTATTATAAATAAAAATAAAAATAAACAAAGTTCTTTAATAAGTGTACATATATACCTATAAATAAAAACTAAATTGTAAAGTCTTAATTCTTGTAAAATAAAGCGGCACGCCCGTGTAAATAGTTGCACATATTTTATACTTTGAGTGCCCAAATTATCTTATTTGCAAAAAAATTCTTTGTGAACAAATTCTTCTCTTTGTTTTCAAATTCTTTGAAAAATTGCATTATTCTTTGCATATTTGTAAATAGCATTTGCATAGCATTCATATTCTTTGATTGAGCTTGATGATTGAACTATTCTAATAAAGTCAAAGATTAGAGCTTGGTTGGACCTTACTGCACCTAACTGCATTGGAACCTTACGGGGACTAGGTTTAAGGTACTTCAGGTCTATTCAGACTTAATTCTTTGAGAAATCAAGGCTGGGTTCAAGTCACCTCAGTGGACTAACTAGAACTTTTCGAAACACACGTATGACTCTTGCCGACCGTGACCTAACTTGGACACTTGCACCTTTCACTTGGCTCAACTCAGTTGGAGTGGTGAGGGGTTGGATTTGCCAGTCTGAGACGCACACGGGTGGAAACATTCGTCCTCGTCTAGGGAGGGAAGTGCACCCCAACCTGGTCCAGTAGCCATGAGGTCTAACGACAGGAGAGTGTGGGTTGCAATAATGCTTCAAAAGAGGGATAGTCTTCTGGCTCAAGAGGAAAAAGTCCTTATGTAAATGTTGCTGTAAATAGTATGTTGAAAAAAAAAGAGAAGAAAGAAAAAAAAAAGAGAAACTCCAAAAAAGTGGACAGGCTTGTAAATAAAAATAAAAATGCCTGCCGGAGTATGTATATATGTTGTATAGAAAATAAGCAAGCTTGAGCATCAAAGTTACACCATGTGAGCCTGCAGCTGGATGACTTGACTACACTGATCTTGCATCCCATGATAGGTAGCTACACTGGCTACCGTCCATTCTTTTCTCTACCTCCTCCTCTTGATTCGGATGCCACTTGAACTTAGAAGGGAATACCCTGCTCCTCGAGGAAAGAGCTTTTGGATTAGGGAATCATTGGGTTGTCATTCTGGAGAAGCTAGTCTCTTTGTCATTTCAGTTGGGAAGAGCCACTATCACTTACACTGTACAAGTCAGCTTCATAGTTATAAGGGTTTACGTATGATGTAGACTGGTTCTGACCAGGCTATTGAGGTGGGTTGAACCGATTTTTGTGACTATCGAAGGCTGTTGTGTTTTAGAGCTAGTTCCCGACTAGGTTCCACACACATTCTCACACCAAGGTCTAACCTGAGCTCCAAGCTTTGATTTTGTACAGATGAGTTTAATAATCATGATCAATTCAATTTATTCTTTAAATTTCTTTATTTTTGCTTTTTCTTTTCTTCTTATTCTTTAATTCTTTTTGTACTTATTGCATAAGTATTTGCTAGGGACTAGCAAAGGCAAGTATAGGGGGGGTGATGAATCTCCATTTCATCACCTTTATTCTATCATTTTGGCCTTAAAAACCCCAACAAATGCATGTAAATAGCATCAAATTGTACATAATAGCAACCATTCTTTATTGTATTAATTATACAGAAAATAAGGTTTTTAATGCCGAAATTATAGAATAAAGAGAAGAAAAGAAAAAGGAATAAAATATTGCAAATATTTTATGACCCTAACCCCGAGACCAAGGCCAGCATGGAATTGGTCGACAAGGAATAAAGTAGGGGGAGGTAAGGGCCAAGAGTACAATAAATACCTCATTTATTTATTCATCCATTTATGCATTTTTGACACCTATTTTGTATATAATTATTTATTCATCAAATAGAGAAACTGTGTACATGGAAGTTGTAGATAATAATGTAAGTAAAATTACAAAATTGAGTTTGTATAAAAATAAGACTCAGTGTACATTTTATACACAAAATAAAAAGCAAAAATCTCAACTTCACAGACCCATATCTTGCAAATAAAAACTCCAAATCACCCAAACTCACCTTTAATTTATATAGCATCTCAAGAACTATTTTATAAAATTGGTTTCATAATTTTTGGAGTTCATCTGTGGAAGTTAGGTTTTTGACCCTTCTTGTACATAATACCTGATTAAAATATTCATTTTATTCAATATTTATTATTCTTACAAAATTATATTTTTAGGATTTTGTAGATAATGTATATAATTCATGTACATACTAAAATTAGAATAAAACCAAAAATATTTTGTAAAATAAAATAAGCTTAGGGAATACCTAGGCAAAATACCTATGCTACCTATATGTATATAAATAAAAGGGATTTTTATTCTTTATTCATTTATATTTTTATAATAATGTATATATTATGTATAACTTATTAAAAATACAAATCCAAAATAAAAACAAATAAAATTCATTAAATATATAAAAGGTATATAACATATAGGTAAAATACCTATAAGTAAACTTACATATACACAAACACATTTATTTAAAAATGTAAATAAACTCATAAAAATAAAATAAAAATATATTTATACTCATAGAAATAAATTACAAATTTATAAAATAAGAAAATAAAATAATAAAATAAAAATAAACAAAATAAAAATAAATATATGTGAATATACTTATAAATACATTATTTTAATAAAACCGTAATAAAATACTTCAAAAAAATAAATAAAAATCATAAATAAATACTATATTAATTTATAAACATTTTTTATTTTATAAATAAAACCTAACTAATTCATTTAATACGTTAAATAAATCAGTCAATTTCGGGTTGACGTGGACCAATCAGGTCCTGGCGTTTGTTGACCGCTCGGTCAACTGCGCCCCCAGGCGTCTGACCTGACGTGAACTGTCTTTTCCCTTATTTTCATGCCTTTTTCATGGGCGTCCCTTTCATCCATCGCCCTCGAATCCTTCACGGATTTTGTTCTCTGATCATCCAAGATTCTCGCCGTCCTATTGGATCCCTTGTACATACCACCGATTCTTTAATAATCGTCGGTTACTGGGGTCCCTTGGAATGTATATAAATAACTCATCCCTCCTCCTTGGCCGAATTTGGCCAATTTCACCCCCTTCTTTGTGCTTGAATCAGCTCCTGTTGGATCCCTCGTGACAGGAGGCGCTTCCCAGCACCTCGATTCAGCCATGGCGGAGGGCAATTTTGTCGCGGTGGCGCTCCGGCGGCCATCCTGCTCCCTGGCGGCCCCCAGGTATAAGAGCTACGCTTTTACTTGCTTTAGATAGGTTTTAGTTTTAGCATTTCATTTCTGTCTTTAGATTAGCGTTTAATAATTAGACATAGCGTAATTTAGGCGATTCGTAGTTCGCCGGAGCTTTGCTCCGGCGAGCTTTTCACAGTGCCCTCGCCGTGTTCCGACCACCTTTTCACCTCCATTTCTATACCCCTTCATTTCCCTACGCCCCAGGCACCTCCGTTCACCCAGATCTTCACCAGATCTGGAGATCAGGTCTCCTCCTCCGCCTCTCGTCGGAGATCACCGCCCCGCACCCCCTTTCGCTCATTTCGACCCAAATAAGGCCCCCAGCCCTTTGTTTTTTGTGCGCTGAGCTTTCTTGCAGGTGCTGGAGGCCAAAGGACCCCCGTTGGGGTCGAGTCGACTCTTCTGCAGGTACTTGGAGCTCGCCATCTTCATCGACCTCGCTGGACCGTTCCGATGAGCCTCCGGCTCCCCTGAGTGCTCCTTTACCCAAAAATCACAAAAATAGTAGAAAAATATAAAAAGACTAAAAAGATTTTTTTCTGAATTTTTGACTATTTTTGCATACTTTTATAAATATTTTATCACCTCTTTTACTACATTATCTTTATTTCCCAACATTGAAAAAGAAAATAAAAAAATATAAAGTACAAAATTATAAAAATCAGAAAATTAAAAATCAAAATACAAAATTAAAAATTAGATTAAAATAAAAAAATTTAAAAATCAAAAACCCACAAAAAGAAATTAGATTGGCTAAGTTGTTTATTAGACCTAGGATTGGATTTTTATCTATGCTCTACACCCTTGCTTCCTGAGTTCGACCCCTACTTGCTTGCCATTGTACATTTTTAGTAGGGTATAATAAATTTTAATCCTTGCTATTCATTCCTTGATTGATTGTGTGGGTTAATTGTTGAAGAACGAAGAGGCTTGAGTAGTCGCATCAGCGACAGTGAGTCTGATTTGTCAGACCACTATTTAGCGGCTCTCGCACATTCGCTTTTCACATACCCAAGTGTTGATCATATACTTTCCAAAAGTATATATCAAACCTACAAATTCAGTCAAGCTTCCAAAGTGAGACGACCGTGCATGGAATTTGATTCTTCCCAAAATCTCATGAGTGAGCTCATATCTTCCGGTTCAATAATGAACCTTTATGATCCCTTTGAGATATCACATTACTCATATGCCCTTACATGCACACCAGCGCGTCGGTGTTTAGACCTTGATTAGGTCATCAACCTATTGGTGTGCCAAATGTACATACTCAGACATAGTAACACATATGTCTCCGATCAGAGGGTGTGTACCTATATCGTGATAGTATACGACATAGGATTTTGGTTATCTCGATCTCGTTAAGTCAACTCTTTGACCTAACTTATCTAACACCTCCGAATATCTATTCCTATGCAGAGGACCTGCATCAAGAGGTCGGTTAGATATCATCATGTAGAGAAAGGATTGTCATCTCCTTCTAAGGCTGGAGATAATCTCTTAATAATCATTTGATGGTGCTTGATGATACCTCAATCTAACTCTTTAGATATTCATCCAAGCATCATCCTCTATGATTCAATTATTGAATCAATAGCTGTATGATCATTAAGATGGCCGTAGTACATAATCCTAACTGTACTGATGGACCTAATATGCAAATTAATTATTATTCATTTCATATAGGGAATGATATTTGCAATAACATTTATTGCATAATGACTCGCCGTGGGCTCACAAGTCCAACATCTGCTCCTTGGCTCCGGAGCTCCTCCGGCGATGCCTCATCTGCTCCTTGACTCCGATCAAGTTGAGTTGCTTGGTAACCTTATTTTGATTGCTTTTCATTTCATTAGCCTAGATGTAAGTGATGAATACTCATTCATCACTCTTTATTCTTATATTTTAGCTACAAAAACCTTTGCAAATGCATGTATATAGTTGTAAATACAAATAATTACCAAAAGCATGCATTGTGTAAAAACTAATAATTAGCATGTTTTTGTGCAAAAATAAAGAATAAAGATCAAAAAGAAAAAGAGGGAAATATTTAGAATAAATATTGAGCAACCTAACCCAAGGGAGGGCTCAGCATGGGCCTGACCGCATAAAAGCCAAAGTAAAGGGAGATAGGGGCTCATGTGTGTAAATAAATATGTAAATAAAATAAAAATATTTTCCTCCCAAAAATAGACTCAAAAGGGCTTGTGAATATTTGTATATATTTATAAATATAAAAACAAGATAAAAATAGAAAAAAATCAAAAAAAGAAACTAAAAATAGATCACTTGTATATACCTACCTTGTACATGCAACCACACTTATATTTATTTCACCTTATAAATAAATAAAAAGTAATTTTCATAAAATTTGTATATATTCTACTTTTTATTTTGTAAATAAATAAAATAAAAACAAGTAAAACAAGTAAAACAAAATAAAAAGAACAAAATTAAAAACCCAAAAATATATTGTAAATATACCATGTATATATATGTACATATCTATTTATTTCACCTATGTATAAAAATAATAAAAATAAAATAAAAATATCTTTTTATTCCTTATTTTATGATATAAATAAATAAAATATAAAATGGGAATAAAATTGTATAAAATAACAAATTAAAAATCAAAATAAAAAACCCTATATTGTATATATACCTATGTATAGTACTATATTGTAAATACCCTATTTTTACTTTGAAAAATTAATTAAAAATCACTAAAAATAGAAAAAATTAAAACAAAAATATTTCATGTTTTGACTTTTTAATAAATTGGCCATTTACTATTTATTAATGATTTTACAAATATTTTCCAAATGGCCTCTTCCCATTGGTCCAGGGGATTGTTGACCGCCCGGTCAACTCCCCCCCCCCCAGGACCACCTTCCACGGGTTTTGGTTCACGGACCCGGTTTCTCGGATTTTCCCCATCCATACCCGATCACCATCTCCCTAAACCCCGGGTCCATCTTAACCGTGGCAGATCCGGCACCTTCGCTGGCGCATCCGCATCGAGATCCGCGCCTCATGCAGCCCTACTCGATCACTCCTAGCCGGACCTACACCCATACTTAAGCTGAGCTCCGCCACCCTAATTCTTATCTTTGACTCATTTGCTCCACTACCAGTGACCTCCAGTGCTCGAGTGAGAGTGACAGCTTGCTCCAGGTGTTGTCGCAGCGAGGAGGGAGCACGCGACCACTGATCCGACGGTTTGCTCTGCCGTGCTCTGCCCAGAGTAGGAGCTCAAGCCTCGGACGTCGACGCTCCTCGAGGCAAGGACCAAGAGCTGCACAAGCTCGTTCCCAGTCGAACCATCCACCCAGGTAGCTTCGATTTCTTCTCTTTTCCTTTAATTTCCGATTACCCCCAAATCGCCCCGTCGCCGTCTACCGTCGATTCCGGTCACGTCCGCCTCCCATTCGATCATCGGGCTGTGCCATAGCCTCCGCCTTCCTCCCGTGCACGTTCTCCGCACTTCCATCCAACCCAGCTCGCACAGGAGCTGGGGTTCGAGCTCCTCCGTCCACCCCCTCGCCGGAGCTCGCCCGCACCAACTCCCCGACCACTTTCACCACGCCTAATGGGGTCGAGGCACTTTGCCCTCGACCTGCGAGTCTTCTGGACCCCTTTTGCAGGTACAACGAGGGCCATCTGAGGTCCTCTGATTCGAGCCAGGAGCCACTTCTCCGCCGGAGCTGACCGGGCTCCTTAGAGCTCCGTTGCTCCATCGGAGAATCCCACTTGACGTGGAGGCGCACGACGAATCTTCTCCGACCATCAGAGCCCCGCGAGGAGGCCAGGAGCGCGCACATTGGGCCGGCGAAGTTCGCCGGCCGACAGTTCTTGCAGGGCCTTCAGCCACTGTCCGATTGCCCCCGAGCTCCAAACTTGTCGTGTCCGTCCATCTGAGGAGTTCACAGCACCGTTCGATCCCAGGAGGGGCGGTCTGGACCGTTCGATGCGCAAGTTTAGCCACCGCTACCCCCCACCGTGCGATCTTCCACGTGGCTACACCTTGGTCGTCCGATCATCCCGAGGAGCCCAGCGTTGGAGCGTCACCCGCATCTCAGCCGTTCATCCACTACGTGGCACCCATCCAGCGGCTTCATTAATAAAGGGTAATTTACCCTTAGGCCCTTTTCTTTAGTTTAATTTCAGTTTAGTCCTGTAATTATTTTTTGGATTTTATTTACGTTAGGTAAATTGCATGTTGGACCCTGCACTTTATTTCATTCGCATTTATGCCCCTGTTTATGGTGTAGCACGTGCATCGACACGTGGTTTTCTGGGCTATTTGCGCTTTGTTCCCTGTAGTTCTGGTTGGTTATGGAATGAATGAATACTTTTGAATAATTGCATTTATACCCCTGTGCGTGAATTAATTGTGCATGTGCGCTTTTTATTGGGTATTTTACAAACAAGCCCTCGGACTTTTGGTACCTGTTACCAAATAGCCCCCAGAACTTGTTTTTATTACATTTAGGTCCCTGAGTGCCTCAGGCACGAGCCACGCACGTGTTTTACTGGGAATTTTGCACCGGACCCCCCAGAGATTCGGGTATTTGCACTCAGGTCCCTGTGCACAGTACCTACTTGTTATTTTTGAATAAAATAGCAAATTAACTCCGAATCCAATGGAAATTGGACACATGGTTCCTGCCATAGTGTAAAATTTTATGGAATTTGTGGAGACATTTTTGTTTTGGTTTGATATTTTAAAAATTCAAAAACATCCATTTTAGTTACTGTTTGATTTTAAAAATCACAAAAAAATATTAAAACCTATCTAAAAATTACAAAAAAATTAGCTACTATTTGTTTTGGCTTGCTTGATTTTCTAGCCAATTTTTGCTATTTTTCATTATATAAAACTTATAAAAATTACAAAACACCTAAAAACTCATAAAAATTCTAATAAATAATATAAAAATCCAAAAATAATAATTAAGATGCCCAAATTTTCCTTGTTTCTTTCTCTATACAGGAAAATTACCTCCAGGCTTATTGGGGATTTTTAGATATTTTATCTAAGTCCCTTAAGCTCGGCTGGACAGTACCTTTGTTCTCTCACTTTGTTTCATTTTTAGAAAATTAAATAAAAATCAGAAAAATCCCAAAAAATCACTAAAAACAGTAAAAATTATGAAATACACAAAAATATTTTTATTTGAATTTCTGCTTGATTTTTGATGCATTAAATAAATAGTTGAATTGCCTTTCTTTCTTATTTTCCTCATTTTCTTAATACATTAAAAATCCAAAAAAAATATAAAAAGAATTAAAACCCACCAAAAATACTTTTTTCTTTTATTTTATTTTATTTTTGACTACTTCGTAGGCCGCGAGGCCATCATGTGCTCCTTGTGTTCGACCCTGGTCGCTATACCAGGTTAATAAAATAGCAAGACCGCTATTGATTTCGAGTTGATTTTATCTTATATTGGTGGTCTCTTTTTCTTGATTAACCGAGTCTGATTGCTTGGGTCGCAACGACCATTTAGTACCTTATACCCGAGCCGTCAAGCTGGTCATCAGAATGGCGCCGTTGCCGGGGAGCACGGCTTAGTAGTTTTCTTTTTATTTTCATTTTCTTATTCGTGGCTTTTCGCGGCTCTTTCTGAGTTCGCGGTTTTTCGCAGCTTTTTGTTTTTATTTTTGCTTTATTTTGTTTTATTTTATTTTCTTTCATTTTTGTCTTTGTTTTTTTTGTTTGTTTGATTTTATTTGCCATTTTGCATATAGACCCCTGTTTTTATTTCTTGTTTATATTTCATTATTTTATTGATCTGACCACTTTGTTTCTTTCTTGCGAGGGCCCGAGGACCGAGGCGGCAGCTTTCGAGAGGCCGGCGCAACCGCGGGACTTGGAGGCGGCTCCTGTCTGCAAGGAGCCGCAGGAGAGAGCGAGAGAGGAGCTGAGTGAGAGAGAGAGTAGCTTAGTTTTCTTTTAGCATATTTTATTTGTATTGTAATAATCATTCTGATGACCAGCTTGACGGCTCGGGTATAAGGTACTAAATGGTCGTTGCGACCCAAGCAATCAGACTCGGTCAATCAAGAAAAAGAGACCACCTATATAAGATAAAATCAACTCGAAATCAATAGTAGTCTTGATATTTTATTAACCTGGTATAGCGACCAGGGTCGAACACAAGGAGCACGTGATGGCCTCGCGGCCTATGAAGTAGTCAAAAATAAAATAAAATAAAATAAAATATTTTTGGTGGGTTTTAATTCTTTTTATATTTTTTTTATTTTTAATGTATTAAGAAAATGAGGAAAATAAGAAAGCAAGGCAATTCAACTATTTATTTAATGCATCAAAAATCACGCAGAAATTCAAATAAAAATATTTTTGTGCATTTTATAATTTTTACTGTTTTTTGTGAATTTTTGTGATTTTTCTGATTTTCATTTAATTTTCTAAAAATGAAACAAAGTGAGAGAACAAAGGTATTGTCCAACCGAGCTTAAGGGACTTAGATAAAATATCTAAAAATCCCCAATAAACCTGGAGGTAATTTTCCTGTATAGAGAAAGAAACAAGGAAAATTTGGGCACATTAATTATTATTTTTGGGTTTTTATATTATTTTTTAGAATTTTTATGAGTTTTTAGGTGTTTTTTAATTTTTATAAGTTTTATATAATGAAAAAAAACCAAAATTTGCTAGAAAATCAAGCAAGCTAAAACAAACAGTAGCTAATTTTTTTTGTAATTTTTAGATAGGTTTTAATATTTTTTGTGATTTTTAAAATCAAATAGTAACTAAAATGGATGTTTTTGCATTTTTAAAAATATCAAATCAAAACAAAAATGTCTCCACAAATTCCAGAAAATTTTACACTATGGCAGGAACCATGTGTCCAATTTTCATTGGATTCGGAGATAATTTGCTATTTTATTCAAAAATAACAAGTAGGTACTGTGCATAGGGACCTGAGTGCAAATACCCGAAGCTCTGGGGGGTCTGGTGCAAAATTCCCAGTAAAACACGCGCGTGGTACGTGCCTGAGGCACTCAGGGACCTAAATGTAAATAAAAACAAGTTCCGGGGTCTATTTGGTAACAGGTACCAAAAGTCCGAGGGCTTGTTTGTAAAATACCAATAAAAAGCACACATGCACAATTAATTCACGTACAGGGGTATAAATGCAATTATTCAAAAGTATTCATTCATTCCATAACCAACCAGAACTACAGGGAACAAAGTGCAAATAGCCCAGAAAACCACGTGTCGATGCACGTGCTACACCATAAACAGGGGCATAAATGCGAATGAAATAAAGTGCAGGGTCCAACATGCAATTTACCTAACGTAAATAAAATCCTAAAAATAATTATAGGACTAAACTGAAATTAAACTAAAGAAAAGGGCCTAAGGGTAAATTACCCTTTATTAATGAAGCCGTTGGATGGGTGCCACGTGGTGGATGAATGGCTGAGATGCGGGTGGCGCTCCAACGCTGGGCTCCTCGGCATGATCGGACGGCCAAGGCTTAGCCACGTGGAAGATCGCACGGTGGAGGGTAGCGGTGGCTAAACCTTGCGCATCGAACGGTCCAGACTGCCCCTCCTGGGATCGAAC
The DNA here is from genome assembly GCA_037367405.1 of Ottelia alismoides. Classification (NCBI taxonomy): domain Eukaryota; kingdom Viridiplantae; phylum Streptophyta; class Magnoliopsida; order Alismatales; family Hydrocharitaceae; genus Ottelia; species Ottelia alismoides. Next base: position 138,624 of record JAZKJV010003934.1, on the reverse strand, counting down.
GGTGATGTGAACTCCTCAGATGGACGGACACGATCAAGTCTGGAGCTCGGGGGCAATCGGACGGTGGCTGAAGGTCCTGGAAGAACTGTCGGCCGGCGAACTTCGCCGGCCCAATGTGCGCGCTCCTGGCCTCCTCGCGGAGCTCTGATGGTCGGAGAAGATTCGTCGTGCGCCTCTGTGTTAAGTGGGATTCTCCGATGGAGCAACGGAGCTCTAAGGAGCCCGGTCAGCTCCAGCAGAGAAGCGGCTCCTGGCTCGAATCAGAGGACCTCAGAGTGGCCCTCGTTGTACCTGCAAAAGGGGTCCAGAAGACTCGCGGGTCGAGGGCAAAGTGCCTTGACCCCGTTAGGCGTGGTGAAAGTGGTCGGGGAGTCGGTGCGGGCGAGCTCCGGCGAGGGGGTGGACGGAGGAGCTCGAACCCCATCTCCTGTGCGAGCTGGGTTGGATGGAAGTGCGGAGAACATGCTCGGGAGGAAGGCGGAGGCTATGGCGCAGCCCGATGATCGAATGGGAGGCGGACGTGACCGGAATCGACGGTGGACGGCGACGGGGCGAATTGGGGGCAATCGGAAATTAAAGGAAAAGAGAAGAAATCGAAGCTACCTGGGTGGATGGTTCGACTGGGAAGGAGCTTGTGCAGCTCTTGGTCCTTGCCTCGAGGAGCGTCGACGTCCGAGGCTTGAGCTTTTGCTCTAGGCGGAGCACGGCGGAGCAAACCGTCGGATCAGTGGTCGCGTGCTCCCTCCTCGCTGCGACAGCACCTGGAGGAAGCTGTCACTCTCACTCGAGCACTGGAGGTCACTTGTGGTGGAGCAAATGAGCCAAATATAAGAATTAGGGTGGCGGAGCTCAGCTTAAGTATGGGTGCAGGTCCGGCTAGGAGTGATCGGGTAGGGATGCATGAGGCGCGGATCTCGATGCGGATGCGCCGGCGAAGGTGCCGCATCTGCCACAGTTAAGATGGACCCGGGGTTTAGGGAGATGGTGATCAGGTATGGATGGGGAAAATCCGAGAAACCGGGTCCGTGAACCAAAACCCGTGGAAGGTGGTCCTGGGGGGGGGGGGGAGTTGACCGGGCGGTCAACAATCCCCTGGACCAATGGGAAGAGGCCATTTGGAAAATATTTGTAAAATCATTAATAAATAGTAAATGGCCGATTTATTAAAAAGTCAAAACATGAAATATTTTTTTTAAATTTTTTCTATTTTTTAGTGATTTTTAATTAAGTTTTTAAAGTAAAAATAGGGTATTTACAATATAGTACTATACATAGGTATATATACAATATAGGGTTTTTAATTTTGATTTTTAATTTGTTATTTTTATACAATTTTATTCCCATTTTATATTTTATTTATTTATATCATAAAATAAGGAATAAAAAAGATATTTTTATTTATTTTTATTATTTTTATACATAGGTGAAATAAATAGATATGTACATATATATACATGGTATATTTACAATATATTTTTGGGTTTTTAATTTTGTTCTTTTTATTTTGTTTTTGTTTTACTTGTTTTTATTTTATTTATTTACAAAATAAAAGTAGAATATATACAAATTTTATGAAAATTACTTTTTATTTATTTATAAGGTGAAATAAATATAAGTGTGGTTGCATGTACAAGGTAGGTATATACAAGTGATCTATTTTTAGTTTCTTTTTTTGATTTTTTTTCTATTTTTATCTTGTTTTTATATTTATAAATATATACAAATATTCACAAGCCCTTTTGAGTCTATTTTTGGGAGGAAAATATTTTTATTTTATTTACATATTTATTTACACACATGAGCCCCTATCTCCCTCTACTTTGGCTTTTATGCGGTCAGGCCCATGCTGAGCCCTCCCTTGGGTTAGGTTGCTCAATATTTATTCTAAATATTTCCCTCTTTTTCTTTTTGATCTTTATTCTTTTATTTTTGCATAAAAACATGCTAATTATTAGTTTTTACACAATGCATGCTTTTGGTAATTATTTGTATTTACAACTATATACATGCATTTGCAAAGGTTTTTGTAGCTAAAATATAAGAATAAAGAGTGATGAATGAGTATTCATCACCCCCCTATACTTAACTTTGCTAGTCCCATAGCAAACACTTATTTGAAAAAGAAGTGAAAAAGAAAGAAAGAAAAAGAAAAAGAGAATGCACATGGATCAAGGTTGATTATTAAACTTGCCTTCATTAAATTAAGGTATGGAGCTCGATCAGATCTTTCGATTATTAATGTGTCAGAACCTTATTTGGACTTAAGTTTAAAACTCAACAGCCTCTAAGTTCCACCAACCTATAATCAAGACTCCTCAATGCTCCAGATCAGAACAAGTCATCAATCACAAACCCTGGAGACTATGAATCTTTCCTTGTCCTGTGAATGTGAGGTCTAAGCTCTCCACCTCAGAAATGGCAACTTGACAACCCTCCCTAACAAGGTAACTCTATGACCTCAATCTGGCCACTCTTTCCTCGAGGAGCGGGGTATTCCCTTCTAAGTTCAAGTTCAACCGGCTCAAGAAGAGGAGGAAGAAGAGAATGGGTCAAGGCCAGTGTAGCCATATACCCTTGGGAGCTTGACCAGTGTAGCCAAGTCTCCCTGCTGTAAGCTACATAAGGTGGATCATGAAACTCAAGCTTTGCTTATTGCACTCTATATACATACTCCGGTGGGATTATCATTTTCTATCAGACCCACCACTTTTTTGGAGTTATTTTCTTTTTGCATTTTTTTTCAAGTGCATTTATACAACATCTACATGTGCAGCATATATACAAGGAGTTTTTCCTATTGAGCCGGTAGACTATCCTCTTTTGAAGCTTTATTGCAACCCACAACTCCCGTCGTTAGACCTCATGGCAACCAGACCAAGTTGAGACGCACTTCCTTCACTAAAAGAAGAAGAGAGGTTCCGCCTAGATGTACTACCCTCATATGCTACCCCAAGTCAAGGAAGACTGCCTCCTCACCACCTCATCCATAGGAGAGCTCGGTGCAAAGTGTTGGTGTCCAAGTAAAGCCATTGTCTATATGAGTCATGTGTTGTTGTTAAGTGCTCTACTTAGGCTCATTGAGATGACATGTGATCATAGCCTAGTGGACTCAAAGAATTAAGTCACCATGGACCTGAAAAGCCTTAAACCTAAGCCCTATAAGGTTCCTCTTATAAATTAGGTGGATTAAGATCTTAATCAAGCTCCATTTCTCAATTTGATTCCAGGCTAGTTTAAATGTCAACTATCATCCAGAAAAACTATATACATATGTACAAAAGATGCTATTTACACAAATTTTTACAAACATGCAAAATTTTTGAAAAATGTTTTGAAATCATGAATGGATGATGCATGAAGTGCAAGTTTTGCAAAAAGTATTTACACATATTTACACAAGATTTTTGCAAACTTTTGATTTTCAAAACATTTTGGAAAAATTTTGTACTATATACATAATTTTGATAAGAAAATATTTACACAAACTTTACACAAAAGATTTTTGAAATCATTTTTACAAAAATAATTTGTACACTAGCTATTTATGTGCAAATAAAAGAAGGTTTATGTACATGAAAAAATTTTATTTTTTGTGATTTTTAGGGATTTTAGCCATTTTATTTATTTACACACTCACACAAAGTACGAGTTATGGCTAAAGTATATATGAAATAGTAAGCTTAGTTTAATTAATTCATGTGTAATTTAGTTTGATTTTAGGAATCAAATTTGCTGGAGCCTTAAGCTCCAACACCAAATTTGTCATCCCTTAATTGTGACAAACGCCCATTTCCATTTCCCTCCATCTTCTTCGCCTACATTTTCTCCACAATTACCACCCCTTTCCACCTGTGATCCTTCACGAATCGAGGCTCGTGAAGCTCCGCAACTCCACCTTCGTCGGAGCTCCTCCATGTCGATCATTCCTTGTATGTACATCTTCAACTTAGGGTCAGGATCGATCGTCCCGAGCCCCTTGACCTTGTTGTGTAGGTCCCAACGATCAGCAACACCTTGAGACCCATCTTGAAGCATAACTAGTAGCTCCAGATTTGAGGGCACATGCTGAAGTAGAGAATTCCCAAGAAGCTGAAACGGCAATCGACGAGTCATTTTGCGGCCGGAGGGCAAGGATTCAAGCGAGCAAAGCTCATCAAAGATCTATTCTTTAGGTGCTCATACAAGAAACTTCTCAGTCGTAGGATAAAGTAGCGGGCCCAGATGTAATATAGGCCCTTGAATGAAATCGAAGTGGTACACCTCCCTCGTCGTTGATCAAACGTGGACAATCGAGAGCCGCCCAATAGCGCATCACTTAAGGGGTAATTTAGACAAGACAACATCTGCCTTTTTGTAATTATTAAAGGTAAGGCAAATATTTATATGCTGTTAACTTTTATGTAAAAATTGCAAGTGGACCCTCGTGCTTATTGTATATTGCATCTAGATCTAATGCTAACTCAGCTCACGTGGTCCTCTACTTGAGTTGGAAAATTACAAGAAGCTCCCTCCGGGTTCCTTTATTTCATTTTAGTATTTAAAAGTTACAATTAATTCTTAAAACTTTGGTTATTTTGCATGTAAAGCCTCACATTTACTTTTATTACAAATATACCCTTTCCAGACTTGTAAATTAAATTGTTGTCTTTTATTTTTTTATTAAATATACAATGTGCTTGTAAATTCGTGGAAAATCATAGTAAATGTATGATATTGTGCTTATTCATGCCATGAATTTATTTAACATTTACTTGTATTTTTCATTTATTAAAGTTCATTTAAGAATTATTTATTTTCTATTTAGATAAAAAATGCAAAAAAAAAACCTTCTCTAAAAATTCTAAAAAACATAGATATTATATATTACTATAGAATGTCACTCCATACCAAAAAAACACAAAAATAAGAAAAACTTAAAAATTAATAAATTCTCTTAACCATATGAAAATTTGTAAAAAAAATTATACAATCTAAAAAATTAGTTTTATATTATATATTTTTTATCTACATTATATACTACATATTAAAATAGCTTTGAGAGATTTTGCACTTATTTTCTATTTTAAACCTTAAAGTGATTCAGCCTATTTATTAACTCCCTATTTTTGGAGTATCCCCGACTTTAAAAATAACTAGCAAAATATGCCTAAAAATCATAAAAAATAGATAAAAATATAATCAGATAAAAACATTTTATTTTGTAATTTTTGAGTATTCATAATTGCATTTATAAATATAAAACCCTATATATATATATGCATAATATTACTTATGTAATATACATTTACTATTAATATTTATTAATACCTATAATTATTTAAAAATCCTTAAAAAAGTAAAAAAATATTGTTCTTATTTGTATGTACTAAGTTTATATATATTTATTAAATGTATTATATAGTACTTATATTATTATGAGTTATAGGTATATGTATGCTTATTATATATTCTAAAAAGAAAAATAAATGAAAAAAATAGAAAAATATAAAAAAAATAAAATTATTAAATTCAAAAATATATAAAATACAAATTAAAAAATCATAAAATTTAAATTTAAAAAACCCACAAAAATTAAGAAGCAGAAAAAATACAAAAAATAGTTGTTTATTTTCTGTGGACAATAATTATTTACCTATCACGCATTTGCTCTCTATGGTTCGGCACTCTACATTTATTCGTTATATACATATTTTGTAGAGTTAAAATAAAAATAAATTCGGACTCATATATTCATTGATTTGTCATAGATGTGGGTTGATTGTTGTCTTGATTGATTGATGACTTTCAGAGTACTACGAGAGCGACCGGCATAGCGATTGCTGGTCCTGACTTGTCGGGCATCGCTGACCTTCCAAGACTAGGCATTAAGAACTCCTCACCAATCGACTAAACAGTAAGCTGGTAACCAAACAGACCCTTAATGTAATCGGGGTTTGTCTTGATTTTAGTTTTGTTCTTCATCACACCACTCCACTCGAACATGCATGTTGGTTGACATCTCTCAATTATATGCCTGCATCTATGTCCTATTTGAAATCAACATAGACATCTATATCGTTTTACCAATAACTAGATTTAATGCAAGAATAACATCTTTGTTGCTTACTTCTATATATTAACATCTATATGACCGGAAACTTAATTTTTGAACCCAAATTGTCGTATCGTTAATAAGCTCTTATAACATCAATCAACTTTATGTGAGATTCCTATGTGTTTCTATTTTTGTATTCTATAGCAATTAGATTCAATTTTTTAACATTCACTTTGTGCATAACCTCTACGTTAATTCTTTTTACTTGTTAAGCAAAAGAAGCCAAAACTTCTAGCATTAAATCATATGGGTCAGATGGTAGTTCAACGTCGAAATCCCAGCAACCTCTTCTCTTTTTAAATGTCGCATTAGTTGACGATTCCTTTGGAAGAAATGCTCTATATTTTGTTTAACCCAGTGCTCGTATTTATAATAGGGCAATCATTGGAACAAAGCTCAAGATCCAAAGGCTTTTGGATTGATTAGCATTAGCATGTGCTCAGTTATTTTCTCCAGTGGTTTAGCAAAGATCATGATGCATATTCTTGTATTAAATTCGACATACAAAATCCAAAAGATTCACCGATTCCAAAGCCATAAGAAACCTTTGGATCAGATGCTAAAAATTAGAAAAATATCAGATTGCAAAAGTGTTGTTAAAAGGATCATCAATGCATATATTAAACAGTAATTATACGGATTCAAATGAATTAACGGAAAAGCATTACAGATTAACATCATTTTAATCATGCATTTCTCATCTATTATCCGATTACGTAATGCAAACAGAAACCAATTAAACAATTGGAAACAAGAATTAGGGTGTGATCCAGATAAAATAAAGCAATAAACAAATTACGGCAACCAAAGTAAAAGAAGAATAAGGTTAGAAATCACCAAAGCATCCATAAAATGGATCGTCCTTAGAGAGGATACCGCCCCCACAATACCGGTGCGAAGGGTATTGGTGATCCGCTCCCTGGATACGACGGTCCATGGTCTTCGTCCGCGCACACCGACGAGACCATCCTCAAAAGTACCTCCGAGAACTTGCAGCCGAGAAGATCAGGTCACAAATGCAGTGAGAATAGAGAGCACAAGCAGCGACATGAGAGAGAGTTTTCTTACGAGTGAAGAAAAACAACGTGGGGGAAGGGGTATAAAAAGAGCTTGCGTGTCCGAGCGTGCGATACCTTTTAATTTCCGAAAATGCCCCTCAACGGGCATGTCTCTTCGGATTCCAAAACCGTGGCTAAAACGAGTCGTTTGGATCGAGCCAATTAATCCGTCTGATTAATTTAATCGACTAATCAAATGAAACTTGCATCAAAAGTATCGAGATTCGAGATCCGAATTGACTCTCCCGAGCCCGAGCCCGAGCCGGAGACGGAGCGGAGCGCGCATGCACGACCCTCCATTCCTCCTATCTACTATTGCTACAAGAGCTTGGGGTGTGAACTCATTTATGCCCACCAAAAGTTTAGAGATACTAGGTATGGTACTAAACTTCCACCCAATCTTTTCATGTTTCAAATTTGAGAATTCCCAACTTTCCTCCAAGTCATTTTGTTTCCCAATTGAAACAAAATTAACTTCAACTGTAATTACATAGACCTTCCAATTAAAGTCTAATTACAATTCTGAATACAACAAAAAGTGATTATTTCTTTCGAAAAACGACCAATATCATGGCATTTACAGGTGCGAGAGGATAGACTTTGCACCGTACTTATGATGGGAGGGACCTGCATCCACAAAATTTATATACTTCCAAAAAATATTTAGAGTTTGTTTGAGAAACACCATTTATCGCAAGGAGCACGGATCCTCTGCAGTACTACAGAGGCCGGCTGTAAAGAGGGAGGTGACATGAGCCGCTTGATCAAGATCGAGCGGTTTGCATGGTAAAGACCTAGAAAATACCTCAAAATACTCTGATTTCATGAGAACCGCTTGATCTTGATCGAGCAGCTCATGTCGGCTTCCTCTTTACAGCTGGACTCTACAATACTGGAAAGGATCCGTGCTATTACTACAATCCCCTATTCCCGCACCTGACATGAGATGAGATTCACAACACCCATCCGATATATGAAAGAAGATGTCACAATAAATTTTATGGGTGCTAAGATGCAATAATGCGAGAACTTGCATGGTAAAAATACACTCTGAGAATAGATGGTAGTAGCTTTCATTGTTCTCCAAAATATGTAACACCAACTGGACGAGTAAATCTTAGAAAATTGTGAAGCATGCATGTCCTAAGTTATAAACTTGTTATGTGTTACCATCCACAAAAAGGAAGACCCCATAACGAAAATGCTCAGACCAAAAAACTTTGTCAATTTACTATCAAATTATCATCTGACCAATACCAGGGTTGTAGGTTTCTTGATAGTAGGTTGGGTCTCTCTCCTCGGCTCATCTGCAAGCCCTGCATGGGGGTTCATCATCTTGGTTTCCTCCTCCTCCTCTATTCTCTCTCTCTCTCCTCAAGACATTCACCATTTCTCGAAAAGCGACGTGAGCAATAGTCTGATCTGTAAGCTGCTATTTGGTGACCTGGATGATGCGAGTTGTTGTGCATTGAAGGTGTTCTGATCGGGATGTCCCTGATGTGGCTGATTCGGTCCCTTTCCCTTCCCTTGAGGAGCCATCTTTGAATCAGACTCAAAGAATGTGATTTGCAAGGGTCTAGTGTTGGTTCTGCACAGAAAGAGGTATCCTGTTCAGACTGCAAATCTTAAGCACCAGATGAGAATGATGATCTGGAATTAGGATCAATCCCAAATGTGTGTGAATGAAGCATTTAATATTTACTGAAATCGATCTCCATCCACAAGGGACGAATGGCAGGACAAGAGTGATCCCAGATTATTGAGATAAATGAAGAAGTTGAGGAGTTTGGAGATCGGTTCGCAAGATCCAAACTGGATTCTCGAGAATTTCCTTGAATTATTGGAGATGTAGAGCTCATGGAATCAATGTGGATATCGATAGGGTCCCAACTAAACCTTCCATGAAACGACATCTTAGAGAGAAGTGAAGTAGATGAGGAAATCGATATGGTGATGAACAATGATGAAGAGGAAAGTGGAAGAAGGTTCACAATAAGCGAGGAAAGAAGAAATAAAAACAGATGAAAAGAAAAATGATGCAAGTGTGAAGGACTGGATCTTGACCTAAATCTAATTCAAACAAACACAATACAAGTATAGATTTACCAACCCAACACATTGTGAAACCATGAGAGTTCGACTATTTTTATCTTTTCAATTTTATTGTTATTTTCAGACGATCTTTGAACAAGTCCTTAGAGGCCAACACCATAAGAAAGTGAGTACTGCCCGAAAAATATCACATACTTTCCACTTCTTTTTATAACATATAGCCTGCACTTTTTCAAGAGAATCCTTGATATTGGGTCTGAATCCACTACTCGATCAAAGAATAGAGGAGGAAGCCAATATGCGAAACCACTACTTCTCCCACAAGTAATGTACTCGGACGCAAGACGATGAGATAGACACATCCCTAAGGGCATGGCCTAAGCTCAATACTTCAGACCAGGTTGGATGCTCCACATAAGGCGAGAACACCATCGTCGACAGGTTCTACTCGCCAACGTATGATAGAAGCACCAATACTTCATGAATCTAGTCAATAGCAGGGCAGTATTCAGGTTGGATTTTGGGCTCTAATCCTTATGGGTCGTGCCTCACTCAGTCTGGATGTACCTGAAAATAATGTGAGCTTTATGAATCCCAAATAATGAATATTTGTTATGAATTTAATTAGGTCGAAATTTATTAAACATCCCTCTTGTTTTAATTTATTGATTTTTACTTTTTTTTGAATATTTTTCAAAATAATATGCCTAACAATTTTTTGTATTTTTTTATCCTAAGTGATACAAAACCGTTGGAGGAGTTGGAAAAGTCGTGCAAGTTGACACTAAGGTGGAAATCTCATATGAGTGTTGAATGATGCATGTAAAGTTAAGAAGACTTACAATGCTTCCCAGCTCTCTTCATGCGGGATGTAAAACAGAATTGAAATATTTACACTAGATGTACGATATGCAAAAAGAGTGAACTCATCATAAACATGAATTGCTATTAAAACATGAAGAACCAGATGTTGAATACCTAGGAATGAAACCCACAAGTCCGATCTTAGATACTCTTCGGTATCTTCCAATAGCAGATCTTGATAGCATTGTATAGAGTCTGTCACGACACTCGTTTTCAAGTGTAAATAATTCAACAATTTAATTTTTAACTAATTCCAAGCATAGAGAACTATAAGTACATGCTTCTAATTAGATGTTAGACCTAGTTACCATGTAAAGCAATCTAAGGTTGTGGGATAAATCAAAGAAAACAAATAAAAATAAGACAAAAAGCTCAAAATGTGGAAACAAATAAAAACAAAGGCGGGAAATGCGATAGAAACTGACAAGGCCCCTAGGTGAACAATCGCTCGAATAATGGACCACGTAGAGTGAAGTGTCCAAATGTCCAAGTCATGTATTATTATAAATTAATATGCAAATAAAATAAATCACTCTCACAAAATAAAAGGGAAAAAACTACTCTAAAAATTCTGCTTCTCTCTCTGTCTCTCTCTCTCTTGCTCTCTCCAATTGGCACACAAGAAGAAGTGTCAATCTTCTCGCAACTCGGGTGCACCGGTTTCCTAAGAAGTCACCTTCGACATGCGGTCCTCGCAAGAAATTCAACAAAGAGATATGTTAGAAGTAGATAAGACAATTATTTATACAAAGAAATAAAAGACAGAAATGGGTAAATAAATATGCACAATAGAACATATGTTAAGCGTTGCTCCTTAGGAACGGTGTTATTTGTTAGACCAAGTGACTATCGAGGCGGTCGCGAGGTCTCAAAAGACGAGACCATAGTTGTCGAGGTGACCACTCATGGAAGCCGATGAAATCCAACAATAATTATCCCATGAATGAAAGATAAAGCAATGCGATATGAGTGAGGTAAAATTTATTATAACCCAGATAAAAATATGTATAGTGTATAAGTATTCTGGGTGTCGAACCATTGAGAGATACGACGATCAACAAATAATTACTATCCACAATGAATAAACAACAACCATTTTTTGTGCATTTTGGGTTTTTATTTTTTTATATTTGAATTTAATGGATTTGTAATGTTTTTTATATTTTCTAATTTATATTTTTTATTTTTTTTTTTTTATAATTTCTGATTTTAATTACTTTTTTTAATAGTACCATATAATATATGTGTGTGTGTGTGTGTTAATATGTATGATATAATAACTATATATATGATATAATTGTATAAAATATATAAAATCAGGAAAATACTATTAAGTATCATCCTTTTTATTTCTTTAAAGGTATTAAAAAATTATAAGTATTTATAATAATTCTATTAATATTAATAAGTATATAAGTATATATATGTATGTATACGCTTTTATATTAATAAATGTAGGTATGTATGCTCAAATATTACAAAATAGATGTCATTGTCTTTTTTACATTTTCTCTATTTTTGTGATTTTTTGGTATTTTTTGTTAATTTTTATGCATTTTAAAGTCTAAAATACTCCAAATCAGGGAGCTAATAAATAGACCAAATTATTTTGAGATTTAAAGATATAAAATAGGCCCAAATTTTCTCAAAACTATGTTGGATATGTAGATATATATATATATAACATGAAACTATTTTTTTGTATTTTAAAAAATATTTTCTATTTTTAGGGTTAGGAGGGGTTTTCAAGTTTAAGGTTTTCTTTTGATATTTTTTTTATTTTTGTCTAGGGTTATATTATACGGATTTTTACACCCTATAATCTTTGTTAATTACCTCAACGACCTTTAAAACAACATAATTCCTCACTCGACCTCGTAAACTTGCTAACCCTTACCCTACAGACCCTATGGTTAACCCCATTTACCTGTTAAAACTAATAGGATTCCGTTATGTTCTTTTACATTATATCCATTTTGTTGATCAAATTTACATTCAATGCCATTCCCCCCTCTCCCTCCTCCTCATATCCCTTTCCTACCCCTTCGCCCTCCTCCCCTCGCCCTCCCACCCTCGTACAGAACCTCCTGCCCTCCCCTCGCCCTCGACCCTCACGCTCCCCGATGTCCGCCTCCCGTCCTTCGCCCTCCCACCCTCCGCCCTTGGCCCTCCCTGTCCTTCGCCCCTAGCCCTTCCCATTCCCCTTCCCCTATGCCCACAAGCACACCATGCAAATTAAATTACGTACACCCTGTTCAACCCTTCACCTCCTTTTTCACATGCACTGATATAAAGTAATCCCGAGCACTGCCACCATTCCGCCACTCCTCACCTCTCCTCCCCGACTCCAATGACTCCCTCAGCTTCCTCACTTCCTCGTCGTGACAGCTCTTCCTCCTCCTTCTCTTCAGTCTCTTTATCTTCCCCCTCCAATGCACCCTTCACCACATCCATCCCCTTCTCATGGGAAGAGCTCCTCGGAGTCCCCAAGCTCTCATCAACAAAGCCCAATACCTCAGATCCAACCCTCTCTCTTCCTCATCCACTCAGATGCAACTCCACTGCTTTATGCTACAAGAAGAAGCTCCACTTCCCTAGCGTCACATCCATCCATGACCCCTTCGCCGTCACCCTCTTTGAGTGCTCCAAGCACTACACCGACACCTAGGACAATACTGCCCCTCCACTACCCAAGCTGGTCGATAGGCGTCCGGCCAACGATAGGACCACGTTCGGATTTGGCCTCGAATTCCGTTCTCTTGACCTCTATGCCTCATGCAAAGCCACATGTACCATAGTGGATTCTAGGTGCCCCGGTCTGGAAGATACGACTTGCTCAACCGACATAGTGCATAGTCAAAATACTGTTAACATGTCCGCGAGTTTAAAAGGAAGATGTATTATGCCAGAATCCATAAAGCCCCAGCATCTTGTGGTTGGAAAAAGCGGTACTAGATTTTAATTTCATTGTCAAGTTTTTCAAGTGCTTTCTACTGTATGCAGCCTCTCCTTCTTCTTGCAGCTCCACCTCCACCGCGTCTCCTACTACTTCATCTCCCGCCGGTATGATGACGTCCCCGGAAAGGCTGGCTCCGTCGTGTGCTTGGAGAGGAAGGTGGAGAGGATGACCAGTGGAAAGAACATGGGGGTGGAATATCCACTGTTGGATTTCCATTAGTTAGATTAACTCAAGACTAACTCAAGCATTTGGCTCAAATAAATTTAAAATTGACGGTAAGGTCTGTGGAGTAAGACAAAGCAAGTTTACGAGGTCAATGGAGGAATTAGGTTGTTTCAAAGATCGTGGAGGTAACTGACAAAGATTATAGGGTCCGTCAGGTAAAAATCCCTATGTTATATAGTAATAGAAAAAATCTATTTTTTGAAATTTTTAAAAGAGTTTTTATATTTTTGTTTTTTAATCTCTAAATAGGGCATAAATAGCTCTAAAATGATTTTTATTAAATAGGAAATACAAGTAAATGGTAAATAAAAATCATGGCGTGAATGAGAAACATTCAAAGCATATCTAGTAATTTTTTCACAAATTTTCAAGCACATGAGAAATTTAATATAAAATTAAATGAACAAAATAATTTATAGGGCCTAGCGAGGGTATATTTGCAACAAAAATATACTACATCGGGGTGTGTGCAAATAAACCACAAGTTTTTGAACTTAATGTACAAATTTTAGACTAAAAGGTAGTAATGGAACCCAGAGGGGGTCCAGTGCAAATTGCAACTCACATGGGGTGCCACATGAACTGACCCAACACTGGACTATTTGCAATTTACTGAATAAGCTGGGGTTCAATTGTAATTTTTACATAAAAGTTTGAATGTGATTTAATATTTTATAGGATCAAATATTAAAATTACAAAAAGAAGGGGGTTATTTAATAGATTATCTCTTTAAAATCAAGTTATTGGAGGGTAGAGAGGCGGCCACATGGCTTGATGAGCAGCTTCTAAAGCATACCGCTTCATTTTAAATCAAGGGCACATATTAGATCTGGGCTCTCAGCCTGATCTAATGGTGGAGGAGGTGGCTGGAAGAACTCCTAAAGAACTCAACACCGACGAGCTTCGATCCTTGATTCCGCTTGTCTCTGGCCTCCTTCACTCTTGAGTAGCTCCTCTCCTTTCTCAGGGCTTCGCACGTCGGCGGAACTTCTCAATGGTGCTTCTGTCTCAACATAAGAGCCTTGGAGCTCAAGCCACCTAGAGCTCCTATTCAAGCTCTTGGATGGTACTCCAGGTGCCTTTATGGATCGTGGTCTTGCACCAAAATGTTAAGGGGGCTGAGGGCTATCTCCTCGGCCCTCTACTGAAGCTGAAGGTGCACGGGGTGATGGGGGCGATGGGACTCCAGTGAAGGCGAAGGAGGAGTCTGACAACTCGGATCTGAGCACGATCCAAGGGGAAAACATAGGGGAAATGTGGAGCAGCACAATGGGAAGAAAATGAGGGAGGAAGGGAGGCGGAACAGGGGTGGAACACAGTGTATTTGGAGCTGGAGCTTAAGGCTCCGGTGATTTTGATTTTGCAAATTAACCTAAAACTACTACTAATGGATGAAATTAAGCCAAAATTTACACTACTGGAATACAAGACAAGATAAATAATGTTACATAGCAGCTCAATGAGTCCTGGAGCTCAGAGTAGGAGAAGCTCGCTAGAGACACAGTATAGTGAACTCGGATCTGGCCCTCCATCTTTTTCCTCATGCCAAGAAGGTCCGGAGTTGTTCCATGATGTCATCAGGGGGAGTCCAATCGGGTTACAGTGGCACAAAGGGAGATCAAAAATAAAAAGAAGACTGGAGGGGGTATTGTAGAGGTGACTTCCAACCAAAAAGGTGGAGAGAAGGTGAGAGACCTGATGGTGGTAGGTGGAGATTTTAGAGTGGGCGAGGGTCAAGGACGATATGGGAGCATGGTGATGGTGGTCTCAATGGGGAAGGAAGATGGAGCTGGTGCTAATAATTAGGATAAAAGGGGGGCTACATGAAGCTATGATAGAATAGAGGCAAAGGGTTGTACAGTTGACTTGGGGTCAACGAACACCGAGTCCTGGTTGGTCAACATGGACCAACCAGGAAATTCAGAATAAAATTCCCTTATTAATGCATTTAAAAATAGGAAACAATTTTATTCATTTTTCGTCAAACATGAAAAATACTCGTAATTTTATGTAGTATTTTATTATTTTTTATTTATTTTTACAAGTTTATTTATAACATGTTAATATTTACATTGTATATAAAGGTAAATATATATGTATTTTATGTATGCTAATTTTATTTTATATTTTATATGTTATTATTATTTACATGTATTTTATATCTTTATAACTTATCTATATACATGTTTATGTATTTTTACTATATTTTTCTGAATTTATTTATGTACTTAAATAATTATGTATGTGAATTATATATGTGTATATAAGTACAATTCATCTATGTAACAAAAGTATCTTATTTATTTTAATGTATTTTTAATGATTTTTTAATTTTTTAAGTATATGTATTTTCAATAATATCTACCAATATACAAAATATAAGAAACTTAAAATACAAAGAATGAATATATTGAATATTATATATATGTATATTGCACAATGAGGGTTCAAAACCTACATATTAACTTGAAATTAAATGAAACCATCTTCATTAAATATGTACTTTTATTTTAGGAACAATAAAGGCGAGCTTGATGAATTTTTATTTTGTATGGAGAAGATATAGGTCTGCAAATTTTTCTTTGCAACTTTTTACTTTGTGTGTCCCGGGCACACTGTGCATTATTTTTAAGTGAAATATATTTTGTATTTTTATGTATAATATTGATATTCAATGTTTATTAATTTGAGTTATAAAAATAGAAAAAAATAAAATATGTCCCAGACTATAATTATTGGGCTATAAAATTAGGATTTCTGTATTGTATTTTTTGTACAATTAGCTGCCCTATCTCCCCCTACTTTTTCCTTGTCAACCAAGTCATCATGATGACTAGGTCTCGGGTCACTCGGTATCTCTGACACTTCAGGTGTTGAGATGGAGTTTTATCCGCCCACCATCTCAAGCTTTGCCTTCCTCTTCATTAGCTTGACCAATCATGATATGACTCACATTCTTCCTCATAATCCATGTACGTGTTGAAGGACTCAATTTCGTACAATGAAATCAAGAGGTATAGGTCATTCTTGATATCTATTTACGTGGACAAATTAGTAGAGAAGATCTCTCAAGTTCGTGGAAGCAACATAAATTATTGTTATGTCTACAAGAGAAAATATCATCATATTAGACTTGATTTGGGAGATCTCTTACTTTAGAAACTCACGCTTCAAAAGATATTCGTAAATACTCTAGTGATTATGCGAAATATTTTGGAAAATATTTCATATGCCATGTGATTTTGTATTAGTAGAAGTTTTGTTATACAAAATTCATCGGTGTTCATACGAAGAACATCTTTCTTTACGAATTTGATTTGTTTATTCCGCATTTCCATGATATGAGGGGTCAAATCTCCCTTCACCCATTGTCCTCACATCCCCATCACCACCACCACCCCCACCTGCAAGCATCATCATCGAATGTCTCGAGGACAAGCATCGACCATAATAATATCATGTGGCCAGATTAACTCAAATAAAATTAAAATGGAAAGGATTGTGGTGTAAGATGGAGCATGCTTGCATGGTCATGGGATAATTGTAAAGTATATAGAGAGAAAAAGGTAATTTGCCAAGTTTTCGGAGTGAGCCGGTGATAAATCCCTTTATAGAGTCCCATGTTCGACCCCATTCCGAATTTATTTGAGGAATCCGCTTCGCGACGGTTGAGGTCTCTGACTTCAGGTAGGGTTTTGGACTTCTCCAACTTCCATCGTAAACGCCACCCCTCTGTCGTCCAGATCTGCGTGAGAATTCAAAAAGACTTCTTAGAAATCATGGCTTTGGTAAATCCCGTTCATCTTCTCTCATCATTTTCCGAGTGACATTTTTTTTGAAGGAATTTCCCGAGTGACATATGATTCTCTTTTTACATGTTCAAAAGATCCGATCTTTGATTTTTTTTTGACATTGGCATTTGAGCAAGTTTATGATCGAGTAAAATTTCACGGTAGCTGTCTTAGCGGATCATGATCTAGATGCCGATGTGCGTTTTGGTGGGCGTGTTTACATCAAGAGGGAATTCTTGCATTAGTTCCTCTGGCTTTGGTGTTGTGCTCATGATTGTTGGTTGTTTTGCACGCTATTATTTCAGGTACTGCACACATATGAGGGTAACAAGAATGCTTTTAAGACACTTATTGCTGCAGAGTATAGCGGTGTTAAGGTCGAACTGGCTAAGAATTTCCAGATAGGTGTCTCCAACAAATCCCCTGAGGTTCTTCAGATGAATCCCATTGGGAAGGTATCGTCCTTCAAGCATTGAAAGCCTTACGCTCTGTTTAGTGTTTGTATTGTCCTTCCTTTACTTGTTCAGGCACATGCAGGTTCCAGTATTAGAGACTCCTGAGGGTTCTATCTTTGAAAGTAATGCCATCGCTCGCTATGGTAACTAGAATTTCATTTTCTTTGATTTCTCTCTATGTTCCAATTCATCTTTCATCACATGGCACATATGCTTGTTGCAGTTACACGCTTAAAGGCTGACAATCCTCTTTATGGTTCTTCTTTGATTGATTATGTAAGATTTTGTATCTTAAGCAGGCCATTACCTTTCGTTGGTAATATGTATACCATTTTTATGTGATAAATGTCAGAGATGCTTGTCTTACTTTCCTTCCCTTCATCTTCTATTTACAGGCTCATATTGAGCAGTGGATTGATTTTTCTTCTAATGAGATAGATGCAAATATTGGTCGTTGGCTTTATCCTAGACTTGGATTTGGCAGTCCTTACATTCCTACAGTTAAGAAAATTGTTATGTAGCAGAAATTGGTCAGACTTATTTTGTTACCCCGTTGTTTATATATTTTATTCTTTTTGTTGAACAGGCTGAGGAGTTTGCCATTGCAGCTTTGAAGAGATCGTTGGCTGCTTTAAATGCACATCTCACTACTAATACTTACTTAGTCGGTCACTATGTGACACTTGCTGATATTATCATGGTTTGCAATCTATACATTGGAGTTAAAGCAATTTTGACTGCCAGTTTCACTTCAGAGTTTCAGCATGTTGAAAGGTACTTCTGGACCTTAGTTAATCTGCCTAATTTTAAGAAGGTGATTGGCGAAGTAAAGCAGGCCGAATCTGTGCCACCTGTTCAATCAAAGAAGCCTGCTCAACCTAAAGAGTCCACTAAGCCTAAGCAGAAGGAGCAACCAAAAAAGGAACAACCCACGAAAGAGGCTTCAAAACCTAAAGAGGAGGTCGTAGTTGAGGAGGAAGAGGAAGCACCCAAACCAAAGACAAAGAATCCCCTTGACCTCTTGCCCCCTAGTAAGATGATCTTGGATGAGTGGAAGAGGTTGTACTCAAATACTAAGATGAATTTTCGTGAGGTTGCAATAAAAGGTATGGTGTTATCTTTCTCTTATGTTATTTAAATTAGTTTCTTTTTGACTGACCTTTCAGGTACTTATTAGAAGTTTGTTCCCTTTTGAATTATGGTGAAATTATTGGTTCATGCCATAATATTTTTATATCAATGAGCGCATAGAACCGTTTTTTTGTCACTGTAAATCAACTTCAACATTCTGAACATAAATCTATGTTTGATGTGAGTTCCTTAAAGAACCAAGTTACTGAATTGCATAAATAAATACGTACTATATGTGTTTGTGTGTGTTCAAACAGTATAAATATATACAAGTAGAATAATTGGATGAATTTTAATTGTACTTTTTGGGTGAAAATATCTTATTATGAAGAAGGGTCCTTTGTAGTTCCATTATGTACTTGCCCCTGCATCTTCTTGTGCTAATCTGAGTTAGAGTGCCTTTGTAATTGACTGGAGGAAGGTACTGCCCCTAAATAATTAAGATGGCAAGACTAATTGTCAAGATGGCCAGTTGGTAGGCCCTTTATATCATGTGGTCTATTCATGTTTCATATTATTCTTGTTAGAGAAATAATTCGAAGATAATATGCTAATGTGGACAATGCCTGACTTGGAATTTGTAAGGAGTTTATGAAACTATGTTATGAAACTATTTTGCTATTTTGCCTTCTGCGTCATCCGGGGCATGTCAAGGGATTTATCTATGGGTAAATTTGGAGTTGACTTTTGCTATATATTATGGGTGATCTTCTCATATGTATATTTCATCTTATTTCACAGGCTTCTGGGATATGTATGATCCAGAGGGGTACTCTCTATGGTTCTGTGACTACAAGTACAATGATGAGAACACTGTTTCCTTTGTCACCCTCAACAAGGTGAGTGGGTTCCTCCAGCGAATGGACCTCGCCCGTAAATATGCATTTGGCAAGATGCTTGTGATTGGATCTGAACCTCCCTACAAGGTCAAGGGTTTGTGGCTCTTCAGAGGTCAAGAAATCCCTCCATTTGTGCTTGAGGAGTGCTATGATATGGAGCTCTATGAGTGGAGAAAAGTGGACATAACCAATGTGGAACAAAAAGAGCGAGTGAATGCCATGATTGAAGATCAGGAGCCATTTGAAGGCGAGGCCTTGCTTGACGCTAAGTGCTTCAAGTAATTGATTCCCAATCTGAATTGTAGATTTACCTGCACTATCTATCTGCCTTAGTTATGATAAGATATCTTAGTCCTTTTTCTTCATCTCCACAATGTTGTGGCAAATGAAACCTCTATTTCGTAGGGTTTTTCGATGCGATGGCACGGATGTGATTGTTTTTGAGTGCTTTCATTTAAGATCTTAGACACATTCCTCTAGATTATGTTCTCATGGTGATATTTTACATAGATTATAGAAAAATGACACCATAAAATCTTTTCACAAGATTGATCTTTAAGTATTTTTTGTTTGATTTTAGACATGTTAATTTATTGAATATGCATACTGCTATACTTGTTTATTCTATCGTAGGCTTGTATTATGCACGTCTTCGATTAAGGGGCTTTACATGTTTTTTTTTCTGTTTATGACTTTTTCTATTTGAGAAGAAATACTGTCTGTAGAAAGAACTGGAGAACATGGATGCTCTTCTATATTTAGAATAATATAAATTACCATGTACTTGCTGAAAACACCCCTTCACTGCATGAGTATATTGGGAGCCATTCTTTCTCGTCTAAGTTCTAAGATGGGTTGTTGTAATAGGTCCAACAATAAATTGCCTTTGTGCTCTAGTTCATGTGGTTTAAAGCCATAAAAGCGCCAGATCAAGAATCTGCTGAATGGGTCTGTTTTGTAAACATAATACGTACTCTTTAATCTCTTATGTTTGTGCTTCCTAAACTTTGATATGCCATTGAAGTAAATTGTATTGGCAACTTGGTTGAGGTAGGATCTAGTTGGATCTGTTGTCAACCACTCAAATGTTTAGTTCAACTTAGCCAAGTAACTCATGATTTCTCATAGTTTACTGTTATATCTCATTCTCAATTGTGATATATAGGAACTACATGTGGGGTGTTATTACTTCCTATATTAGTTGCAACATGGTTTAGTCAATTTTCTACTAACATTGACGATAACCTTTTCCCCATATCTATGTGCATGGGTAGCTTCAGATCTCAGATAACATTTTTCGCTGTTAGATGGATATTAGCTTTGATGTGATATGTACCGTCTCACGTCTAGATCTAAACTATTGTTATGGGAACTGGTTTTGAATTGGTCATTATCAAATATTTAAAATGCCCAAGTCATCAAGCACTTGCCATTCACTCTTGTATTTATATTTATAGACTCTATTTGCGATATTGCTTATGACAGTACATAATAAACCAGAGGGAACTGCATTCAAATTATCCTTTTTTTCACTCATATACCGGATTTCAGCAACTTGGGTACTTTCTTTATTCAATTGAAACTTGATGACTTAAATATGTGCCCCTTCATGTAGATTACAAGTATATCCAAATAAAAACAACCGTGATTTGAATTAACTACTGTGTGTGTAAACCTTTCAAAAGATGCAAGAATAAAATCTTAATACCATGAAACTCCTTGTGCTTTAGACCTTAAATGAAACAGTCAAAAGTTGATTGGAAATAGTTTCCAGTGAAAAGAGTCTCCAGTTAAACAATCAAAATTTCAGCCAAGGCCAGATTGTAGGCATTTGGGTATGCTTAACCAGATAGCTCATCAATCAGTCCAGACTTGGCTCAGCATCGATCTGTATCATCTGATGTAGGTGCTGAAGTTTATAACATTGCTTTAAGACCCACATGAATGTATTCTATGCAACACCATTTCAAAAGTTTATCCCAAATGAAATGTCAGCCATGAATGAAAATCACTGTGTGATTGGGTAAGGGTTGCAAGTCGTGTGTTCAGTAGTACTAAGACAGTCACGGGGAGAAATCTTAGTGCCTCCCAGACAGAGAATCCCAAAATCCCGTCGACCCCTTCAAAAAATGTTGGAGCGATTGGAAGTCTCCACGTACTTGAAGAAACCCTTCAATATCCAACAAATAGCAGCAGCAGGTACAATGTCTTGAATGACTCAGCAAATAGTCTTAGAATACACGACTCCAAATAAACCAACCAACAAAATCAATCAACAGTGAAGGGAGTGTTGACCTTGTTGGAATTAACTTTGTTGGGATGTTTTGATGGAATTTGATGGTTAAAATCAAGTTGTATTAATATATCTAAATTCATAGAATTCAATGTTTCAACCCTGTAGGATGTTGTTTAGTCTCATATCGTGGAGTTTCAAAATTGACACTTGGTTTTATATGGGAAGTTCTGAGACCAGTCTTGAAGCAGACTAGAGAGGACTTTGGACCACCACACACGTTCGTGCGCCCGCCCTCTCGGGCCGGGCACAGGCACGGGTTTGGGGCTCGGGTAGCGTCATGGCTGCGGTGGCGGCAGCGGTGACGTGGTGTGGAATAAAGACCGGTCCAGTTTTGTGTAACCGTGTTTGAATTCCAAGGGACATGTCCATTAATGCTCTCACGTTGCGTAGCCCCGACGGCTTTAAGTATCACACTCAAAGTCGTGGACTAGGGTTACAAATATTTACAGTTCTCATTTCCATCGCCTCTCTTCTCCCTCTCATGATCTCGGGCTTCGTCTCCGGAGGTGACTTTTGTGGACGCTCAGTCACGGTGCACACCATCGACGAGCGTGGAACTGTCGTACCCTGGGAGTGGCACGTTAAGGTCCTGTGCATCGGTAAAGTGGGGGCACTGTTTCTTTAAGGGGATTCCTACAACATGCCACTTTGGTTGTGATCTCTAACTCTTTTTTCATTATCGCATTGTTTGCCTTGATGTTTGTTTTCAGATTTTCCCTTGCTCTAATATGCATACATTCTTAAAACAGATATTTTTCTTGTCAATAATGATCTGGATGCATACATACATTGATTTAAACTGGAAACATGTTGAAAATCTGATTCCTGTATGTATATTGATGTCATGGATTTCTACAATCTTAGAGACATAGATCTATAACGAGATAAGAAAAATGTCTGATTTAAGGTTTCGATCTCGTGTGGATTTCACTGGTATGTCAGAGAAATTCGAGGGCCAGAATTTCAAGCGTTGGCAACAACACATGAATATCTGGTTGACCACGATTGGCCTAATTTCGATTATGGAAACTAAGTATCCTAAGTTATCTGAATAGAATCCAGATCCAGATGTGGTCAAGATGGCAGATGCGTGGAGAGAACATGATCGTCTGTGTCATGGGTGCATTCTTACTACACTATCGAATGCTCTATTCGATGTTTATGGCACATCCACCAATGCTACTAAGGATCTGTGGGAGGAACTGGATAAGAAATACATCAGGAAGGATATGAGTATTGAAAAATACTTGATATCCAAGTTCCTGAAATTTCAGATGATTGAGGGTAAATCGGTTTCTGAACAGGCTCATGAATTTTTGTTATTGCTTCATGGATTAGCTGAGGCGAAAATAAAACTTCCTGAAAAGTTTCAGGTCATGTCGATTATTGAGAAATTTTCCAACTCTTGGGATGATTTTGAGATGTCCCTAAAGCACATGAAAGAGAAAGTTTCTCAGTATTATTTAATGATCTCAATAGCATTGAAGAGGAGCATATGAGACAAAAAATCCATGACGCCTGTTAACGTGAATCCTAACGTTAATGTGATAACCTCAAAGGGAAATAATGCTAAAGGAAAAAAATAAGAAATTGAAAGCCAAGGGAAAAATCCAGAAAAAAAATCAAAGAACAAATATTGCTGGCAGTGTGGACATTTTGGACACTGGAAGAAGGATTGCCCTTCTCAAAAGACGCAACAGAAATCCACGGATGTCGTTTCTCAAGCTCTCATGCTGACTGAGGGAGGCTGGCCTAGCGAGGTGTATCAGTGAACCCTGAACTCTATATATTAAACAATCCTAATGAGTGGCTTATTGATACTGGTGCAAATGTACACATTTGTACTGACATGACCTTCTTTGTGTCTTATCAGGCTTCAGCTGGTGGAACAATGATGATGGGAACAGATATGCAACCAAGGTTCTTGGGTCTGGACGAGTCGAGCTGAGATTCTCAAATGGACGAGTTTGGACTTTGCGTAGGATGCTGCATGTTCCTGATATCAAGAAGAATGTCTTGTCTGGTTCTTTATTAATTAGAGAGGGTTTTCAATTAAACTTTAAAGGTAATAAAGTAGTTTTTGTGAGACATGGTGTTTTCTTTGGCAAACGATATTTGGATGATCATGATCTTCTATTTAGAATTAGATGTGACATTGATAGTTCGGTTAATAATATTTTTGATTTCGACTCCTCTACTTATGTTGTTTCAAATATTGAATCTATTGATTTATGGCATACTAGGCGAAGACATGTGAATGCCATTTCTATGAAAAGAATGATAAAACTTGACATGATTCCTGATCATAATAAAGACAAACCCACTAAATCTGAAATATGTGCTCAAGCTAAGTTGCCTAGAAAGCCTTTTAACTCTGTGAATAGGGAAATTGAAATTATATACTTAATATTTTCTGATATTTGTGAGTTTGGTGACGTGATGACTAAAGATACCAAAAGATATTTTATCACCTTCATAGATGATAGCATTAGATAATTTTATGTTTATCTCCTTAAAACTAAGGATGAAATCTTAGAAAAGTTTCTTATATTTAAGAATGAAGCATAAACACAAGTCGGCAAAATAATTAAACATCTAAGGTCAGATAGGGAGATGAATATACATCTAACATATTTGATGAACAATGTAAATTATTTTGCATAGTTCATTAGGTCACTGCACCGTATTCACCACAGTCCAATGGAATAGCACAACGGAAGAATATGACCCTAACTGATATGGTCAATGCACTTTTACAAAGTTTCGGGCTACCATCTTACATGTGGGGGAAGCTTTAAATACAGCTTGTCATATTCTAAATAGAGTTCCTTTAAGACATAAAGATAAGAGTCTATTTGAACTTTGGAGAAATATGAAGTCAAGCCTAAAATATATCAAGGTGTGGGGATGCTTGCCTAAGGTCTTAGTCCCAGACGACAAGAGAAAGAAGCTTGGATCTAAAACAGTTGACGCGGTCTTCTTGGGGTATCTGGAAAATAGTTATGCCTATCAATTCTTAGTAATTTAGTTTGAGATCACGGGCATAGATACTAATACTATTATTGAACATTGTCATGCTACCTTTTTCGAGGATATTTTTCCAATGAAAAAAGGAATTCCTGAAAACTTGATTAGCGACATAGCCTCCACAGTTGGTTCTATTCCACAACAAATAGAAAAGATGTCAAATATGGGTGCTACCTCTTCTGAACCCAATTAACTTTTGGAGGATGTTGAACCTAGATGAAGTAAGAGATTTATGATTGCCAAGGATTTATGTAGTGACTTTGTCTCCTACTAAATCGAGGGTGATCCTCCTACGTACAAGGATGTCACGGCTTCTACAGAAGCAAGGCATTGGAAGGATGTCAATAAATCTGAAATGGATTCGATCATTTCAAATGACACGTGGGAATTGGTCAATCTACCTCATGGGTGTTCCACCATAGGAAGTAAATGGGTATTCAGAAGGAAACTTAGATCGGATGGATCCATAGAAAAATACAAGGTTGCAAAAGTCGGTATTCGGTACTCGGTCGGTTGGGTCACTGACTAAGGATTAATCGGCAGTCGGACGACTAATCGGATTTAGTCGGACTTTAATTGGCTTTGAATTTTATGATTATTTTAAATATATAACTCATTTTTATACATATATTTACATAGATTTTGCACATTTTTATATTATCATAATAAAATAAAAAAGTAATTGAATTTAAATAAAACACTAAGCATATTATAATAAGTTTGCTTATAAAAAGAGTAAAACATATAAGAATATGGTATCTCCAAGCAAAAAATTGATCAAGTAGTGTACCTAGTCGGAATTAGTCCGTATTCGGTCGGCCACCCCACTGACTAGATTAGTCGGACCTACAAGTCGGGCCAGTCGGGCAACTTTTATAACCCTGGAAAAATATAAGACAAGACTTGTAGCCAAAGGTTTCAAGCAAAAAGAGGGTATTGATTATTTTGATACATATTCTCCTATTACTAGGATGACCACGATTCATATTCCCATTGCCTTGGCCTTCATACATGATGGGGCACTAAAATGGGGTGGTTGTGGTGGTCAGAACAGGGAGAAGACGGTGGAGGACGATGGTCGGAGCTCGAGAGCTCCGATGAAGTTTAGACCCTAATCTAAGCTAAAACAACAATTAAAACACGAAATAAAAATGCAGAATCGAAAGGCAATAACAAAATCTACGTAGAAAGCTGGAAAGGATACCTTGACGGCCGAAGGCCACAAGATGGAACCTCGACAGTGTAGCTCGCCGGAGATGGAGGGAACGCCTCCCTCTTCACTCCTCCTCGCTGCAAACCTTACCAAATGCAAGTTGTCACCTCACCAATGGTATTTGGATAGGTTCGAGGGGCTAAGAATGGAAGAAAGGGAACCCAAAAATTGAATGGTTAACGTGGGAGCTTATTTATAGAAAGAACGAAGGGTGAAGATGCATATGAAATGGAGGCCAATTCGAAGCAGATTGATGGGATCTAAAGATCTTGCGTGAATTACAGAGATCCCATCTATAGTTCTTGTTCAATGTTCAAGGTGAATCGATCATTTGGATCTTTGGGAAAAAGGCAAAAAGTTGAGTGCTTGAGGCGGATATCAGAGCATAGAAGACTGAGGGGGCAATTCGCTTGGGTCAACAAACGAAGCGATCTGGTTGGTCCACGTGGACCAACCGGATAAATGCAAGGCAAAAATGTCTTGTAAAATGAATAATAATTAGTAACTGAATTTATTAATTTTAGATTATAAAATAAGAAATGTTTATTGTTTTATGTAGTATTTAACTATTATTATTATTTATTTATTTATTTTATGGATTTATTTATTATGAGTTACTATTTAAATGCATAATTATATGTATATTTACCTATATAATACATATTTTATTTTAATCTTATATTTTAGATTTTATTATTTGATATACATAATTTAGACATTTATAACTTATTTAAATATACTTAAATATATTTGTATTGTATCTTTCTGAGTTTATTTGTACACTTAATTTAATATAGGTATTAATTATATATATGTATATGTATATGTATAGTGTATTCATCTATGTATTTTTGTATCTTTTTTATTTTATTGATATTTTAATGATTTTATTTTATTTTTGTATTTTTAATGGAATATAAATAATATTTATAAGGGTATAAAATATCAAATAAATAAAAGAATATTTTTTCCTTTTATTTATATACAAGTATTAGTATATACAATTCATCTATACATGATACTGGAATTATTTATTTATCTTCTTTTTGATGAATTTATTCTATTTTAATTATGTACATAAACTATAAGGGAGCTGGGAGCCTACACCCGGGTGTGTAGGTAATTACCTACACCCGACCTTTTTTCATGATTTTTTGGTTTTTTTGAAAGAAGTCTTATGGGGAGTTGCTTAATATATTGAGGGGAATATGTGTTTCAAGTTTCATGCAAAACACACATTCCTAATATGTTCATCTAGAAGGGGTCAATTTCACCAATTCTGAGACCGTTAAAATTTAGTAGTCTTGATGGAGATGATAGGAGTCTCGAATTAAGATGAATTTTGATTGATGCCATGGTGATATATAATGATCTAATTCTCCCAAGGTTTCATTTCAAAAAAAATCAAAAAATAAAGAAAAAAAGAGTCGGGTGTAGGTAGGGGTGTAGGCTCCCTTTTTCTAAACTGTAAATAATATTTACAAGATTATGTACATATAAAAATGTGAACAATATAAAAATAAATAAAATGATATTTTATTCAGGTATAATATACAATAGGGGCCCAAAACCTAAATTTTATATCTTAACTCTAAACTAAATGAAATCCCTTCGTTAAATAGCTTATTAAAAGTTATATACAATTAAAGGTGATTTTGATGCATTTTGAGTTCATATGGAGGAGATACATGTCTGGGAAGTTGGAATTTTGGGATTTTATTCCGAGTGTAAAATGTATAATTTGCATTATTTTAATTTGAAATTAATTTTTTAAAATTTTATGTATTTTTATAGATAACTTTCATGTACAATGCTTCTTTATTAGATGTATACATAATAAAGAATAAAATGGGCATCAAAAATGAATTATTGAAGAATAAATAATTAGGGTTTTATTGTGTTTTTGACCTTTATCTCCCTAATTTATTCTTTGTCGACCAAATCAATTCTTGACTTGGTCTCGAGGTTTATGGTCATAAAATACCTTTGGCATTTCATTTCTTTTTCTTTTCGTTTCTTTAAAATTTTATTTTGGCATCAATTATAATATTTTATACAACATTCATATAATAAATAATGAATGTTAATTTATATAAAATAATGATATATACATGCATTTAGCTAGGGTTTAAAGGCCAAGATGAAAGAATAAAGGTGATGAAATGGAGATTCATCCTTTATCTTAGGCAATGGTTGTTTAAGTGCTAAGGAAGCGCAATGAAAGCATGGGTCTGACCCAAGTAAGAAGGAAAGTGAAAGAGTTGACTGTACTTCTGTGACTTCCATATGACATCTAAAGAATTGGATGAATGCCAATATTGCAATAAGCATATGTACTGATAGTATGATTATCTAGACCATCTAAGATCCTTAGAGAAGGACCCAGATAGTGCATCGAGATATTCTACATACGCATATCATAACTGAAAATGGCTTACTTATTAGATAAGATCAAAGTCTGATAATTTAATCTCATTCTTCTACTATCACTTGCAATTGGTTGCATATGTATTAGAAGATTAGAAAATTTGATCTTAAGGTTTGATAGTCATCCATATGGAAGTTAATGCAATTGTTGCAACAATATCCATTGGATAGATTGACTTCATATTTTCAGTGGGAGAGCCATTAGTCTTAGAGAATGTCTCTATGACTTGGATAATATAATACGTTCATCGTTTATTTCTAAATTTGTTAGAAGTAAACATATATTTCGGAATAGACCTATCATAAGGAGTTATGATGGATATATTTCAGATAGTAATCTCACATCTAGAGGACTCTACTAGATTAAAATATTAACGAATAGTTCATTAACATTTTTATGTAGAAATTAAACCTTAAAGGATCATTAGGAGGATAAAGATCATTTGACAATTATCTGGCATCAAGCCTTGGACATATGTTTGCTTATAAGATTAACATACTTGTAAAAAATTGAACTTTAGATTGTCTAATTGTTTAATTCTTACATACTTTTAAATAGTGTATTCAAAGCAAAATGTCCCATGCACTTTTCTCTAAGAATGGTGTATGATGCGTAGGTATTTAAGATCTCATACATACTGATGTATGTGAATCATCTATACCATAATAAACATTAATGATATTTGATATCCATTGATGCTTATTTTTGGTTTGAGATTTCTTTCTTTCATATTAGAGACCTTTGAAATGTTCAAAGATTTCATAATTTTGGTTGAAGGAAGATAAGAATTTGATCTAACTAAGGTAGTCGGTACCTATCAGATAAATTCAAATGAATACCTTATAGAGAAAGAAACATTGTTTCTGTCTCATTCCTCCTAATGCACCTTTGAGTTATAGGGAGATGTAATTAAATCATGTGTGACATGATAAATGATGAATCTTAGCATAATTACCTATTAGTTTCTGAGTATATGCAGTAGAAACTGTAATATATATCCTTGATAAGATTCCATGCAAAGATTAACCTAAAAACCCTCATAAGCTATGTTTTGGAATCTAGCCCAGTGTTGGACACTTCGGGATTTAGGGTTTCTTGGTCCATCATCATTACATGGATACAAGTAAGCTAGAATCTAGCACCAGAGAGTGCTATTTCATTAAGATTATAAAGGATGGTATTGGATACCTACTTTATGACCTTGAGATCCTTAAAGGTTTCATCTCTAAGAATATGATTCTTGAAGGATAAATTTCATGAGAATCAAGATAAGAATGAAGTAAAGGAACTCATTGAATCCTAAAAAGATAAGAGGCTCCTAAAATCAAAAACTAAAAGGATAATTAATGATGAGACACTCATATCTCTTCAAATTAGTTTGAGGGTGGTAAGACCACCTAAAGAGTACGGATTCCATGTGTTAGAGAAATTTAATGGTGATCGAACTTCATATGATAAAGCTTATGAATATCATGACATGGAAATATGGATGTTAGCAACAAAGTCTAAAGTAGACTTTATACACAATTGTTGTGTATGGGCCCTTAAGGATCCACATGTTGGGATCAGACCTATTAGGTGTAAATGGATATTCAAGAGAAAGAGGAAACCTGATGAGAAGGTAGAGACCTTCAAAGCACGACTCGTAGCCAAGGGCTACACCCAAAGAGAAGACATTGCTTGCGATGAGACTTGTTCTCTAGTGACCATGCTTAAACCCATCAGAATATTGTTAACTATAGCTACACAACTTGACTACGACATCTATAAGATGGAAGTCAAGATTGTATTCCTCTATGAATACTTCAACGAGGATATTCATATGAAGTAGTTCTAGGGCTTCATAGTTGATGAAGTCAAGGTGTGCAAGCTAAAGAACTCCATCTATGGACTCAAACAAGCTTCTTGTAATCAAAACATCACATTTATTGAAGTTATAAAGATTATAATTTCATACAAAATCTTGATGAATCGTATGAAGCTGAGCGTGATGCCAATATGTTCATCGTGCTTAATGTAGATAAAAATCCTAATTATTAGAAATGATATAAGGATGATGATAAGTGTTTTATAATTTGTCTGTTCCACACCTTGAGATGAAAGATCTCAAAAAGTACCTCTTAGATCTTAGATCTGAAGTTGTTCTTAAGCAAAGAGAGGAGAGCATTGGGACTGTCAAGCTTGATTTATACTGGATGTGTACATAAGTCAGATGTCTGCCATTCAGTGGGAGTAGAAAACTCTTACTAATCCTACTATGGAGATAAAACACTTGATTGCAGTAATAACAACACCTTCAAAGATAACTAGAGTTTTGAGATAGTGATCTCAAAGTATTATCTTTAGAACTTAAGAGTTTATATATAGTGATCTAAAAGGTCTTACCTATAGATACCTTACAAGACCTAAGATTGTGGCTTAGTGTTAGGAGAGAGAGATATCTAGGAATAAGAGTATTCTGATAAGGAAAATGGAAATTACATACTGGTTATGATAATTATTGAGATGTAGTGTCAAAGACACTAGAACTGATTTAACAAGATTGAGCATTGGTTGCATAACATGCAACATTCTCATTAGATGTGAGCACTGTTAGTAGGAGATATGCAACTACCGTAAAAGGAATTGGTGTAGTCTCTTGGGAACAAAGTGCCCAGTTAGCTTACCAAGCTATTTTTCTAAATAGTTTATGATTAGCATGTGAGTGTGGAATTAAAAATTGACCCATTAATGACTCTTTGGGCTAGTGGGAGATTGTTGGACATGTGAGCCCACAGTGAGCCATTATACAATAAATGTTATTACAATTCACTCCTTGATCTGAAATGAAGAATAACTAATTTGCATAATAGGTCCTTTAGTACAATTAGGGTTATGTACCATGACCATCTTAATGATCATACAACTGTTGATTCAAATGTTGAATCATAGAGGTTGGTACTATGATGATATCTAAAGAGTTAGATTGAGGACTCATCAAACATCATCAAATGACTGTTAAGAGAGGATCTCCTATTTGAGAAGAAGATGGAAATTCTTCTCTAAAGATTGATATCTGACCGACCTCTTGATGTGGGTCCTCTGCATAGGAATAGAGATTCAGAGGTGTCAGATAAGTTAGGTCAAAGAGTTGAATTAACAAGATCGAGATAACCAAGACCTATGTTATATGTTGTCACGATATAGGCATGCATCCTTTGACGTGAGACAATTATGTTACTATATGTCTGAGTATGCACATTTGGCAGATCGATAGGTTGATGACCTATTCAAGGTCTATACACCGATGAATTGATATGCATATGAGGGCATATGAGTAATACGATCTTTCAAAGGGATCATGCAGGTTCACTACTGAACTAGAAGACATGAGTACACTCATGAGGTATTGGGAACGATCAAATTCCATGTATGGTTGTCTTGCATTGGAAGCATAATAAAAATTTATAGGTATGATATATGATTTTGAAAAGCATATGATCGATACCAACTCCAAATGACTGAATGAGAAACTTAATGATAAAACCCTGAAGGAGACAATCTAAAAGAGATCTAAACCTTCATGTTCATTCTAGGTCTTCAAGTATGTAGGATGTACATGTATTAGGAATAATTGAAGGTGATGTGATCATAAATGATTGTATAACCATGATGCTTCCATTCAGAGGGAGTGATAAACCATGTTTGGATTTTAGTGACTCGTCTTAGTAGTGAAGTAATCTAATATTAGTCTAAATATTGGACATTGATCTGGATACGATTTAGATGCGATGAGAAGATTAGATTTATAGCTTTTATTTAATCAAACATCTATGAGAGGTCCCCGAGATCTAGATTTGATATATGATCTCAATATCCAAGTCACTATACGGGGAACTTACAATCGCCATGTCCTTATCTCCTAAGTATCCGAGAAGAAAGTGCATTATTCTTGAAAGAGTTAAAGAATAGAATTGTGTATCTGAGCATTGAGAAATTGATAATTAAATGTGACTTAATTATCATGAATAATATGAATGTGATTCATATTATTTAGTTGCATGAGAATGATGATCCAAGATAATTAAACGTGATTTAATTGTCAAGGATATGAATAATGTGGATAGCACTATCCATATTATATATATTATAGATGTGATTTATAATATATTAGAAAGAGCTTATTATAAATAGTATCTACAAATTAATTGTTGATATGAATTGCATTCACATTGCAAATAAATTGGAAATACAACTTACATTTTATTTTGAATGTGTGAATATAATTCACAATTATCCAATGGTATGATTGCAATATTCATAAAATTAATTTAGATTTTTTTGTGAATTAATTTATGTTAAAAGTGATTGCAATCATATGAAGGATTATGTGAGATTTTATATCTCACATAATTAGGAGGCTAACACCTTCCTTGTATGGAGGGAGGATGGCCACCCTTTGACTCATTCAAAGGGTGGTCGTCCCCTCTATTTTAGGAAGGTGGATGGCCTCCTTCCTAATCCTTCTATCCTAATTGTTCTAGTTAAATTAAATTATGTTGATCATTCAATATATCTAATTTAATCTAAATTAGTTGTTGTTCTATTTTTATACAACAAAATCATGGCTCTTGAATAACACAAATCAATATCAACCATTATTTTTGTGTTTCACATACATTGTGATCCATGGACTCCCAAAATACTATAAAATAAGAGGCAATCCTAGCTCTTTTTTTAACAACACTTTGCAAGTCTCTCTCTCATTGTCATCACACGCCTCTCTCTCTCTAGTGTGGCCGACCACCCCTTGTGTTAGAGAAATTCGTCGTCATCGCTACGTTGTCTTGTCGCAGCTTCGACTACTCGTGGATCTCCATAATCTTCGGTTCTCCTTGTTCGTAAAGAAGGCATTTGATTTCGTGAGACGGAATTAGCAGATTCGAGTCTCAAATAATCATATTGGATTGCGAGAAGCATGCATCTCATCAACGTGCTCATAAGTGTCTCCTCCGTCGAGTCTAACTTGAGACAGACATACTCCTCCTTTAGAGACTTCGATCGCAACCACGCTTCAAGAGATGTTCCTTAATCTTGTTTGTGGTTTGATGAAATGATTTGAGAAGTGTTCTCGAATCATGTGGTTCCATCCATTCATTTTTTTAAAAATTCCGCTGTACCGAGCAACTAGTATGATTAGTTGCTCCCGATCGCATTAGATGCGATTTTCATGCTTCTATGATGTGCTTAAGGCTCTTTCCATATCCTTTTAGATGCGAGTCATCTCGGCCTGAAATTGAAGCTTGAAGATTTGTGGTTTGGAGGGGTGGTGAGGTCTGGCGCAACAGAGGAAGATGAGCTTCGTCGAGCCTTGATTCTTGCAGAATCGAGGGTGATTTGTGAGGGTTTTTGCATAGAAGATGAAGGGGAATGATGTGGGGTGGAAGTCAAGCAGGGATATGATTGAGAGGTGGTGGATTTGGCTTGGAGCTCAAGCTCCAGGTCAAAAGAGGGATTTTCTATTTCTCTTAATTTACGAGTTAATATTGGAAATTAAAAAACGGAAATAGAAGCTACATCTACGATTACCAAGAAAACGGAAGGAAAAGGTCCTCAACCAGGCTAGAGACCTAGAAAGTAGAACCGCCAGAGCAAGCTTCAATGATGGTCTGGATCACCTCCGACAAGACTTCCTCCTCGCTGCAGGTGACTGGAACACCTCCTTGTCACGAGATGTTCCTTCATGCACACACTAAGGGGTTGAGATGCTCTTAGGAGGGAATAGAATGCAAAAAGGAAATTTGGGGGGTTAGTATATATGGTGAGCGGGCTGACTTCGAGGCCCGATTGCATGAGTTCGAGCGGGGGTAGATGAAGGTGGAGAGGTCGGTGGGGTTGGCTAAGGTATGAGGTAAGGAAGGGTGATCGGCTCGAGGTGCATAGGGCGTGGGGGATGGAATGGAAAAATGAAGAAGGGGGGTCACCTGTGAGTTTTCTAACACGACGGTTGGAAGTCAAAGCAGTTGACTAGAGGTCAACGATTGGAGGCTCCTCGTTGGTCCACGTGGACCAACCGGGAAATTCCAAGGCCAAAACACCTTGAAAAGTAAATATAAAATAAGAAATTATTTAATTATTTTTTATTAAAAATAAAAATATATTTTTAATTTTATGTAATATTTATTACCTATTTTAGTTACTTTTTCGAGGTGTTATATTACAAGTTAGTATTTACATGTATATTAATATGTATATATACATGTATTTTGAGTGTACTATATATTTTATTATTTTATACATATATTTTATTCGATTTATTTAATTACATATTTATGTATTTTTATTGTATTTTTATGAGCTTATTTGTATGCTTAAATAATTATGCATAGATTCTTTATAAGTATATATATGTATATTTCATCTAGGTATTGAACTATATGATTTAGTTTAATTTTGTTTTGATGGTTTTAATTTATTTTACTTATGGATATTGGTTTTAAATAATATTTATAATTTTATAAAAATAAAATAATTTGAAAGATATAAAAAATAAATATATTGAATAAAATATACATGTTTATTGTACAATGTGAGCCCAAAACCTAAATTTTGCAAATTAGATCCAAATTAAATAAAACCGCATTCATTAAATACCTTATTAAAAGTTAGATACAATTAAAGATGATTTTGACCCATTTTGATATAACATGGAGAAGATACAAGTCTCTGAAGTTTTTATTTTGACTTTTTATTCTGTGTCCCGGGCACACTATGTATTATTTTTCACTAAAATCAATTTTATTTTTTCTTTAAACTTTTATCTGCAATATCCATGTTGTGGATTTTATTATTTGAGATGTAAAAATAATAATATAAAATAGGTGCCAAAAATCGATTATAGATGAACTAAAAGTAGGGTTTTATGTATGGTTTTCTGTGTATCTTTTTTGTATGGTTCTTCTTCCCTACCTCCCACTACTTTATTCCTTGTCGACCAAGTCTTCATGATGACTACATCTCGGAGTCTAGGGTCACTCAACACCTATTGTGTTTCATTTCTTTATCTTTTCTTCCTTTATTCTTTAATTTGAAATTAAACACATATATAATGCAGTATTTTATAAAGTATTTTGTACAATTCATGCAATGTTTATTTTGGCAAATTAATGATATATACCAACATTTAACTAGGGATTTGAGGCCAAAATGAAAGAATAGATGAAATGGATATTCACCACCCCCTATACTTGCCTTTGCTTGTCCCCAGCAAACACTTATGCCTATAAGTACATAATGAAAATAAAGAAAAGAAAATAAAGAACATGGATTGATTTTAACTTTTAAACTTGCCTTCATAATATCAAAGTCTGAAGCTCGGTCGGACCATTGGATTGTTGGTTTGGTCAGAACCTTGTTCGGAAACCGGACTTGAAACATAACAGCATTTGAAATTCACAAAACTCTACTCCAGTCTCCTCAAAAGCCAGGTCAAAACAAACCAATGTCGTACGCAATCTCTTATGACTATGAATCTACCTCTACAGTATAAGTGAAGTATAACTCCTCTCGGTTGAAGCAGTAAAAGTCAGTCTTATCCAACATGGTGACCCTAATTCTCCAATCCAATAACTCTTTCCTCGAGAAGAAGGGTATTCCATTCTAAGTTCAAGTACAACTAGCTCAAGAAGAGGAGGAGGAGAAGAGAATGGACGGTAGCCAGTGTAGCTACCTATCCTAGGTTGCTTGATCAGTTTAGCCAAATCATCCGGTTACAGGATCACATATATATCTGACTTTGAAGCTCAAACTTTCTTATTGAATACACACGTATTCTGACGAGAATTCATTTTTCTTTGACTTTGCTCATCCATTTTTTTGGAGTTTTTGATTTTGCATTTTTTAGTACTATATACAACAACATTTATATAATGACTTTTTCCTCTTGAGACAATAGACTATCCCTCTTTTGAAGCATTATTACAACCCACAACATTCCGTCATTAGACATTGTTGCTACTGGATCATATTTGGGTACAATGGCTTGTGTCTCATGCCGACAAATCCATCCCTCTACCACTTCAACTGAGTTGAGCAGAGTGCAAGGTGCAGGTGTGCAAGCTAGGTCACTGTCAACAAGAGTCATGTGTGTGTTCCGAAATATTCTACTTAGGCAATCAAAATGACACTGAACTAAGTCTCATGTTCTCAAAGAATTAAGTCTAGTAGACCTAAAGTACCTCAATTTTAGTTTCTAAAGGTTCCTGTGATTAAGCGGATTAAGGTCTAACCAACTCCATTCTTCCGGATTTTATTTAGACTTGTTCAATTATTATTATCAATTCAAAAAATGCAAATGCTATACACAATGTAGAAAATGTTTTTATGATGCAATTTCCTGATTTTGAGCTTTTTATGGGATTTTTGAACAGGTTTTTTTAATTTTTTTTGCAATTTCGAAAACATTTTGTAAATTTTTATAGGTTTTTGATTTTGCAAGTTTTTAGTGATTTTTAGAAACCAAAGATTTAGAAAAATAATATGTGCAGATATTTACACGGGAGTGCATTTGTTTATATGGATTTGTGTGAACAATTTACGTAAGGTCTTTACATGTTTATATACAAAGTTCGTAAAGAATTTTATTAACTTGAATTATGTACATAGTTATCAAAATACTTTGAAAAGATTTCTGCAAATATTTAAAAAGTTTATTTTGAAAAATAATTTTGACAAATAATTTTACAAATATTTGCAAAATTTTGAAAATCATTTGTAAAGATTTTCAAACATTGTGTATAGATTTTTCAAAAAAATTGCAACCATTTTCTAACCATTTGCAAAAAGGTTTTCAAAACACATTGTATTTAAACAAAGAAAGGAAATTTTACAAACAAATATTTTTAAAAAATTTGAAAATATTTTACAAAACATTTTTCAAACATTTTCAAAAGCTTTTTCAAAGAGATTTTCCAACCATTTTTCAAATATTTTGCAAAATATTTTTAACCAACTTATTAATCAATATATACAAAGAATCGGATGTGTGTTTAATTTTTATTAGGGATTTTATCACTTGTGCCCCTCCGAGATCTCGCAATTTCAGTTATGCCCCTATCTTTTTGATAATATCAGTTGTGCCCCTCACTTCTTTCTCCGTAATCAGTTGTGCCCTTCCGTCAGATTGACCGTCAATGAATTGACTTAACCATGTTTTTTTCAAACCTTGATACAATTAAGAGGGGTATTATTGTACAGACTCCTCTTATTCCTCCTCCAATCTCCTCCTCCCTCTCCGCACGGAGTTCGCTGGAGTTCGCCTGCACCGTAGGATCATAGACATCCTCGGAACCAGGACACAATCGATACATCCAGTTGCCGAGCACGGTGTATATCCTCCTTCCGAGCCGGCAACCACTGTAGCTCAATAGGGTCGCGGGACCAGCACCGCACCTCTATAATGCTCATGGTTCATCCCCTCGATTCTCATCAGAACAAAATTCGGAGGCGATTATTTCCCTTCCTCTAGTAAGAGCACCTTCCACCTGCACCCCATGTGCTCCTGTCGAAGCATAGGGTTCGAAGGTGGCACGAGACTGGGGGGGCGGGGAGCAGGGGGAGGTGCAAGGAAGGGGGAGGCCCAAGGGGCGGTGGGGAGCATTGGGAGGCGCGAGGCAGGGGGAGGCCCAAGGGGCGGCGGCGGGGAGCAAGGGGAGGGGAGGCCCAGGGCGGTTAGATCGGGATCATCAAATGGACGGAGATGATATGGGGTTCCACCTTTCTTCCTCACGCAAGGCTCTAGGCGGAGGCGATTCATATGATTCAAGGTTGCGTGGATCTCTTCAGCGGTGGATCTGGAGGGTCCTCGATCACCCGATGACATAATGGTCTCGACATCCCCTGATGTTGCAAATCTCCTCCAGATGAGGGTAGGATGCAGTATTCCTCGATATTAATCAGAGACACATTCCAAATGCTTCGTCAAATAAGACTTCAGTTTTAGAAACAGGAAACAATCACAAAAGAGAGTATTGGTAAATCTGGAAATCTGATGGAAATCTGATATTGAGGTTGCAGGTTCTCTTCCCTCGATTGTAGTTGAATCTATCTCTAAGTGCTCTCCGATCAGACCTGATGGCTTCTGATGCACCTTATGATTTAGGTGCGGTGCTAGGCGGCACGGGGGGTGGGGGGGCGGCCTAGGGGAGGGAGGAGGAGGTTGGAGGAGGAGGAAGAGGATGGGGATGAGGAGGAAGAAGAAGAGGATGAGTAAGAGGGTATAGAATGACCATATAACCCTTTTTATAAATTAATACCGCTTATGTCCTCAAAGTTAACGTCGGTTTGCTTTGTGGATGGACGGTCACTAACCCTAGGGACACAAGTGATAAAATAGCAAGAAGTGAGGGGCACAACTGATATTACCAAAAAGATAGGGGCATAACTGAAATTGAGAGATCTCGGAGGGGCACAAGTGATAAAATCCCTTTTTATTAATTAGACATACTATTTGAAAATACACAAGTATGAGTTATGGCTAAAATATATGTAACGTATATATGACCCCCTAGCTTGAGCTTTGTCCTCATGGATCAGAGAGAAAAGGAAGGCATAACTCATTCTAAGTCTAGGAAAATCTATACTACAATGACTGAATAAATAATGAGAAGTTGATCATCCCCCCTATACTTAGGATCAATTAATCCTAGTGTAGCAGAATGTATTTAACATGCATGGAGGATCGAGGGTGGGAATGAATAAATCATCAGCTCGGGTTACCCCACCTATACTTAGGGTGAAATATCCCTAAGTATAGACAAAATATCAAGAGTTGAGGAGACATGCGAGGGATCAAAGAATGAATAACCCAAGGGCGCTCACCCGCACTATACTTAGGATGGAGCATATCCTAAGTATAACACAGATAAATGCGGTGGGGGTAACACGGAAAAAAGAATTTGAAGAATAAAAATGAAAATAAGAAAAGAAAAAAAGATTAACTATTAAAAATGACTTTCTATGACTCATTTGATTGCACTGATGTTGCAGCTGTAAGATCTCAGACCACCTGAATTGATACTACTACGGACAGGAACGTATCATGTTCAAGATATGGCTTCATTAACTATCTGTTGTTCACAAATGGATGTGAGTCAGTTGACAAATCAGATATGACAATACTTCCACTGTTACACACATGCTTCATTGTGAAAGGTCCGGTTCATTTACTCTTCAACTTCCCTGGGAATAGTTTGAGCTTTGCATCAAACAACCAAACCTTCTGACCAGGTTCGAAAGTCTTGCGACAGATGTGCTTGTCGTGCCATTTCTTGACCTTCTCCTTGTACACTAAGTTGTTGTCATATGTATAGCTGCAATATTCAAGGAGTCAATTCAGATCTAGCTTTCTACTCCTTCCAGCCTTCTTGGAATCCAAATTACATACATTAATTGCACACAAAGATTTGTGAACTAGTTCCATAGGAAAATGGCTTGGCTTACCGCACACCAGGCGGTAGGGAGACATTCCTAATGGTGATTTATACGCAGTGTGATAGGCCTAAAGAACCGAGTCGAGAGTGAGATCAATTCTTCCTATCGAGACGCATAAGCTTCTGCAAAATTGTATTTATCTCCTTATTTGAACATTTGGCCAGGCCATTGGATTGTGGGTGGTACGGAGAGGCTACGCGATGTTCAATGCAAAATTCATGTGTCAGTTTCTTCACCTCTCTGCTGATGAAATGGCTACCCCCATCGGATATCAGAATTTTGGAGATCCCGAACCTTGCAATGATGCGTTCCTTTAGAAATCGACAGATGGTGTGACTATCTGTAGCTCGGGTTGGGATAGCCTCCACCTAATGACTGATGTAATCAACATCTAGCAGAATGTATTCATAACCCTAACTATTGGGAAATGGGCCAATGAAGTTAATTCTCCACGCATCAAATACATATGAGATCTGGATGTACTTCAGAGGCATCGTATCTCTCATTCCTATGGTACCACCCATCGTCTGACAGTCAGTGCAATTCTTTACAAAATCTTCTGCATCTTTAAATAAGGTCGGCTACCAGAGGCTGCATTGTAGAACTTTAGTTACCATATGCTTTCCAGAGTGGTGTCCTCTTGATTTTCGGACGTGGTAATGCTCGAGGAAAATTTAGGCTTCCTCCTTAGGAATGCACCTTCTTCAGATGCAATCTGCCACATCACGAAGTAGATAAATATCCTCCCACTGGTAGGAAATTTGTCGACTTTCAGCTTCAGCCAATCTTGTGGAGTTCTCTTAGACACAAGATAGTTCATATTGACAAACCAGGGGAGCGAGGTGACTTAGAGAATGGCTTCATCTGGGAATGTCTTTGTAATTCTCAACAAGTTCTGCTTAGGAGTGTCGAGCTCTAGCAATCTTGACAAATCATCTGCTACCACATTTTTAACTCCGGGTTTATTATGGATTTCAAGATCGAAATTTTAGAGTAGAAGGATCCATCTGATGAGTCTCGATTTGGCATCCTTCTTGTATTGCATGTATTTCATGGCAGAGTTGTCTGTATATACGATCACTTTGGATCTAAGGATATGGGATATAAATTTCTCTAGGGCACAGACAACTGCTAACGACTCTTTTTCAGTGACAGTGTAGTTTTTCTGAGCTTTATCTAGAGTTCTGCTCGCATAGTGAATTGCAAATGGTAGATTGCCTCTTTGTTGTCCCACGCTCCAATGGCATAGTCAGAAGCGTCTATCATGATCTCAAATGGTCTGGTGGTTGAAGTACCGGGGCTGGGTGACCAATTACTTCCACTCATTGAAGGCTTTGAGGATTTTGACATCTACAATGAAATCTGCCTCCTTACCTAGAAGCTCAGTCAATAGTCAGGAAATTTTGAAATCTTTGATGAATGATTGAAAAAAACCGACATGCCCAAGGAATGATCGAACTTGCTTTAGATTTATAAGTAGCTTGAGTTTTGAAATGACATCTATCTTCATACGATCTACCTCCATGCCTTGTTTTGGGATAACATGGCCTAACACAATCCCCTCGATCGCCATAAAATAACTCTTTTCCCACGAGAGCACAAGGTTCACTTCACAACATCTTTTCAGCACTCAGTCCAGGTAAGATAGGCATCGATCAAAGCTATCGCTATAGCCTGAGAAATCGTACATAAAAACCTCGAGAAAACTGTCAACCATATCTACGAATACCGCCAACATGCATCGTTGAAATGTTGCTGGAGCATTACACAATCCAAATAGCATTTGGCGGAAGATGTATGTCCCAAATGGACAGGTGAAGGTCATTTTCTCTTGATCTTCGGGAGCGATTTCAACCTGATTATAACCAGAGTATCCGTCCAAGAAATAGAAGTACTTCTTCACGGTCGGTCTTTTTACTATCTGGTCGATGAAGGGGATCATGAAATGCTCCTTCTTGGTTGTTAAATTCAGTCATATGTAATCCACACAAATGTGCCAAGATGTTGGAACTCTAGTTGCAATCTCCTCTCCTTTGTCATTCTTTACTGTGGTGATCCCTGATTTCTTTGGTACAACATGCAAGGGACTCACCCATTTCGAGTCGGAGATGAGATATATGAACCCTGCAACACAACATTTCGTGATTTCATTCATCACAACCTCTCGGAGATTTGTATTCAATCCGCGCTTGAATTCTCGGGAAGGCTTGTTGTCTTCTTCAAGATATATGTGATGTGAACACAATGCGGGATTGATCCGATGGAGATCTGAAATAATCCATCTTATAGCCTTGCGGTTTCTTTCGAGAACCTCGAGCAGACAAGATTCTTATTCTTGTGTCGGCTGGGAATTGATGATCACAGAGAACATGTTTTACGCACCCGCAAGGAAGGCATATTTCATGTTTGCTAGAAGTGGTTTGAGATCAGGTGGTGTCTGATTGAGATCAATGGTGACTGATGACACAAATATCGAGATTGACTAAGGTGGAAAATATAAAATCTGGCATTGTCCCTAATCAACCGAAACAGTCACAAGAAAATTAACCACTAAAGAGAGATCAAACAATCAAATGTAAGCGGTTTGCTATTTTATTTAATTGGTATAGTGACCAGGGTCGAACACAAGGAGAACGGTTTAAAAACTAATTAGTCAAATTTTGAAAAAAAATAGTGGTTTTTAATTTTTCAAATTTTTAGTTTTTAATAAGAGGTGAACAAGCACAAAACTCACAAGGCACACACAACACTCTTTTAGGATTTTTCAAAATAATAAAAATGCTCAGAAAATGAAAGTAAAAATATTTTTCGATTTTAAAGGTTTTGACATGTTTTTGATAATTTTTAGGGGATTTTTAAATGTTTTTATGAATGTTTTAGAAATTGAATAGTGCCAAAAATGCAAAAATAGTGCACATTCAGGATCGATTTGTAAGTTAAAAATATTGCCCAATGGTCCTGGATGACAATTTTAAATAAAATAC
This sequence comes from Ottelia alismoides, assembly GCA_037367405.1. NCBI lineage: Eukaryota > Viridiplantae > Streptophyta > Magnoliopsida > Alismatales > Hydrocharitaceae > Ottelia > Ottelia alismoides. The sequence goes on along the minus strand of JAZKJV010003934.1, from coordinate 95,738 downwards.
AAATAAAAAGCTACAAGCAGAAACTGAAAACATAATTTTTAGATTTTTTTATTTTTATAAAATTTTGGTTGTTTTATGATTTTTAGGGTTTTTATAAAGATTTTTCAAACAAAATTGATGCTTGAGTTAAAACACAATAAAAGACGTGCCTCAGACTCGGAGACATAAAGTGCAAATGCAATTCTTAAAACTTCTCATTCATTTCGTAACACCATAAAAGCTCAAGACATAAAGTGCAAATAACCCAAAGAGCACGTGGGCACAGACGTGCCTCAGACTCGGAGGGACTAAAGTGCAAATATAAAAAGTACGAGGTCCAAACTGTAAATATCTTTAACTACAAATTTTATTTATTGGACTAAGGAGAAATTGAGAAACATGTAAGGATGAAAGTGAAATATACCCAATGGGGGCACGTGGCACACGTGGGGTCATGCTCTGACGTACGCCCCTGATGGTTGTGGCAGAGGAGTTTGACGATCTAGGGGTTGTCGCGGACATGCGATCAGATCTGACAAATCAGATCTGATCTAATGGTCTGGACACCCCTTTTGTCAGGCGGCTCAGATGACGAGGGAAATCTGATCAGACCGTTAGCGGATAGGCGTGAGCGGATGGCCACGATCAGAACTGGGCGCGAAGGAAGATCGGACAGTAGACGGGGTGGCTGGAAGAACTCATCCAGGGCGAACTTCAACTGAGCGAAGGAGGAGATCCGTCACTCCGATGAAGGCCTTGAGGGGTACTATAATGTCGTGGAAGTGCTCTGCATCCGATGGAGGGCCTAGATGGAATGATGGACGGACGGATGAAGTGTACTGTGGTGCTCCGTCTGCAGCTGCTCCGCCTGAGCAGTTGGGGCTTCTAATGATACTCCAAGTGCACAATGGTACCTACAGAAGGTATCCGGACTCGAGGGCAAGGCTCTGGTCGGGTTATTGCTTTAGAAATAAAGGGAAGCAACGGGAGGCAGATCTTTGGGTCTCAGCGAAGGTGGGGGATAGAGACACAACATAATCCTGTTCTGATGAGCGGGATTCAGGGTGGTAGGCTACGTAGAAAGGTGTGGGGGCAAAGCGAGGAAGCGATCTGTGCGGATAGATAATCAAAATGGGACTCTGACCAACTAGTTGGAGCATGGGAGCTACGACGAAGATGAAATGGAGATATGGATTGAATGCGGAAATAGGGGAGATAAAGGCGATACCTGAAGGGTCTAATGAACTCAAAAGCTCCAGGCGAAGAGGAAGGCGGTGGTTATGGCCTCAACCAAGCTGCGGCTGGCTGGGAGGCTTCACGCGGCGGAGCTTCAACTGCGTCTTGAGCTACGAGCCTCCAGGCATCTCCGACGGATCCTAAGCTGCTCATGTGGTGGCTGTCACTTAACTGAAGGGAGATAAGGGTATGTCGTGGCGCGAGGGATAAGCTGGAGGGCACAGGAGGAGGAGGAGTGTATTTATAGGATGCTCGACGGTCCAAGAAGATCGGAGCATGGATTGGAACCCTAGGGCGATCCCGCTACGCCTAGGGATCTGCGAGGATCATGGATATTAGAGCTTTAATCAGGCGCATGAATCGAAGCAATTGGAGGTTAGATCTGATCAAGAGAAATTTGAGAAGGAGCTCCGACGACGCGAGGGAGGACCCAACCCGGCTAGCAGGAGACGTTGACCAAGGTCAACAATCCTGTGTGGCCCAATAGAAATTCGGGATTCACACAATAAAACGAAATTCAATAAAAAAAATAGTAAATGATTTTAAATTAAAAAGTATATAAAATAAAAAATGTTTATTATTTTATAAGCTATTTTTATGTGATTTTTAATTATTTTTATGAAAAATAAATAAGGTATATACATTATATAGTATTATATACAAGTATAATATACTTATGTACTATGTACAAGTATTTTTATTTATTCTTTTTACAAAAAATATTTTTATTTTATTTTTTTATTTTGTTACAAAATAATTTTAAGAATACAAAATAATTTTATTTAATTTTTATAAATTATTTAAGGTTGTAAAATAAATAGGTGTTCTATTATATACATGTGTCTTTTGTACAGGGGATTTGTTGATTTTTTTTATTTTTATTTGTTTTTATGATTTTATTTTATTTTTATATTATTTCTAAGATTGTATAAAGAGAGTAAAAAGAATGGCATACTTTTATTTTGTCAAAAATAAATACATAAGGATTTTGTACAAGTATATATGATATGTACAACACATAGTGGGTCCTTATCTCGCTCTACTTATTTTCTTTGTGATCAGGTCACGGGTTGACCTTCTCTTAGGGTTTAGGTCACTCTGTATTTATTCTAAATTCATCCTTCTTTTGTTTTCTCTTTTATTCTTTTATTTTTGCAAAATATGTGTTAATTATGAGATATTCACAAAGGCATGCAAAATGCTATTTTTTTACAAGTATTTACTGGTAGTTTTGTCAAAAGAAAGAGCTAAAATAAAAGATAAAGAATGAGAATAGTAGATTCATCAGTGACCTCGGCTACTGTACAGGGTGATGGTGTTGGATCTTTCAATTGTATTGTGTCCACCATTGACATTTCAATTTCTACATTCAATGCATCACATAATTCTTCGATGATAGAATCTTGTTCACAAATTTTTTTAATAATTTCCCCCTGCTCTGCCAAGGATAGTGGTCGACAATGCATTCTTCATGCAAGTAAGAGAAAATCCCATCCTCATAGACACCTGGTAACTCGATTGTGTTATCTACTACTTCCTCTGTGGAGAGGAATTCGTGGATCTCAATATCATCCATAAAAAGATTTGTGTCATGGATTTCTGCAAGAAAGTCACTGTCTTCTATTCTCTTCTCTGTAGGCTCGCTCTTGTCTAAGCAGACTCAGTTGGTTTTGGCACTTGGATAGTCTCTATAAGCACCTTGTCGCCACTAGAATGGAAGGTGATATGCTTAGAGTCATAGTCCACCATTGCTTCAACTGTTCGAAGGAACGCAAGTCCAAGGACTATCGGGGTATGAAGAAGAGGATTTGAGGTGTCCATGTCGACTATTATGAAGTCTACATGGAACTGCATTCCCTAAATGTTGACGATGACACACTATAAATTCCTCAGGGCTGCTTGAAATATCTGTGAACTGTAGAATCATTCTCGTGCACTTCAGGTTGATTTACAATCCGCTTTCAAGAAGAGTTCGGTCGAACTCTTGATCAAACATCTGACAAGAGGGGCTCCCATGTCTTTCTTTTTGGTCGGGAGATTGCTGGTTGCATTCATAGTGGTTGCGGTCATAATATGCTTATCATTTCTTTCACGAGCTCGATGTGGCTGTCTCTTCGAAGTACATGCTTCTTTCAGACCTTTCTTGATGCTTGACATGTACTTGATGGCTTTGAGTAGGGGCATTTTAAGAACATGATTCTATATAATTTCTACCTCATCAGGGTCAGACAAGGAAGTTTTTAAAGTTCTATTTTTTTTTATTTTCGTAAAGCGTTTAGAAATAGAATATTTACATAACCAAAAGTAGAAATATTGTTCTTATTTACATCAAAATCAGTGCCCACATCAGGTTGTACAAAAGGATGACTGAAATGAGCATGGTCATCCAAGATAGGTGGACACCCAAAATCTACAAGAGGGGCTCCATCAACTGCCATCAGGGCGACTGCAGGTGCAGACTCCTTGGTGGCTAGCACGGCGGTGCTTCTGCTGTTGCTGCTACTTTCTTTTTTTATTTTGATTTTTCCGATTTTTTGGCTTTTGAATTTGATACTTCTCCTCCAACTTCTTCTTCTTCACCCAGCCCAGTTGCTAGATCGGCAGATGCGGAAGAGGAGGATTCATCAGGTGAATCTTTATTCTTCCCATTCATGGTGGCAGTTGGCTGCAGGGTCATACTACTCCTGAGAGTGACACCATTAGATAAAAACAAATCATGTACATCTGACTCTGCTAGTCCAGAGAGAACATCACAATGCTCTTTCTTCCTAAAATTATTGGGGTTGGCCTCAACCTGTACCGGAATAGGAGTTTTGGTGGCGGTGAGGTCATTGAGCTTCTTTCTTATTTCAACAAGGCTCTTCACCAACTGAGCCAAGTAGTCCAAGGCAGGGTTCATAGGAGCAGCCTCAGACGGTTCAATGTGATGGCCATGCTGAGACTGGGAATGGTATGGAGGCTTTGAGTGGGAATACTTATTATGATATTGAGGAGAAGGGTGATACTGCTAATACTGCTGAGGAGGGTACTAGTATGGCACAACCGAGTACTGTTGGTTCTGCTGGAATTGATAATACGACAGTTGTTGATACTGGTTCTGTCTCCAATTCCCATGGTATTGTGGAAACCGCTACTGCTACTGAGGCTGGTTGTTCTGTATAAGCCTCCCTCCTTGCTGTTGAGGGAATGGGTGGTTTCCCGTGGACTGACCCTGCTGTTGTCTACCAGTATGAGCCAGATGTGCATCATTGCTCCATACTTCATTCACCTCTTGAATGAGAGGTATTGAGGGAGCGCATGGGTAATGAGAGGTAGTGGGGTTGTCGCTGATATGCACGGGATGAAGATAAGGCAACCTCTCCTTCATCCATTTCCATGAAGATCTGCCAGACGACGTCATCATCCTTGTTGAAATGCGATCCACCGCAGGCTCCCTCTACGAGCTTTTGACTCTCAATTGTAAGTCCCCCAAAGAAATGTTGGACCAGGCTAGTCCTAGGAATGTCATGATGGTGACATTTCTCCTGTAAATCTGTAAAGTTCCACCTAGCCTCATGAATGGATTCGGGCGGCATGGTGAAGTTGGATATGCGGGATCGCATCTGATTCAACTGCCCGAGAGGGTAAAATTTATGCAAGAAGGTAGACTTCATCTCCTCCCAGGTGGTGACGAATTTTCCCAAGTGGTTGATCTGATGAAGCACCTTATCCTGAAGATTGAATGGAAATATTGTCATTTTGACTACGCCTAACGGTATGTTAGGATAGTGAGTTATAACGTAGATGCGTGTGAATTGTTGTAGATGGATATATGGTTCCTTGTTTGCATTCCCATGGAAGCCAAGGAGAAGCACCAAGAGTTGAGGATTCAACTCGAAGTGTGCATGGACGCATGGATTTGGATCCACTCTGTCATTTGGCCCATTCCATAGTTGTAGGTTTCCTTGAGCGTGGGCTTAGGCTTCTCTGCTCGGGCATCTGTTGGACCTCCACTAGCTCCATCTTCTCTCTCTCTCAAATCCTCCTCCTCCTCCTCCTCCTCCTAGGTTGTCTCTTCTTCTCCTCAGATCATTAAGCATGTATTGGAAAGCAACCTGGGCCAATGCCTAACTAGTGAGTTGCTGTTGAATCACCTAAATAGAGGTGAGAAGCTAGGCATTCACTGCATTCTTGTCTAGTTGCCCTGCTCTAGGTGTGTCTGTGGTGGGTGCTACAACCCCTTCCCTTTTCATGTGGGAGCCATCTATGTATTTGTCTCTAAATCTGAGAGAATCTCTGGCTCCAGATTGGGCTCATGATCTGCACATGGAATGATGCCCTGATCAGTCTGAATAGAAGTACCATATGCAGAGAATCGGTCTATGTTAAGGTCAACACAGAACTTCATTAAGGATGGCAATGTATACAGAGTGAAATCAATTGCCATCCAAAATGGATAGAGTTTGAGGCAAGAGTGATCCTGGATTATTGAAGAAGGTGGGGAGTCTGAAGATCGGTTCGCGAATTTCGAACCAGGTTCTCGGGAATCGCCCTGAATTATTGGAGAAGACAAGCGCATGGAATCAATGTTGGTGTTAGCAGAGTCCCGACTAAGCCATCCATGAGTCACCATCTCAAACATGAAGAGGGAGATCAAGAATGTATGATGGATATGGTGTCAACCAAGGAATAAATGGTGTGCAAAATAGTAGAAGGCTTGAAGTAAGCGAGGGTTAAATGAGTAATAAAACCGATGAAAGAAAAATGGCACAAAATATACGGAACTGATCTTTAAAACTTAATTTAAATCAAACAAACATCAAACAAGTTTGGTTTCACCAACTCAACATTGGTGAAGCTGTGAGAGTTCGACTATTTTTATCTTTCCGATTTTATTGTTGTTTTGCAGACAAGATCTTATAACAAGTCCTTATGAGCGTTATCCCTATAGGAGTGTGTACTGCCAGGAAAGCTCTCCATATATGTTCTACCTCCTTTGTACCTTGTGATCTACGCACTTTGAGGTCCTTGATCTCATGCCCGGGCGGCTACTCAGCCAAAGAAATAGAGGAGGAAGCTGATACGTGAAACCAATACTTCCCCCACAAGTGAGGTACTCAGACACAAATTGATGAGACAAGCACACCTATGAGGTTGTGACCTAAGCTTAGTACTTCAAACCAAGTCGGATGCTCTACACAAGGTGGGAACATCATGCTCGACCAGGCCCTACTCGATCACGTACGATAGAAGCAACAATACTTTGCCAACCTAGGTGATAATCAAGGCTGCGACAGATCAGATTTTAGGTCTAATCCTTAGGGACCTCACTCGGTCGGAAGGTACCTGAAAATAATGAGGTTCTATGAACCCAAAATAATGATGTACATTACAATTTTTATTAAGGTCAAAGTGTTATTATTAGTCCTCTTATTTTTATTTTAAATTTTAAATTTTTTTGAGTATATTTAAGAGAAATATGCCTAACGATTTATTGTATTTCCCTTTAAGTCCTAAGTGCTACAAAATTGGGGAAGAAGTCAGAAAAACCATGCAAGACATCACTAATAAGGAAATCTCACCTTAGTAACTAATGATGCATGCAGAGTCAGAAGGACTTACAGTGCTTCTCAACTCTCTCCATGCGGGATGCAAAGCATAATTTTTAAACATATACTTCATGCACGATATGCAGGCAATAAAGCATCCTAAACAAGAATTGCTATTATCGGAAAAAACCAAAATGCTAATCACTTCAAAATGGATCCTAAGTGCTCGGTCTTGGAAACTCCTTGGTGCCTGCCACAATGAGCCCTACAAGCGTTGTGTGAAGTTTCTCACGGCTTGTGGTTCTAATTTCAAGCAATTAGCAATTTAATTTTTAACTAAGTCCAAGAGAAGTAAACTATGGGCACATGCTTCTATTAGGGCTTTGGATCTAGCTTACCGATTCAAACAATCCTATGTCTAAGGGCTCATCACAGAAAACAACAGAAAAGAAAGGGTGGAAAGCTCAAAACGTACAAAACAAAATGAAACAATGGTGAGGAAAATAGCAAGAAAACTCGACAAGGCCCTAGGTGAACAGACATCTGGGCACTAGACCTCGTTAAGTAGAAGTGTGGCAATGTCCAAATTATTACAATTAATTATGCAAAAATAACACTCTCACAAAAAAGAAAATAAAATCTATGCTATTACTCCTCTCCTTCTCTCTCTACCCCTTTCCTGCTCTCTCCAACTAGCCTAACAAGAGAATGAGTCGGTCTCCTCATGGCTCGGGTGCGTCAAACTTCTAGGAGTTTGTCGTTGCCATACAATCCCTCGCAAGAAAGATCAATAAAGAAAAATGGATTAGAATAGTCAAACAATTATGAAAAATAAATAGCAAAAAAATAAAAAGAAAAATAAACAGTGCACTGTATAAACTAGCTATACTCTATTGCTCTCCGACAACATTGCCATTTGAAAAAGAAAATTGACCTAGTGATGACGATCTCACACTCCACACAAGATGGGAGCGCAGTCGATGCGGTGACTGCTCACAAAACCAGTTGGCTAAGAAACAATCAATCCACATAATATAAAATTAAGCAATCAAGTAAAGGTGTGAATAAAAATTTATTATACCCTATAATAAATGTGTGTATAGTAAAAAACGGAGTAGGGGTCAAACACAGGGAGACAACTCAGTGTAGCAGATATATTAATTTTAAATAAATATTGAATAATTAATATAGGTGTATTTGTACAATATTCACTTAATTATTTACTTAAAGTTTTTATGGGTTTTTAATAAAATGATTCTTATATATAGTGAAATTTTAATTTTATGTTTTTTATTTTATTTTTATGTTTTCTTATTTTTAATTCCTTTTATATATATGTAATATGTATACTATAAGTAATATATAATAGAAAATATATAATAAATGTACAAAAATTATAAAATACCAATAAGTACAGTCCTTTTTATTTTTTAAAGGTTTTAAAATAATTATAAGGTATTTATAATAATTAATAATAATATATACTATTTATAATAATATATAGATATACATATATATGCTATATAGGGTAACTATTTATAAATGTATCTAAATATAGTCAAAATTGCATAATAAAATATTGTTATGTTTTTAATAATTTTCTTCTATTTTTATGATTTTTTTAGTATTTCATGCTAATTTTCATGTATTTTTAAAGTACAAAATATACAAAATCAGGGACTTTTTTAAATAGGTTGGATTATTTTGAGATTTAAATATACTAAACAAAGTAAAATTTCTCAAAACCAATTTTAATATATAGATATAAATAAATAAATAAATAAATAAATAAATATATTAATACAGAACATAAACTAATAATTTTAAATTTTTCAAAAAATATTTTGCATTTTTAAGTTCAGAGGAGGTTTTTTATTTTTAAGTTTTTCTTTTGATATTTTTTTTTTGATTTTTTGTCTATAGTGAGAAAATACAATAATAAACAATGGGTAATGTTTTTGGAATGTTTAGTAGAGGTTTTATATTTTTGGAATTTTTAAGTCAACCAAGGAATAAATAGAGACTAAACTAAATTTAATAAATGGCAAAATTAAATAAATTCCAAAACCTAATTCATAGCATGAACAAGCATGATTTAAGGCACTTTGAATAATTTTCCCAAGATTAAATGAGCTCGTAATCTATTCTAAATAAAAAGAAATGCAAAAATAAAAAAATACAAGTAGTTTTCAAGGGTATTTTTGCAATTAAAAATTAAATATAGGGATACACATGCAAAAACACCAAAGTTTTACACTAAAAGTTTATTTTTATATATTAATGCAAAATACACAAAGCCGACGAGGTACATGTGCAAAATACCCATCTCACATGGGGGGCTCGTAAACTGAGCTAGTGTTGGACCTGCTTACAATCAACACAAAATATAGGGGCTTTGTTACAAATATCCCACAAAGTTTTGAACATTACAAAATATTTAAAATATTGTTTACTAAATACAAAAGGAGGAGGGTGTTCGGTGTAATTTACCCATCCACGTGCACGGGCTTGGACGGCAGAGAGCGTGCCATGTTGGCCTCACCTAACTGGGTCCAACGACGCGAATAGGCTTCATTTCGATTTGGCTTTGACGATCAAGAATGGATCTGGCATCCCTTCTTCATCGGACGGTTGTGAGGATGCGTGGAAGAAGACGAAGAACACCCCGTAGGGTGAACTTCGATTAGCGATTACTCCTTCCTTCGGCCTCCGTTCTTCTCGCCAGAAGGCACCACAGCTTACTAGGATCCTCCCACATCTACAAGTGGTTTCATATGGGATCGAGGCGATGCAGACGTCGATCTAGGGGATTCTTTAGCTCTGTATAGCCTTAAGCTTCATCCAAGTACTTCAACTTCTCCAAACATGTACCTAACCTACACCAAAAGATTTAGATGCTCGAGAAGAGTCGTTTCGGACCAAAATTAAAGCTTAAAGCTTTGTGGTCTAGCACCGACACAACGGAGGAAGATGATCTCGTCAATCCTCGATTCTTACATAATCGAGGGTGATATGTGAGGGTTTTTGCATAAGACGAAGAAGAATAATTTGGGATGGAATTAGAGCAGAATGAGAGGTGACAGATTTGGCCAGAGCTCAAGCTTCAGGTCAAAAGGGGGGTTTTTTATTTCTCCTAATTTACGAGCTAATACTGGAAAATAAATGGCAGAAATAGAAGTTACATCTACGATTACCTAGAAAACAGAAGGAAAAGGGCCTCAACCATGCTAGATACATGGGAAGCATAACCACCGAAGCAAGATCTGGCGATGGTCTAGATCATCTCCGGATAGAATTCCTCCTCGCTGTAGATGGATTGAACGCCTCCATGTCACCGAGATGTTCCTTCATGCATGAACTGAGGGGCTGAGAAGCTCATAGGAGGTATCAAAATACAAAAAAAGGATCTGGGGATTATTTATAAATGGTGAACTTGCTGACTTCAAAGCATGATTACGTGAGCTCGAGCGGGGGTAGGTAAAGGTGGAGAGACCAGCGAGGGTGGTTGATGAATCCACATTTCATCATCTTTCTTCTATCATTTTGGCCTCAAAAACCCTAGAAAATGCGTGTAAATACCCTTAATTAGAGCATCTTAGCATTCATGCATGTGCATGTAAATAGTGTATAAATTACTGTAATTAAAGCCAAAATTATAGAATAAATAAAAGAAAAGAAAAAGAATAAACTATTGTAAATATTTTATGATCCAAACCCCCGAGACCTAGGCATCTTGATGAATAGGTCGACAAGGAATAAAGTAGGGGGAGATAAGGGCCAATTACCCATACTTTTTTAACCCATTATTTATTCATTTTGGGACCTATTTTTGGTTCCACTTTTTACACTTCAAATAAAGAAATGTTGTACATGAAAGTTGTAGATAATTTAATAAAGAAAAATACAAAATTTATTTCACTAAAAAATAATGTACAGATAAAAAGTTATGGTCTGAATAAAAATCCAGAATCCCAACTTCCCAGACCCGTATCTCACAGATGAAAACTCCAAATGAAGCAAACTCAACTTTAATTGTATATAGAATAAAATAAGCTATTTAATGGCAGTGGTTTCGCATTTGGCGGAGCTACGGTTTGAAAGTTGAGTTTTGGACCCACATTGTATAATTGTACAGAGTAAAATATTCATTTTATTATTTATTTATTATTTTTGTATTTTTATATTTTTATAACTTTGTAAATATTACTTATAATAATTATGTATATTAAAATCAGAATAAAACATAAAAGAAATAAAAATAAAATACATGTAGATATATAATACATAGGTATAAGAACTATACACATACCTATATATTTAAGACTTTTATTTTATTTAATATACAAAGCACCTCAGAAAAATAAAAGAAAAATATAATTAAGTGTATAAAAGTATGTTATAATTTTATAAAATAATAAATAAAAAAATAAAATTTAAAGGACACAAAATAAAAATAAAAGAATAAAATATATAGGTATTATACCTACAAAGGGCATAAAAGGAAACTTGTAAATTTACACTTCATAAAAATAATTAAAAATCACCATAAAATACTATATAAAATAATAAACATTTTTTATTTAATAACCTCAACAAAATAATAACATTTACTATTTTTAATTGATTTTGAAAGGGGTTTTTCCTGGTTGGTCCACGTGGACCAACCGGGTTGGTCTGACAGTTGACCCCGGTCAACTGCCTGACCTACCCCCTGTAGCCTCTGTCAGGCTAGCTTTTGACTTCGTTTCTCAGTTTTATCCAGGCCACATCTCTCCTCCTTTCATGTCGCATCCTTCATGAAACTTTTTCCTCGATCAGTGGTGAATCACGCCCAAGAGTCTCCTTGGGCTATGGAGCACCGCATCGAGCTGACACTCTCGATCTGTGAGCCCACTCGTCCAACCTTCAAAACACCCAGCCCGCCTTCCTTCTCTCCTTTGAACCACATTTGGTGAACCTCAGATCTCCGGGAGCGGATGAAGAGTGACTCCGGTGACAGGGGAGGAGCCCCGTACCCCCGTTGAGGTGCGGCGAGACCAGCCGCGCGTGTTCCAGCCACCTCCGGTGCCCGCCGCCGTCGAGGTTTTCCCTCGCCCTTCCTAGGCTCGAGATCTATTTTTGTTGCCTTTTCTTTACGTATTTTCATTCTTAGTAGTGTTAGATTCCTTAGATCACCCTCCATTTCACTTGAAAATTACCCAATCACCTCCGTCAACCCCCTCGCCGGAGCTAGCTCTGGCGAGCTTCTCCCTTACCGTTGACCGCCTTCTACCGCAGCCAGGAAGGGTGAGGCATTTTACCCTCGCCCTCCTTAACGTCTCTTGCAGGCACCTTGAACGAGAAAGGCACTAGAAGGAGCTTTTGCGAGAGGTCGGAGCTTCCTGGGGCCCCCATGCGTCTTTGACGTCGCGACAGCTCCACAACGCTCCTCCACTCATTTTGTCTCCACCAGTCAATAGAGCATCACTGCAGGAGCTTATTGGGCCATTTTGAAGCAAAAAGGACTGTCGGAGAAGGAGGATCGAGCCGGAGAAACCTCACTGCGGCGGTGTTCCTCCCTGTTCGTCCACCTGCCTCCGCAACCGTCGGATCGGGCCTGATCTTCCAACGCTACAGAAGCCCTTGGATCGAGCATGGTGTCAGTCGTCGGATCATCGAGTCTCATCTAATCCTGACCGTGCAGATCGAAGGGGCATCGAACGACCTGACGTTGCCACGTGTATTAGTGGGAAATCTCTGATGCGCACCTTGACTGGGTATTTTGCTTCATACCCGGCGACTTTTTTGTATTTAATAAATAACTCACAAACATTTATCGGCAGTTAAAAATACTTGTAATATTTACGTCTTACCCCCTATTTTTTTAGGATTTTACACTTAGGTCCTCGTCAGGTCACATGCGTACGAACGTGCCCCTGGCAATTTTGTAAGGGGACCCAAGGGTTTTTGTGTGTTCACTTTTAGTACCTAAACTTTCAGCTGCAGTATAAAAGTCTTGGCCTTTTTGCGTTCTAGCCCTCCGACTTTGTGATAATTGTTATCTAGTCCCCGCCAGGTCGCGTGTATACCACCTGCGCCTTGGCATTTTTGCATGCACACCCTTGTTGATTTTGGTATTGGCATTTAGTACTATAACTTTATATTCTACTTATAAAATTTTGTGGAAATTAGTGTGCAGGCCCTTCAACTTATCTCTATTTATGAATGGGTCCCTGCCATGCCATGAATTTTTGTATCTTTCTTTCTTTATTTGGAGCATCATTTTAATTCAAAAATTCCTAAAAAGTTAACTTAAGCTCATGTTAACTTGCTTGTTCATGCTATATTTTTTGCATTTTATTTTGTTGCATTTTCATATTTATTAAAAATAAAAAACATGCATTTTAGCTACTGTCTATCTTAAAAATACCAAAAAAATATTAAAACACCTAGAAAAATTCCAAAAAATCACCTACTATCTGTTATATTGTATTCTAGTGTTAGTGCAAAAACCGCAAAAAAATTCAAAACCAAAACCTTAAAATTAGGAAATACCTAAAAACTTCAAAAAAATCTATAAAATTATAGAAAAATCAAAAAAATATAAATTCAAGTTATGTAGACTCCCTATTTTATTATCTTTATTTTAAAATTAATTTGGGAAAATTTTGATATTATTTGATATTTTTACTTCCCATTTTAATTTCAACCAGAATATTAATTCATTGTTTTCTTTATTTTGCCTTTCAAAAATACCAAAAAAGATTCTGAAAAATACCCAAAAATCACAAAAACGGTAAAAAAGTTTAAAAAGACCAAAAAGATTTTATTTCCTAATTTTTGACTATTTTCCTTATTTTTATAAATATTCTAGCACATCTTTTCTTATATAGTTTATATATTCCAATATTGAAAAAAGAAAATAAAAAAATTATAAATTATAAAAAGAAAATATGAAATCAAAAAAATTAAAATCAAAATACAAAATTAAAAATTAAATAAAAAAATTACAATTTAAAAAACCCACAAAACCTTTGCATTGCATAGTGTAGACAATCACATCACACACACACACACACTTGTGGATCTATCCTTCCTTGCTCCCTGTGTTCGAACTCTCTACATACTTGCACCTATACATCTTTTTTGTAGAGTTAAAAATAAATTTTAACTCCACTTTATTTCTCATTGCTTGATATTAATACTGTAGGTTAATTGTTGACTAAATATGGATTTTTAGCGGTCACCACAGCGACCTCTGTGTTCCCGCCTTGTGTGGATCACAAGACCGTTAGATTTTCGTGTTTATCGAATGGCGCCGTTGCCGGGGAGAAACAACGCGTAGATCTTGTTTTTGTCGTGTTGTGATTGTTGTCTGCTTTTTGCGGCTTTATTTATTTGCTCTTTATTTGATATATCTTTTGACTTGTCTAATCACTCTTCCTTGTTGGACTTTGTGCGAGGAACCGCGGACCGAGGGAGGTGCTTCATCCGAGGCACCGACGCACCCACATGAAGGCGGCAGGAGACGTCTGACCATGCATCAAAGGAGGCAGGGAGGACTTGAGAAGACAGTCATACTTTTGAGCCTTTTTTGTAGCATTTATTTCTGTAATTTGTGTGAGAGAGAGACCTCTATTTTTGTAATAATACAGGTACCCCCAGACACTTTGGACTATCGAGCCTAATTTCCAAGTGTTTGTACACTTGGGGGCTCATCGCGGCTTTTTCGTGTTTTCATCGCATTTTTTTATTTTATTTTCTCGGTTTTGATTTTATTTATTTTGTGTGATTGAGCCCGTAGTTTTAGGATTGCTTGCGATAGATTAAGGCCAAACACCTAATATCTTTGCATGTGCCTATAGTATCGTTTGGACTTAGTCAAATCATTAAACAGTTGATTCACTATCTTCGAGCCGTCGCGTCGTGAGCTCACCCCGCCAAGCGCTTCTCCTGAACTCGATTTGTCGAGAGGAGGAGGGGTGAGCCTAGACCGGACTCTAGGATTGAGGATTTGTGGTCAACTTGTGGTTCTTCATGATAATAGCAATTTCTGAAACTTAGGATGATTTCATCGACTTTGCATTTGCATATAGATAGGTTTCAATTCTGCTGAGCATCTTTGCATGTAGAGTGCTGGAGACAAGGTGAGCATTTCTCTTTAGCATTCATCATTGATTTGCCGCTTGCATTGCTTTTCCGACTCTACCTCTGATTTTGCCAACCTAGGTGCTTAAAGGAATTGACTCCTCGTTAGGCTCGTGCATTTTTATTAAAAAATAAAAAAAATGATAATCAATAAAAATTGGGACTGCTAATAATACTTGACCCTAAAACCGACCAAAAAGAAAAATATTTTCTTGGGGCGAGTAATCCCCTCATTGTCTTTGTTTTACATTGCTTGCGCACACACTAAGGTTAGTGCCCAAATCCCATTTTCAGCCCCCTAAGTGTTTGTGCAACTTTTGGACTCCTCACCTAACTCTAAAACAGACAAGATAAAAAGACCGACTTTTCGGTCTCTACCAAGTTGAGTAGGTGAATTGAGGGTTTGTATTCTTTTTATTTTTGACTGTGGTTATTTTGTGTGTGTCCAAGATCGCCCCTGCGCATTTGCGCCTTCTTCTTCACTCTCTTGACTTGACCGAAGTGCTCCCCCGAATCATTTTCTTTTGATTTCGAGATGGACCCCTGGAGTACTTATTATCCAGACTTTGCAAATTCCTCACTCGCTCCAGTCGGTTCACCTCCCTTTTATCAAGAGGATCATCCTCCTACTTTTTCTGATTTTTGTACATATCCGCCTCAGCCACAGTATCAGGATTCGGACTTCTATCCACACCCACCTCCACCTGTATATTATCCACCTCCACATCCACACCCACCCGAGTCTGACCTGTTGGAGTCACCTCCCTCTATCTCTATGACTGATATCTTGAACCGGATGACGGTGCGCATTGATTTGATGAATGATCATCTTGCTATCTTGAGGAAAAATCAGATTAATGCTCCTTTCGTCGGGGATACGGATTTACTTGTAGGTGATCATGGGAGCTTGCAATCGCCAAAAATACATAAAAATGAGAAAATTTTAAAAACACAAAAAGAGTTCGGGAGACACTTGGTTGATTCGTATTGTGAGGAGAGAGTCCACTTGCCAGAATCATTGACCACACATCCATTCACACCTAGTCCCACCTTTGACCCCGAGGATGCCGCTGTACAGACTGCTCTTGGCATGCCTCGTGTACATGCTAATTCCAACTTCCTCCCTTGTATGGAGGAGATCCAAAAATTCAAAAAAATGCTATCTGAACCCGAAGTGGTGGCCACTTATCATGAGATTATTCGTGCCCCACTTCAGCAGGCCATGACTGAGTTATCTACTCCTCTTCCCAAGAAGAGAAAGCGGAGGAGCAGATCTGAGATTCACATTCTAACCATGGCCACTACCCACGCCATCACTCATCGTCCCATTCCCAGAAAGAAGAACACAGCTACCCCTTTCATCACTTGCACCATCTCTGACTATACTTGTGATCATACTCTCCTGGACGGCGGTGCTTCGATTAGCATACTACCCTTCTCGCTGGTACAGTCTCTTCACTTAGGGCCTCTAAAGAAAACCAGTATGATAGTTCAGTTTGTTGATGGATCCATCAAGAGGCCGAAGGGTATCCTTGAAAATGATGTCATTTCTATTCAGGGCACGAGCCACCATATTGATTTTGTCGTGTTGCCCATGGAGAACTCCACAGGGGAGCCATCTCCAATCATCCTGGGACGACCATTCTGCACCTCTGCGAGGGTCGTTGTCGACTATGGATCAGGAGAGATTCGCTTCTGTCCTGTTGACGAGAGCGAAGTGTCGATCACCGCACCCACAGTTGACCAGAGACCTGCACCTGATGCACGTTCACCGATTCTAGCTGACTCCGAGGCATGTGACCGATCTGATGCTATTAGAGATGTTTGCTTAGCGACCCCTGATGAGACCCGAAGGATCCCACGAAAGGGGAGGAAATCGGAAAGCATAGACCTCGCGGTTCCTCCTTCTGGTGTGTGGCGATGTGTTGATGAAATCCAAAGCTTTTACGTGATTGATCACAATGAGCGGCGGGCAGATACCAAGACTAGACAAGACGGACATGTTTTGACTACTTCCACTGATAAGTCTGTTCCTGGTCCTTCAAAAGTGATGATGATTGAGGTCGGTTATGATGCGAATGTTCAAAATTTTTGGCATCCTGATGATGAAAATGATTCGGGTGAGACTCTTGAGGACGATCTGAGTTCTACTACTTCCACTGATGACTTCGTTCCTTTTGGTTTTGACCTGGACGAGACCTCGCAGGACGACTCCGATTACACTTCTTCCGAGGATGATGAGTTTGTCCCATTCCACTTTGATATCTGCGAGACTTCCAAGGCCAGACCTGACCACACTTCTTCCACTCGTCCGTCTGCGCCTTCACACCGTAGGACCACCAAGGGCGAACCGAGCCATACTACTTCCATTGACCAGTTCGTGCCTTTCCGATTTGACTCCACTGAGGGCCTTCACTCTGTCGACCCTGATCGTCTTCCGTCCACTGTGGACCCCGATGTCGACATACACCACACCAGATCTATCCCTCAGCGGTCTCGCAAGAAGGTTAGCTTTCGGCCTTCTTGATCATATGTACATCCATCTTTGTTGTACATTCTCCTTTGTTTATCTCTGTTCTCTCTACCGTATTGCTCGCCCACCCATTCTCATGTTTGCCGTACTTAGGACGCACTTTGTCCTGAGTATAGGAGGGGTGGACGAGTCGCATGTTCATTCTTCGTGCTGTTTCATCACTCATGTTGTTGCCTATACTTAGGGCTTCTTTTACCCTAAGTATAGGGGGAGTGGTATGTACATCCTCCGATCTCTTCTTCCATCTTCAGATCTCTTTTCTTCTTTTCTTCTTTTCTTCTTTTCCTTGTCTATTTTCTTTATCTATCAAAAAGGTGTCACCCCTTGTAGATAGTTTTCTATACTTAGGACGTACTTTGTCCTAAGTATAGGGGAGTGTGCACCCCGAGTTCTTTCATTCATTTCGATCCTCTCCATTGTCTCCTCTTCTTGTCTATACTTAGGGATATCTTACCCTAAGTATAGGGGGAGACAATCTGAGTACGATCTATTCATTCCCACCCTTGACCCTCCCTGTGTTGTGTACAGTTTGCTATACTTAGGATTATTTGATCCTAAGTATAGGGGGGACGGTCAACTTCTCATTCGTTTATTCATTGATTCCTTCCTTTCATTCATTTATTCTTTAGACTCGTCGATACTTAGTACGAGTTATGTCTTCTCTTTTCTCTCCGATCTATGAGGACATAGCTCAAGCTAAGTATAGGGGGGTCGTATATACTACGTATATACTTTAGCCATAACTCATACTTTTGTATTTTCTGAATAATATGACTAATAATTCTTTAAAATTCATTAAAAACCTTAATAAAAAGGTATCTTGTTCCTCAAATTCTTTTTGTATTTACTGATTAATAAATCAGGTGAAAATATTTTTTGCAAAATGTTTGAAAAATAGTTTGAAAATCTGTGTGAAAATCATTTGAAAACTATTTTGAAAATGTTTTGTTACATGTTTTCAACCTTTGAAAAATGTGTGGTTTATAAAATTTTATTTTCTTTGTGTGAAACAAAGTGTTTGGAAAATAATTTGTAAATGGTTTGAAAATTGGTTGCAAAAATATTTTGAAAAATCTATCTATATTGTTTAAAAAACCTTTGCAAAATGATTTTTAAATGTGTGTACATGTTTGTAAAAATGTTTGTAAAAATTATTTTGGACTATAGTTTTCAAAAACTGTTTGAAAATCTTGTGTCAAATAAGTTTGAGGAATATACACATCTCACCAAAATCCATTATTTATACATGTATAAAATTGATCACTTACCCTGTAAATTCTTAAAATCCACTTCTTGTCTATATAAGAAGCACTCCCGTGTACATAGTTTTCACCTATTTTCAGCCAAAACTTTTTTGTTTTGAAAAATTCCAAAAACATTTGCAAAATTAAAATCCAAAAACACTTGAAAATCTTTTTGAAAAATATAAAAAATGCATATGCATCATCATCATCTTTTCAAAAATCCATAAAAAGTTCAAAATCTTGAAAATTGCATCACAAAAGTATTTTCTGCATTTCATTTGCATAGCATGAGCATTTTTCGGAATGAGTTTGATAGTTGAACAAGTCTAAATAAAATCCGGAGATTGGAACTTGATTGGACCTTAAAATCTACCTAATAACAGGAACCTTATAGGAACTGGGTTTGAGGTACTTCAGGTCTAGTTGACTTAATTCTTTGAGGATCACGAGACTTGGTTCAATGGATTCTTGATTGCCTAAGTAGAGTATTTCGGAGAAAACACACGACTCTTGTTGATAATGACCTATCTTGGACACCTGCACCTTTCACATGGCTCAACTCAGTTGGAGTGGTGAGGGGATTGGATTTGCCGGTATGAGACACACACAAGTGGAAACACTTGTCCTCCTCTAGGGAGGGAAGTGCACCCCAACCCGTCAAGTGATGAGGAAGTCTAAAGACAGGAGAGTGTGGGTTGCAATAAAGCTTCAAAAGAGGGATAGTCTACTGGCTTAAGAGGAAAAACTCCTTATGTAAATGCTGTTGTGAATAGTATTAAAAAAAAGTTCAGGCCTGTACAAAAATAAAAAGCCTGCAAAGTATGTACAAATGTTGTAAAGCCAATAAGCAAGCTTGAGTTCCAAAGTCAAATATGTGAGCCTGCAGTTGGATGACTTGACTACATTGGTCTTGCATCCCAGGATAGGTAGCTACACTGGCTACCATCCATTCTTCTCCTCACCCCCTCCTCTTGAGCTGGTTGCCACTTAAAATTAGAAGGGAATACCCCGCTCCTCGAGGATGGAGTTATTGGATTGGGGAATCATTGGGTTGTCGTACTGGAGAAGTCAGTTTCTTTGCCATTCTAGTTGGGGAGAGCCACCATCACTTACACTGTACGAGTCAGATTCATAGTCGTAAGAGTTTGCATATGGATTGAGATATTTCTGACCTGGCTATTGAGGAGACTTGGGCAGAGTTTTGGGATTCTCAAGGACTGTTGGATTTCAAATTCGGTTCTCATTAAGGTTCCGCCCGCACTAAAATTCCAAAGGTCCGATTAAGCTCCAAACTTTGATTTTGTGAAGACAAGTTTGATAATTAAACTTAATCCAACTTTCTTCTTTTTCTTTTCTTTGTTTTCTTTTTTGCACTTATTGCACAAGTGTTTGCTAGGGACTAGCAAAGGTAAAGTATAGGGGGATGATGAATCCACATTTCATCATCTTTATTCTATCATTTTGGCCTCAAAAACCCTAGCAAATGCGTGTAAATACCCTTAATTAGAGCATCTTAGCATTCATGCATGTGCATGTAAATAGTGTATAAATTACTGCTTTTAAAGCCAAAATTATAGAATAAATAAAAGAAAAGAAAAAGAATAAAATATTGTAAATATTTTATGACCCAAACCTCCGAGACCTAGGCATCTTGATGAATAGGTCGACAAGGAATAAAGTAGGGGGAGATAAGGGCCAATTACCCATACTTTTTCATCCATTATTTATTCATTTTGAGACCAATTTTTGGTTCCACTTTTTACACTTCAAATAAAGAAACTTTGTACATGAAAGTTGTAGATAATTTAATAAAGAAAAATATAAAATTTATTTCATTGAAAAATATTGTACAGATAAAAAGTTATGGTCTAAATAAAAATCCAGAATCCCAACTTTCCAGACCCGTATCTCACAGATGAAAACTCCAAATGCAGCAAACTCACCTTTAATTGTATATAGAATAAAATAATCTATTTAATGGCGGTGGTTTGGCATTTGGCGGAGCTACGGTTTGAAAGTTGAGTTTTGGACCCACATTGTATAATTGTACAGAGTAAAATATTCAATTTATTATTTATTTATTATTTTTGTATTTTTATAATTTTATAATTTTGTAAATATTACTTATAATAATTATGTATATTAAAATCAGAATAAAAACATAAAAGAAATACAAAATAAAATACCTGTAGATATTTAATACATAGGTATAAGAACTATACACACACCTATATATTTAAGACTTTTATTTTATTTAATATACAAAACACCTCAGAAAAATAAAATAAAAATATAATTAAGTGTATAAAAGTATGTTATAATTTTATAAAATAATAAATAAAAAGAATAAAATTAAAATACACAAAATAAAAATAAAAGAATAAAATATATAGGTATTATACCTATAAAGGGCATAAAAGGAAACTTGTAAATTTACACTTCATAAAAATAATTAAAAATCACCATAAATACTATATAAAATAATAAACATTTTTTATTTAATAATCTAAATAAAATAATAACATTTACTATTTTTAATTGATTTTGCAAGGGGTTTTTCCTGGTTGGTCCACGTGGACCAACAAGGTTGGTCTGACAGTTGACCCCGGTCAACTGTCTGACCTACCCCCTGTAGCCTCTGTCAGGCTAGCTTTGACCTCGTTTCTCGGATTTATCCAGGCCACATCTCTCCTCCTTTCATGTCGCATCCTTCATGAAACTTTTTCCTCGATCAGTGGTGAATCACACCCAAGGGTTTCCTTGGGCTGTGGAGCACCGCATCGAGCTGACACTCTCGATCTGTGAGCGCACTCGTCCAACCTTCAAAACACCCAGCCCGCCTTCCTTCTCTCCTTTGAACCACATTTGGTGAACCTTAGACCTCCGGGAGCGGATGAAGAGCGACTCCAGTGACAGTGGAGGAGCCCCGTACCCCCGTTGAGGTGCGGCGAGGCCAGCCGCACGTGTTCCAGCCACCTTCGGTGCCCGCCACTGTCGAAGTTTTCCCTCGCCCTTCCTGGGCTCGAGGTCTGTTTTTGTTGCCTTTTCTTTGCGTATTTCCACTCCTAGTAGTGTTAGATTCCTTAGATCACCCTCCATTTCGCTTGAAAATTACCCAATCGCCTCCGTCAACCCCCTCGCCGGAGCTAGCACCGGCGAGCTTCTCCCTCGTCGTTTTTCGCCTTCTACCGTAGCCAGGAAGGGCGAGGCATTTTACCCTCGCCCTCCTTAACGTCTCTTGCAGGCACCTTGAACGAGAAAGGCACTGGAAGGAGCTTTTGCGAGAGGTTGTAGCTTCCTGGGGCCCCCATGCATCTTTGACGTCGCGGCGGCTCCACAACGCTCCTCCACTCATTTTGCCTCCACCAGTCAGTAGAGCATCACTGCAGGAGCTTATTGGGCCATTTTGAAGCAAAAAGGACCGTCGGAGAAGGAGGATCGAGCCGGAGAAACCTCGTTGCGGCGGTGTTCTTCCCCGTTCGTCCACCTGCCTCCGCAACCGTCGGATCGAGCCTGATCTTCCCGCGCTACAGCATCCCTTGGATCGAGCATGGTGTCAGCCGTCAGATCATCAAGCCTCATCTAATCCTGACCGTGCAGATCGAAGGGCATCGGACGACCTGACGGTGCCACATGTATTAGTGGGAAATCTCCCACCGTCTGATGCTTACCTTGACTGGGTATTTTGCTTTCACACACGACGACTTTTTTGTATTTAATAAATAACTCGCAAACATTTATCGGCAGTTAAAAATACTTGTAATATTTATGTCTTACCCCCTATTGTTTTAGGATTTTACACTTAGGTCCTCATCAGGTCACGTGCGTATGCACGTGCCCCTGTCAATTTTGCAAGGGGGCCCAGGGGTTTTTGTGTGTTCACTTTCAGTACCTAAACGTTCAGCTGCAGTATAAAAGTCTTGGACTTTTTGCATTCTAGCCCTCCGACTTTGTGATAATTGCTATCTAGTCCCCGCCAAGTCGCGTGTATACCACATGCGCCTTGGCATTTTTGCACGCACACCCTTGTTGATTTCGGTATTGGCATTTAGTACTGTAACTTTATATTCTAGTTATAATATTTTGTGGAAATTTGCGTGCAGACCCTTCAACTTATCTCTATTTACGAATGGGTCCCTGCCAGGCCTTGAATTTTTGTATATTTCTTTATTTATTTGGAGCATCATTTTAATTCGAAAAATTCCCAAAAAGTTAACTTAAGCTCCTGTTAACTTGCTTGTTCACGCCATATTTTTTGCATTTTTTTTGCATTTTCATATTTATTAAAAATCAAAAACATGCATTTTAGCTACTGTCTATCTTAGAAAATACCAAAAAAATATTAAAACACCTAGAAAAATTGCAAAAAAATCACCTACTGTCTATTATATTGTATTCTAGTGTCAGTCTAAAAACCACAAAAAATTCAAAACCAGAACCTTAAAAATTAGGAAATACCTAAAAACTTCAAAAATATCTATAAAATTATAGAAAAATAAAAAAATATAAATTCAGGTTCTGTAGACTCCCTATTTTATTATCTTTATTTTAAAATTAATTTGGGAAAATTTTGATATTATTTGATATTTTTCCTTCCCATTTTAATTTCGGCCAGAATATTAATTCACTATTTTCTTTATTTTGCCTTTCAAAAATACCAAAAAGATTCTAAAAAATATCCAAAAAGTTTTAAAAAGACCAAAAAGATTTTATTTCCTGATTTTTGACTATTTTTCCTTATTTTTATGAATATTCTAGCACATCTTTTCTTATATAGTTATATATTCCAATATAGAAAAAAGAAAATAAAAAAATAAAATATAAAAAGAAAATATAAAATCAAAAAAATTAAAAATCAAAATACAAAATTAAAAATTAAATAAAAAAATTACAAATTAAAAAACCCACAAAAACCTTTGCATTGCATAGTATAAACAATCACATCACACACACACACACACACACACTTGTGGATCTATCCTGCCTTACTCCCTGTTTTCGAACTCTCTACATACTTGCACCTATACATCTTTTATGTAGAGTTAAAAATAAATTTTAACTCCACTTTATTTCTCATTGCTTGATATTAATATTGTGGGTTAATTGTTGACTAAATACGGATTTTTAGCGGTCACCGCAGCGACCTCTGTGTTCCCGCCTTGTGTGGATCTCAAGACCGTTAGATTTTCATGTTTATCAGTGGTTGAGGTATGATGTATGGAATGGTGATCGGCTTGAGGTGCAGAGGGTGTGGGGGATAGAGTGAAAAATGGAGAAGGAGGGTCACCCGTGAGTTTTCTAACACGACAGCTAGAAGTCAGAGTAGTTGACCAGAGGTCAATGATTGGAGGCTCTTGGTTGGTCCACGTGGACCAAATAGGAAATTCCAAGGAAAAAATGCATTGGAAAATGAATATAAAATAACAAATGATTTAATTAATTTTTTATTAAAATATAAAAAATATTTCTAATTTTATGTATTATTTATTACATGCTTTTATTTATTTTTTCAAGGTGTTTTATTACAAATTAATATTTATAAGTATATTAATAGGTAAATATATATATATATGTATTTTGAATATTTAATTTTTATTTTTTACTATATATTTTATTATTTTATACATATATTTTATAAAATTTTGATTTATTTAATTACATATTTAGGTATTTTTGTTGTATTTTTATGAGCTTATTTGTATGCTTACATAATTATGTATAGATTCTTTATATGTATATATAGGCATATTTCAGCTATGTACTCAACTATATGATTTATTTTTATTTTGTTTTGATGGTTTTAATTTATTTTAATTACGTATATTGGTTTTAAATAATATTTACAATTTTATTAAAATAAAAAAGTTTAAAAATATAAAGAATAAATATATTGAATAATATATAAAGGTATATTGCACAATGTGAGCCCAAAAGCTAAATTTTGAATCTTAGTTTCAAACTAAATGAAACCACCTTCACTTATAGCTTATTAAAAATTATATATAACTAAAGGTGATTTTGGTCCATTTTGATATAGCACAGAGAAGATATAGGTCCGTGAAATTTTTATTTTGACTTTTTGTTATGTGTGTCTCGGGTACACTATGCATTATTTTTCATTGAAATCACTTTTGTATTTTCCTTTCAACTTTTATCTGTAATGTCCATGTTGAGGATTTTATTATATGAGGTGTAAAAGTAACAATATAAAATAGGTGCCAAAAATCAATTACAAATGAATTAAAATTAGGGTTTCTTGTATGGTTTTATTTAAATTTTGTAAATTTTTTCTGCCGTCTCTCCTCCTACTTTATTCCTTGTCGACCAAGTCATCATGATGATTGAGTCTCGGGGTCTAAGGTCACTCAACACTTATGATGTCTCATTTCTTTTTCTTTTCTCTCTTTATTCGTTAATTTTGGAATTAAATACATAAATAATGCAGTATTTTGTACAATTCATGCAATGTTTATTTTGGCAAAGTAATGATATATATATATGCATTTAGCTAGGGATTTAAGGCCAAAATGAAAGAATAAAGGTGATGAAGAGGAGATTCATCAATCACCATCACCAAATACCAAGATGTAATCTTGCGTCCATCATAGATACTTAAAGATGTTCTTCACTAAATTCTAGTGATGTTCTCCATAGCAGGATTGGTAACAACTTACCACTCCCACTGCATGACAGATCTGGTCGTGTGCACATCATGACACACATTAGGCTTCTCATAGTTGATGCGTAAGGGAATCCAGCTATGGCTTTCTTATCCTCGACACTTTGAGGAGCCATCCTTTTAGATAGGTGCATACCATGCCTCAAGGGAAGGAAGACTTTCTTGGAATTCTCCGTATGATAAATACCAAGATCTTCTTAATGTAATGTGTTGCGGAAATCCCAAAATCCTATTTTCTCTATTTCTGAATAGCTTTAGATCCAAGATATTAGAGGCTTCTCCAAGATCCTTCATCTCGAAGGTATGAGACGTCCAAATCTTAATACTAGTCATCATCCATGTATCATTCCGAATGATAAGGATGCCATCTACGTAAAGCACAATGAATAAAATGGTGCTCCCACTAAGCTTCTTGTACACACATTGTTCATAAGGATTCTGAACAAAATCATAACTCTTTACAGTTTCATCAAATATGATGCTCCAGCTACGAGAAGCTTGTTTGGGCCCATAGATGGATTTCTTCGGCTTGCAGACTTTTCCTTCATCAGTTATGAAGCCCTGGGGATGATCCATATACATATCTTCCTCAAGGTATCTATTGAGGAATGCCATCTTGACATCTATCTACCAGATGTCATAGTCAAGATATGTGGTTATATGTAGCAGTGTTGTTATGGATTTAAGCATAGCCACAGGAGAGAATGTCTCAATGTGGTCGATGCCTTCTCTGTGTGTAGCCCTTGACTATGAGCCGTGCCTTGAAGGTATCTACCTTTCCACTAGGTCCCCCCTTTCTCTTGAAGATCCATTTACACCAAATGGGTTTATCCCTCTAGGTGGATCCTCTAGGGTCCATACACCGTTCTTGTACATGGAGTCTATTTCAGACTTCATTGTCAGCATCCATCTATGCATGTCATGATCCAAATGTTTCTTCAAATGAAGCTGGATCATTATCAGTTTCACTCGATACTTGGAATCCATACCTCTCAGGTGGTACAACCACCCTCAAACTCCTTCGAAGAGGTACGGGTGTTTTATCTTTATTTACATCTTCAGTTTCTAGTTCGGGAAGCTCAATATCCTCAGGGAATTTAATGAGTTCCTTTACTTCATTTTTATCTTGACTCTTAAGGAAGTCATCCTCTAAGAATTTTACATCTCTATAGACGAAAATCTTTTGAGTCTTAGGGTTGTAAAGTTGGTATCCAATACCATCTTTTACTTACCCAATGAGGTAGCATTCTCGAGTGCAAGATTCTAGCTTACTTGTATCCACATTCTTCACATGGACAAAGCAAACCCAAATCCTCAAGTGTCTAAAATTGGATTTTGTTCCAAATCAAAGCTCATGATGTGTTTTGGGTATAGGTTTGTAAGAAATCTTGTTAAGGATATATATATATATATATATATATATATATATATATATATATATTGGAGTCTCTATTGCATATCCTCAGAAACTAAGAGGTATATGTGCTTACTTATAATTGAACGAACCATGTACATAATGGTCCTGTTGCATCTTTCAGCAACATCATTTACTTGGAGAGTTCCAGAAGTAGTGAGATTCGATACACTTCCTCTCTCATTGAGGTATTCCTTAAATTCATCTGAGAGGTACTTGCTACCACGGTTAGATCGAATCCATTTAATCTTCATGCCAGTTTGGTTCTTAACCAAATCTATGAACTCTTTGAACTTTTCAAGGGTTTCAGATTTATGGCGTAAAATGAAGATAGACTTAAATCACGAATGGTCACCAATAAATGTTAAATAATATCGATATCTATCTTGGGTCATAGTACTTAAGGGGCCACATACATCAATATGTATTAAGTCAAGAATACCCTCGAATCGTGCAACCTTATTATGAAAGGGTGCTCTGATCATTTTACCCAGAATACAATATTCACAAGTAGGTAAAGTTTTGACATGTAGAAAATCTAAGGGCCCATCCTTTATCAATCTATTAATCCTATCAATAGATAAATGACCAAGTCTTTGATGTCAAATCATGTTTGAATGATTTATGTCCTCTCTGATTCTTGTAGGGCTTTCATTAGTGGGTGTTACATTCAGAGCAGGTTCATTAATTCGCAATTCATGGAGTCCATAGAAGTTAGAATACCACCTGCAACATGTTTATATAAGCTTGTCTTGTAACATGAACGAATATCCATTTCTAACTAACTTAGATATAGATATAAGATTCCTTCTAACGTCTGGAACATAAAGATATTTTTTACTTACAAGGACTCTCCCACTAGATAATGATAGCCTACATGTCCCGACGGTAACTACTACAATAGTTGCATTAAATGCCATATGAATGACTCTCTCCCTTCGATCAAGACTTCTGATCTCCTGAAATAGATGCAACAAATTGCATACTTGAACAAAAGCACCAGAATATATGACCCAACTATCTTCTCGTCCTACGGAAAAATTGATTTCAATGATGAAAGTAGATTTTATACATGCCAGAGTATTATCTTTACCCTTATCTAAGGATTTCAGATAATTTGTACAATCTCTTTTCTAGTACCCTAGTCTTTTACAGTGATGATAAACATCTATTTTTTTGGATGTCAGATGTGTGGAAGCTTAACATGATGAGTCAACACTTCGACTCTTCTTCTTCACATGTAGAGCCACTCTTCCGGAACCCATGCTTCCATCTACGTTCTATGCAATTCACATCATCGAACATCTCCTTTAGATTCAACATTATATCATGTGCATTCTCAACGTCCATATGTTGTTTCCGAAGTACATTAGACATAGAGCCCAAAATATAACACTGAACCAACAAATGGCCCTTATTGAAATTTTCATTAAATTTAAATTCTCCCATTAACATATGGTTTGTATGCTTATTCTCAATGAACACATAATCGACGTGCTCCATAGAGAGAACAAGATCCAAATGACGTATCCAATTCGAATAATTTGGTCTGGTTAACTGGTTGACCTCCAGAAGCTTGTTGAGCGGGTTCATTGATTTCATATATGAGATTAAGAATGCACTATATTTGAACATATAAGTAATTATATTTTTACATTTAAATACTTTGATTAAGGATTTTTAATCAAATTACTCTAGCATTTTCAACTTTGAAAGTTCATTCCCTAATTAAAATTTAAAGTAAGAGATATACTTACCGCTATATCTCTAACCAGATCTGAGATCTCCTTTTTACCTTTATTGAATCCCAATTATGTGAAAAATTGAAACTTTGGTAAAAAGAAGCAGGAATTCATTCAGCCTTGCAAGTCCAACTTACATTTAACACCCGAGCCCACCATCCCTAAGGTGATGTTGACCCGTTACAAATTGAATCAATCGTTAACAGGAATAGAACTCATTATGTGCAATTCAATACCGTCTCAATTATATAAGTAGCAATATTAGGGTCACTATGCATACAGCCTTACTCTTTCAAGAGGCAAAGATACCCATCCATGTGTGCTTGTATGTAGGAGCTATCACTACGAACAGACGTCTCCAACATACAATCCATGGTGATGGAAATCCTTCGCCTTAACGGGAGACCATGAATGTCATTTACATGATCCTCCATATCTCATTCAAATTTTAGTTAATTATTATGAACTATTTTTATATAATTAATTCTTTCAAGGGAATTACATCTCTATTCATAACAGAGTGTTTATTTTGATTGGATCTTAATTATGTTAATCATAATAAAATAATTAACAATCTAATTCAATTAACAAATAATTAGGGTTTTCTTGATATTATGATATAATATACACCATCACATTGTACAATTGCACTATTCCAATTAGTGATTAAAGTACGCAGGGACTTCCCATGCTACCCATCCTTGAAATGAATCAAGCCAGGTCACACAGATAATGCTAAGAGGGAGCACTTCCACTGCAGTGTAGGGTGCCAATTAAGTAACCCATTATCATTTCCGCTGCCTAGACGCCATTACTGAATCAATTCAAGACAACATAAGTGGTACAAAATGTACCAAGAAGTTTTATTGATCACATGCTCTTGGTGATTGACATGATACATATAGTAGTCATTTAGAAATCTTGGGCATCTTAAAATATTTTTAAAGATCTAAGATCTCTAGTCATATCAAGCAAATATATTTTGCATCTAGAAGTTGACCTACAACTATTGTAGGCTAAACTAGGGTTTTGTCATGAAACAATCATTCATTGGTAATTTATGTTTAATCAAATATTTCCATAAATATTAAACATCAATTTAATCATAGAAAATTCATAACTTTATTGATTTACATTGAATGATAAATATACTAATAAAGTAATCTTGATGATCTAATCACCATCTGACCCATCTCCACTAAATATGGAATGTATATGGCAAATGGAGTCGGAATCGTGTGAAATAAATTCGAGCAGTTTTCTGATTAAATTCTCTACTTAATTAAAGTGTTTTTTTTCATGTTTTATGATGGAAAAATAGTAAAAAAAAATATTTATTATAGATATGTGAATACATGTAAAAAATATCATTGTGGGAACTTTTCTAATTTTAATTTATATACCTTGGTACCAACAAGTGGCTATTGATATGGGGACATATTTAGATTCTAAATATATTTTATTATATAAAAAAATCATCCAAGTAGTACATAAACAGTAGCTTCTCATTTTTACGAAAAACGATTTGAAACATGCATCTTATGCATAAACTACGAGTCCCCACTCGGGCTGCTAATCGAACTGAACTATAACGAACGGACATATGTTCGAGTTCAGTTCGATAAGGAAGTTTGAATTTTCAGGTTTGAGTTCGGTTCGATAGGATATGTTCGAGTTCGTTTAGAAAACGAACGTTCGAGTTCTATTCGATAACAGTTTGTTAACAATTTAACTTAACTAAAACATATTTATATGAATAAGTTCGAAATCGGAGTTCGATAACAAGGTTCAATAAGCAGTAAAAATAAGAAATTATTCAAATTAAAGTGGTACAAAGCTCAATAAATACCGAAATTTCTTTAACGTTGAATATTATCAAGTGTATAAATACGAAGTTACACATACAAATACGCGCACACATATACATATATAGAACTCGAACTTTTATCGAACGAAAATATGTTATGTTCATGTTTCGTTTGTTAAGCTATCGAACTAAAATTTGAAGTACGTGTTCAGTTCGTTTAGAAACGAACAAACATTTTTCGAACTATTATCGAACAAACTCTAATCGAATATGAACATGTTCAGTTCGATTAGCATCCCTAGTCCCCACGCATACGATTTACAAAACCTTATTCCCTTGAGGTTTGGATTAGATCCAAGACCTTTGACTAAGGCTCTGATATCACTTGAAGGCTAGGTTTTGGGCTTTGGCGCATCACGGAAGCGTGTAGATTGCATTAAATATGATCTAGGTCAATTAGTCATACTAGTTGCAACGTGCATCAGAATTTAAACAAAATTAATTAGATAAAACCACATGATATAAGAACACTTCTCAAATCGTTTCATCAAGATCACAAATATTCAAAGGAAGACCTCTTGAAGGGTGATTCCAACCGCATGTCTCTAAGTGAAGAGACCTCATGTCTCAAATGTAATCCAACAAAGGATGCACTTGCATGAGCGCGGATGAAATGCATGCTTCCTGCAATCCGAGTTGAAGATCCGAACGCGGAGTCTCCCGATTTCGTCCCACAAAATCGATAGCTTTCCTCGCGAGAAAGATGTACCAATGAAGGCGGAGATCCATGAGCAACAACACAACGATGATACGACAATTGTGAAGCTCTCTAGGTCAATATGGTGGACAACCACAATAATGAGAGAGAGAGGATGTGTATGAGAGTAAAGAGAGAGAGAGAGAGAGAGTTATTGCTCTTGTAATTGTTGTAAAGAAAGAGCTTAGCCTTGCCTTTCTTTTATAACAAATTGGGTGTCCATGGATCTCCCTCCATGTGCACTCAATAATCAATGGTGTAGATTATTTTATGCTTTCAGTCAATAACCATGATTTTTGTTGCATAAATTTGCAACAAAAAATATTTATTTAAAATAAATTAAATATATTGAAGATCCATCAATATATTTTACTTTACATTAAATAAACAAATATGGAATTACTTGGAAGGAGAGCAAGTTTCCTTCCATACTAGCGTGGATGACCACCATGTTGAAGGACTCAAGGTGGTCGTCCACTCAAAATATGGTAAGGAGGTTCTCTCATTCCAATTATGTTACGAATCATATCTCATCATATATTCCACATGTGCAACTACTTTTGTTGTAAATTTATTCACCAAAATTATTTTAAATTATTATGTGATAATTTCACTCATGTCATTGACAATTATAAATCATATTCATACATCTAATATAAAATATAAATTGGATTTACAATTAATTATTTAATATGAATCCAGTTCACATTAACAACTAATTTGTAAATACTATTTATAATTAAGTCTCTCCAACATATTATAAATCATATTTATAATATTTATGATTATTATAGATAGTGATATCTACATCAATCATATCCTTGATAATTAAATCGTATTTAATATCTTATATGACTATTCTCTTGTGTCCAAATAATATGAATCATATTCATATTATTCATGATGATTAAATCATGTTTAATAATCAATTTTCCAATGCCCGGATACATTATCAACAATGGAATAATTCTTGAACTCTTTTAAGAATAATGTGATTTCTTCACGGATAATTGGAGATAAGGACATGATGATTGTACACTCCATGTGTAGTGACTTGGATACTAAGATTATATCTCATATCCAGATCTAGGGAACCTTTCAAAGACATTTGATTAAACCAAACTGTAAATCTAATCTTCCCATTGCATCTGAATCACATTCAGAGCAATGTAGTTTGGATTACTAATTTATTAAGAGGATTCACTAAAATCCAAACCTGATTCATCACTCCCTCTGAATGGAAGTTTGATGTGATACAATCATTTACGATCACATCACCCTCGAGTATTCCTAATACCCGTACATCCTGCATATTGGAAGACCTTGAATAAATCCGAAGTTTTAGATCATATTAGACTTTGTCTTCTTCAAGGTTTTATCATTAAGTTTCTCATTCGATCATTGGAAGTTGGTATCGATTATATGTTTTCCAAAAGCATATATCATACCTAAAAATTTTTGTCATGGTTCTAAAGCAAGACACCCATTCATGGAATATGATCGGTCCCAATACCTCATGAGTGAGCTCATATCTTCCGGTTCAGTAGTGAACATGTATGATCCCTTTAAAAGAGCATATTACTCATATGCCCTTATATGCACACCAGCTTGCAGGTGTATAGACCTTGATTAGGTCATCAACCTAATGGTCTGCCTAATGTACATACTTAGACATATAGTAATACATTTGTCTCCGGTTAGAGGATGTGCGGCTATATCATGACAAAATACAATATAGGTTTGGTTATCTCAGTCTCATTAAGTCAACTCCTTGATCTAACTTATCTGACGCCTCTGAATCTCTATTCTTATGCAGAGGACCTCCATCAAGAGGTCGGTCAAATATCAGCCTTTAGAAAGGGATTGTCATCTCCTTCTTAGGCTAGAGAACATCTATTAACAACCACTTGATAGTGCTTGATGAATCCTCATTTTAAATCTTTAGATCTCATCTAAAAATCAACCTCTATGATTCAAGCATTGAATTAATAGTTGTATGATTATTAAGATGACTACAGTACATAACCCTAATTATACTAAGTGACCTTATAAGTGCATTCATTCATTTAATCTCAAACAAGGAGTGAAATAGATCGATAACCATTATTGACATATCAAAGATTACAATACTATTTATTATAGAAATGGTTCGCCCTAGGCTCACATGGCTAACAAAAACTCGGGACAAAAGTGATCTCGGATATTTGATGAAAAAGAGAACGGGGAGTCATGTGAGTGGTTCACAAGATTTGAATCGGTCTCACAGTAGTCGCCCTGAATTATTGGAGACGTCGGCATCGTGAAATCGATGTTGGTGTCTGCGAAGTCTGAACTAAGCCATCCAAGACCCAATATCTTGAGAAAGAAAAGGATGAAAGATGAGGAATTATGAGCACAAAGATACACAAGGAATACAATAACAAGGAAATGAGAAGCGGGTCAAAGTGAGTGAAATAAAAAGAAGTGTAAAAATAAGTAAGACAAAAATGCACAAGTCTGCGGGACAGTGATCTTTGCCATAAACTAGATCCAAACAAACACTAATGTAATTGGGTTCATTAACTCAATACTAGTGAAGCTGTGAAAGTTT
This sequence comes from Ottelia alismoides, assembly GCA_037367405.1. Classification (NCBI taxonomy): domain Eukaryota; kingdom Viridiplantae; phylum Streptophyta; class Magnoliopsida; order Alismatales; family Hydrocharitaceae; genus Ottelia; species Ottelia alismoides. The sequence goes on along the minus strand of JAZKJV010003934.1, from coordinate 62,102 downwards.
GTCTTTTATCTTATCAACTTTATTTATAATCAAGAAATCTTTCAAACTTAGGTCCTTAGTGCTACCCGTATAGGCGAGTGAGTACTATCAGATAAGCATCATATACTTCCCATTGTCGTTGTAACCAGTATCATGTACTTTTTAGAGGTTCTTGATATTGGATCTGGGTCAGCTACTCAGCCAAAGAATAGAGAGAGGAATTCTATGTAGCGAATCAAATATTTCTCCCTTGAGGGGTAGTACTCAGACGTGGCACGGTGAGATAGGGACCTACCATCATAGCTCCCCTATGCTCAAGTAATTCAGACTAAGTCCGCAAGCAGACTCAACCCTACTCGCCTGCGCACAAATAGAAGCGATATTACTTCACAGACCTAGGTTACAATCAAGACAGTAAACGGGCTGGGATTTGGGCTCTAATCCTTAACAGTCACGCCTCACTCAGTCTGGAAGGTACCCGAATATAATGAAGGATTTATGATCTCAATACAATGAAGTCCATTACGAATCTTATTTTTGTTAAAGTTTATTTAGCTGTCCCCTTGTTTTAATTTTGGGTTTTCAATTTTTTTGAGTATTTTTCAATAGTCGCCTAACGAATATTCTATTTCTCAATTATTCTAAGTCTAAGAGAACTATGGGAGAAAGTCGAAAAAGTCGATGTGCATGAAAACTATGTATGCATATATGGGATAGAAGGTGTACCTTGCTCCAACATTATACATGCATAATGATCCATGCATATAATTAAAACTAATCTATATACATATGCAATGATGAAATTACCCTAGATACAAGATTTGCTATTAGTGTGAAGCACCAATTGATTTTACTAAGTTCAAGCACAATAGACTATAGGAACATTAGTAGATTAGGGCTTTGGGCCTATTTTATCGAACAAATAACCCTAAAATCTATGGGCTCAATAACGAAGACATAAAATAGGATAAAGGTGGAAAACACAAATAATGAGAAACTAAATAAAAGAAATAAAAAATAGGGAGAATAAAAGTGAGAAGACGACTAAAACTGCGTAAAAATTGATTGGAGCCACCTGTGAAGAGACACCTGATGAAATGGGTTTGAGAGTCTAAGTGTCTGAGAGTCAATTGAGAATTTATTTAAATGTCTCTCTCTCTCACACACACAAAAGAAATAAAAATGTAAACTAATCTACACTACTACTAAACTACTCTTCTCCTCTTAGTTCTCTATCAGCTTTGAAGCTCTCTCCTGCTGGCTCGTGCTCTGAATTCCTAAGAAATCCTCCCTCGCTTCATGGACCCTCGTAAGTCAACAAAGAGAATGGATTAGAACAGATAAATAATATATCAAAAGAAATAAAATAGCAAACAAAATAAGGCAGACTGGATATATATGTACAAACTACACTGCGTGTTGATCCCCGACAATGACGTCATTTATTTAGCCGAGAGATGATTTATTGACCTAACAAGCTCGATCAATAATCGTTGTCATGACCAACTCTTAAATAAGCAACAATTGTCCCACAATATGTGATAAATAAAGCAATGTGTATATGTTAAAATTTATTATAACTTAGGAAATATGTGTATAGGGCAAATAGGTAGAGTGTCGAATTTTGGGAGCAAATGATGTGTACAAATTATTAATAATTAATAAATAAATAATAATAATAATTTTTGTCTTTTTCCATTTTTTCTTATTTTTATGTGGGTTTGTTATTATATTTGATTTATATGGCTTTTAATTTATTTTTATATTTTTGCATTAAATTTTATTTTTTTCAATTTTACAAATTTTTAATTCCTTTTTATTTCTAAAATAAGATATATATTTATATATAATAATATATATTATTTAAGTAATATAGTGTATATAGATAATAACTCAGCCATGACCGATCCCAAGCCCTGGTAAATTGAGGAGGGTTGTGTTAGGTAGCCGACAGCTAGCGTAAAATAGTCAGAGACAACATCATAAATATTATTTTTTTAAAAAAATACTATTTGGAAAGTTGCCTCAAGATAGACAGGTCTTTTCAACATGGATCTAAACAAACATTTATATTTTGTTGGGGTGTTCCCTACTTGCGATACGTTGCATCCCTTTAATGCAATGAAAAATTGGCAAGAACCGTTGCGTCACTTCCCGGATGTAGTTCAAAATTTATGAGGGTTCTCGCATGAGCAACGCATACGAGTAAATAATTTAGTTTCGCTGCATTACTACCCGAATGCAGTCCAAATTTGAAAGGGTTTCACCTGATGGACGCATGCAAGTAAATAAGTTAGTCCAAAAGAGATTGCAAAGGAAGTTATCGATATGTAGTTGGAATATCGGCATTTTGACTAGCAAATAAATGGAGATAGTAGATACGATAAAGAGAAGAAAGATTCATATACTATGTCTCCAAGAGACAAAATAGGTTGGCGAGAAAGCAAGGCATATCAAGAAGACATGCTTTAAACTTTGGTATTCATATAAAGATAAGGGTAGAAACAATGTTGGAGTGGTTGTTTAAAAGGATTTGAAGGATTGTGATTGAGGTGCAAAGATTTGGAGATCAGATTATTTTTCTAGATTTGATGCTTGAAGAAGAATAATGAATATCATCTCAGTTTATGCACCGCAAATCGGTTTAGATGAAAGGATTAAACAAAACTTTTAGGAGGATCTGGATAAGATTTTGCAAGGAATCCCACAAAGAGAGGTGATTTGCTTAGGTGGAGATCTTAATGGACATGTGGGAAAGGATGCTTCAAGGTATGCTAGTGTTCATGGAGGCTGTGGTTTTGCGGATAGAAATGAAGAGGGAAAGTCATTCTGGATTTTGTAACGACTTATGATCTTTTCATAGCAAACACTCTCTTCAAGAAGAGGGATGAGAATTTAATTACTTATAAGAGTGGTCCGACTAAAACACAAGTAGATTACTTTGCGTAGTGGATCAGAGATCGGTTATGTTGCAAAGACTGCAATGTAATTCCAGAGAGATTTTGACAATCCAACATCGCTTGTTAGTCAAGGACGTGCAAATAAAAAGAGCTGGTAAAGAAAAGGAGGGTTTTCAAGATCACTAGAACTATATGGTGGAATTTTCTATTAAAGCAATCAAGTTTTAGAGAGAAGGTGTTAGAAGACTTATCTTAGGACTGTAGCAGAAGTGCGAATGAGATATGGGAGGCGGTAGCATCTTGTGTCTGAAGAGTAGCCAAAGTGATGCTAGGCAAGTCAAAGGGAGGAGCTCCAAGTCAAAAGGAGGCTTGGTGGTGGAGTGGAGGGGTGCAAGAAAAGCTCAAAATTAAAAGAGCATGCTTTAAAGCTATGTATAAGGATAGAACAGAGGAGACTATCACAAAGCTACGAAATATCGAAGAAGGAAGCAAAGAAGGCTATAAGAGATAAGTCAAAAGCTTATGAGGTTTTATCCAAATATCGACTCTAAGGAGGGCCAGAAAGATATATTCAGGTAGGTCAGAGCAAGAGAAAGAAAGATCAATGCCCTTTCTCAAGTGAGATGCATTAAGGATGAGGAAGGTCACGTGCTTGTTACCTACATGGAAGTAGTATTTCCATAAGATGTTTATTGGAGAAGGAAATAGAGAGATCAATTTGGGTGATCTAGCTAGTAGTGGAAGTTACTTGAATCGTGCAGGCTATAAAAAGAGGAGCCTTTGAAGGTTATGAGACTTGGGAAAGGTGTAGGACCAGATGACATTCCTATAGAAGTATGGAGAGTTTTAGTTAGGCGTGGTTTGACTTGGTTTACAAATTTATTCAATGTTATTTGGCAAAGCAAGATAATAACTGAAGATTGGAGGATAAATATTATGGTACCTCTTTATAAGAATACAGGGGACATTCAAACTTGTTCAAATTATAGAGGTATCAAGCTGATGAGTCGTACTATGAAAATTTCGGAACGTGTGATCGAAAGAAAGTTGAGGCAAGTTTCCAAAGTAAAAGAAAATCAATTCGGATTCATGCCACGTCACTCAACCATTGAAGCCATCCGTTTGCTGAGGAGAACAATGGAGATTTATAAAGCTAAAAGGAGAAAACTCCATATGATTTTTATTAATCTGGAGAAGTCTTACGATTCTATCCCACGTGAGATATTGTGGAGAGTTTTGGAGAAGAGATAAGTACATGTTCTATATATTAATCTCATGAAGGTTATGTATGATAGGGCTTTATCTTGTCTAAGTATCCAATCTGGGAAGACTAACTATTTTGACATCAACATTGGTTTACATCAAGGTTCAACTTTGTATCCATTTCTTTTTACTTTCATTATGGATGAGTTGACAAGCCACGTTAAGGATGAGATACCTTGGTGTATGTTTTTTGCTGGTGATATTGTGTTGATTGATGAGACTAAAAATGGAGTGAATGAGAAGCTTAAGGTTTGGAGACATGCGTTGGAGACTAATGGTTTTCGTATAACTAGGTTAAGACTGAATATATGGAGTGCACTTTTGATGGAAGCAATGATGAAGGAATAGAGGTGAAGATTGGTGACAATAACATTCAGAAGAGATATTCTTTTAGATGCATGGGATCTATTTTGCAACATGATGGGAAAATTGATGGAGATGCTACTAATAAAATAAATGTAGGCTGGCGAAATTGGAGAGGAACCTCTGTTATTCTTTGTGAAAAGAAAATTCCTTTGAAAATCAAAAGGAAAGTTCTACAAAGTAGTAGTGATACCTGTTATGCCCTATTGATCTGAGTGTTGGCATGCGAACCATAGACATGTGCATAGCATCGAAGTAGCAGAAACGAAAATGCTAAAGTGGATGTGTTGACACACACACACACATACGTAAAGATCGGATTCGGAATGATGCAATCAAAATAAAAGTTGATGTAGTTCCGATCGAGGATAAGATGAGAGAAAATCACTTAAGGTGGCTTGGCCATTTGCAAAGGAGGTTAGTTTATGCAACGGTAAGAAGGTGCGAGTTTTGGGATGTTGAGCCGGCTAAGCGAGGCTGAGGAAGGCCCAAGAAGTGTTGGAATGAGACTATACGAAGGGATCTTAGTTTTTTGGATCTAAGCCCGAGAGTGTCCCAAGATAATCTGAATGGAGGCAAAGAATCCATGTAGTCAACCCTACTTAATGTGAAAGACTTTGTTGTTGTTGTGTATATGGATAATATAGCTATTGATAGTTATAAATAAGTTAAATTATGTTTAAAATAAAGAAAATAAAGTGTTTTTCAATTGCTTTATTTTTTGTAATATTTATAGAACTTTTCTAATTATTACGGATTTTAAAATAGCAAAATATATATAATAGTTAACAAATTAAATATCTGAGATCCTTTTAGGTTTAATAAATATATATTAGTTCAAAATAAACTTAAAACTATTTTTATTATATAGTATATACTATAAGGAAAATTCATAAATAGAAAGAAATATTTTAAAATTTTTAAATATTTGTTTCTAATTTTTTTAAAAGAATTTTATTTTTTGTAATTTTATGTTTTATGTTATATATTTTTAATGAATTTTGGATATATGGTAGAATATATAATAATTTAGATAATATAAGTTTTTTGGTATTTTTGGTAGAATGGTTTATTTTTTTTTTGAATTTTAGGTCTAAATAGGGATTAAATGCATGTTTTTGGATTTTTAGAAATTAGGGAAATGAGTTAAGATACCAAACAAAAAAACTGTGAGGCGAAACATGATATCATGCACTTAACGTAATTTTCCTAACATTTGTAGAGCAATAAAAATATTTAATATGCAAAATATAAACAAAAATAAAATATTAAAGCTATAGGGACATGTTTGTAAATATAATAAACAGAACATGGATTTACTAACACATCCAGATAATGTAGGGGTACATGTGCAATATAGTGCTTCACGTGGAGAAACACATGAGGCGTGGGGACTAATTAGTAAATACCACAAAGTTCCATGTCCATATTGCAATTATGTCTATTTGTTTTATCACTGAAAATAATATTTACAATACTAAACATAAAATACAAAAGGTGGGAGGGCTATGATGCAGCTACCCTCAGGAGTAGCGTGTGAGGGAGGCATGCGTGGAGATGAGCAGCTCCTGTGGCTCCACATGTTCGCCACTTAAATCCAAGGGCTTTAATCAGGCTTCCTTTCACGTGAAATAGACGACCCAGATTAGATCTAGGTTGTGACCTTGATCGAATGGCTATGGAGGGGTCAGCAAGAAAAGGGAAGAACTCTTCCCTCTTCGTGCTTTTATCCTCGTTTCTTCATTGGTTTGTCATGCTTTGGCTTGCCTGGGGATCTCTTCTTGTTCCTGGGAGTCTCCTGCACTTGCAGGTGCTTCACAGATGTCCATGTTTCATTGGAGGGGACCTGGAAGTGTTGGATTAGGGTCATTTCATATCTTTGATACCTCATTTCTTTTTCTTTATTTGTTTATTTTGGATTTAAATAACATGTATTAATGTATTAATTACAGATATATAATGAATATTAATTTGTACAAGTTAGTATTTCCATGTGTTTTGATAGGGTTTAAAATACAAAATGGAAGAATACAGGTAGATAAATGTCTATTCATTAATTGCTACTTTTCATAGTTTTAAGTAATTGTTGTTAAATGTTAAATTTAAAATGTAACAATGATTAGTCGAAATTTTCAAAAAAAAACAAATAACTTTAGATAATAATTTAACGACCGGTATAATATATATTGTTAATTTCAAGCAAAGACGGAGGGAGGGGTGGGATGCCCCCCTTGATGGGACTAATTAGACGGAGGGAGGGGTGGAATGCCCATACAGTGCTTCACGTGGAGCAACACATGAGGCGTGGGGACTAATTAGTAAATACCACAAAGTTCCATGTCCATATTGCAATTATGCCTATTTGGTTTATCTCTGAAAATAATATTTACAATACTAAACATAAAACACAAAAGGTGGGAGGGCTATGATGCACCTACCCTCAGGAGTAGCGTGTGAGGGAGGCATGCATGGAGATGAGCAGCTCCTGTGGCTCCACATGTTCACCACTTAAATCCAAGGGCTTTGGTCAGGATTCCTTTCACGTGAAATAGATGGCCCAGATTAGATCTAGGTTGTGACCTTGATCGAATGGCTATGGAGGGTTTAGCAAGAAAAGGGAAGAACTCTTCCATGTCCGTGCTTTTATCCTCATTTCTTCATTGGCTTGGCATGCTTTGGCTTGCCTGGGGATCTCTTCTTGTTCCTGGGAGTCTCCCGCACTTGCAGGTGCTTCACAGATGTCCAGGTTTCATTGGAGGGGACCTGGAAGTGTTGGATTAGGGTCATTTAATATCTTTGATACCTCATTTCTTTTTTTTGTTTGTTTATTTTGGATTTAAATAACATGTATTAATGTATTAATTATAGATATATAATGAATATTAATTTGTACAAGTTAGTATTTACATGTGTTTTGATAGAGTTTTAAATACAAAATGGAAGAATACAGGTAGATAAATGTCTATTCATTAATTGCTACTTTTCATAGTTTTAAGTAATTGTTGTTAAATTTTAAATTTAAAATGTAACAATGATCACTCGAAATTTCAAAAAGAACGAATAACCTTAGATAATAATTTAACGACCGGCATAATATCTATTGCTAATTTCAAGCAAAGACGGAGGGAGGGGTGGGATGCCCCCCTTGATGGGAAAAACTCCCTTAATAATAGGAGTTTAAACACCATAAAAATCCCTAAATGGATTACTTCTTTTTTAATATATTAAAAAAAATAAAATCCCAATAACTACTTCCTACCTTTGTTATTTTCTCTCATCTTTCTCCTTGAGGAGTTTCGTGGACAACAATATCCCCCTTTTCCCCCTTCACATGTGATTTTTATCTTTCCGAGCTTTTTTCTAAGCAGTAGTAATTGTATTCTTAACTCATAATGGAATTAAAATTCACACATTTAAGTCTAGATTGATGACCTATGAAAATGTCAATAGTAGTTCATGAATTATTCAATTAGCATCATTTTTTTTCATATTAGTACAGTGAATTATATTCACATTTTAGAATTTTAATATGTTACCCATATAATAGAAAGATTAGAAAAAACTATACTTGCATGAATCCATATTCACATATTAGATTGATTCCCATTTTTGGGTTTTTATATGATTTGATCTTACTTGGTCCGACGATATATTCATGGACTAGAAAGTAGTATGAATATATAATAATGTCAAATGTAATATTGATTTTGAATATCAATTTCCTACTAATTGAATTTCATTAATATTTATTTTATTATTGAAATGGTTAAATCAATTTCATAGATAAATTGAATGCGCATAAAACTTACCTTTTATTAGATTATCACTAGTTTGTTATAAATTTCAGCGTTAAATCAATTCTATTTCAAATATAAAAAATCATTCCGCAACAAATAATATTGTCGTTATATATTTAACAATGGTTAATTTAATACGGATTTTGAAAGGAAAAAACGTCACTATATCTCAATTCTGCGGTAGTGCATGTGATTGCAAAAAATAAATGGACAAGGAAATGATCTCAAAAATCGAATCGACAAAAATCAAAAGAGAAGCAAAGATCTACGAGTAAATACATGTGATTGACTGCAATTAGGCGTTTGCCTAAGCCACCTCCAGGAGAGGCCCGAAGACTGCAGGAGAGGCTATTGAGAAGAGGTGCATTGGGCCATCGATCTATTTATATTGAGATTAGCATGGGGCAACGTGCATAAATTACACCCCCGAGCACGATACAGATATACGATGTGTCGGGAAGCAGAAAGGATCCTATGTTGTTACGCAAGAGATCCGTTTGATGATGACTTGACGATCTTGGTATGCATGCCAACCATCCCTGTCCTCCTATGAGGGTCGTCCAATCTTCATCCAACGGATCCTGACTACAGGGACTGTTACAGCAGAGGATCCGTCCTCCACGGGAAGACGGCCAAAAGGAGGGTTTGCAATCGGTGGCGGTTTCGTCATCACCATGGCTGTACAAAACCCTAACTCCGCTCTGTGAGGGGAACTGGAGGATGCTGGTTGCTCACTTCCTGCCCAATAAGACGTTAGCAGAGCACCAACTCTGCATGTTTCATCTGACAAAAAGTTATCTAAACTTTTAAACCTAAATTATCTGATACATGAACATTCAGATATGTGCAATAGTAATTGATCTAAAATTCTAAACCTGGACACAGAACTATTTAGATATGTGCTATGCGTACTGAACATGAGTCCAATATCATGTACCATTTTGAATTCATATCTGTACCCAAGTACATGCCGTTACAGTCGACTACACCATGTAGAATTTGCTTTCTCAAGCTTGAAATTATCTCGATTATTTTCTAGAATTTACTCAGATCATCTTAAGTATGCTCGACTTTGAATTTGTTCTATACAGTTCTTATATGCTGCTCTGGATTTTCACTCAAATCCAGTTCTTACATATTTACAGAGAATTAAATAATATTAGGAAAAGCAAGTAGACTTTAAGATTTCACGTGATGTGTCCACTGCCAGATAGCAAATGGTGGTCTTATGTTGTTAATTCAGTAAGTCCTTGGAACTGCTACTCGACAGTTGCATGGATAAACTAACTGGATGAAAGTGGTGCATAATTTGTAATGTAAGTTAGCATTGATATAAATCGGTTGATGTCTTGTGGTAACCTCCATGGCCACAAGATTTTCAACAAATTTAAAAAACATCCTTATCAGTTTTTTCCGCTGCTAAAATACAGTAGATTTGTCGGGACAATCAGCAGAGAAACAAGGCTAGATCAGACCAACAATCCCAGTAGTAGGATTACGTGGAACAGTTCTTCCTTGATGAGGAGCTCCAGTAAATCAGTAATTAAATGCAGGAAGGAGATCCATCCCGAACATTATGAAAATGTTGAGTGTTTGACCTGATCATGACAGAAAAACACATGGCCAGCACGAATGACTGTAACAAAATTGCATGTGTATGTGTTCAAGAGATACGGTTGATTGACGTAAATCAAGATCTTTTGTTTCTCATTATACAAGGGAGTTGATGAGGTGAGGTTAGTAAAAGAGGAAGGTGAGGTCTTTAATGTTGTTAAGATTTGGATCCTTTAGGTAATGTGATTCTCACCAAGGGAGAGTAATATGTTAGGGATGAATGCCGCATCAATTCACTTACAAGTATCAATCATCTACTCCAAAGGATTTTTTTTGAATTAAATATATTTCAGACGTTAATTTTGTTCTTGTTACCTCTCGTAAAAATGAAAGTTACACTATATATATCGTTATTAATTAATTAGCTTTTCCTTTTTAAGTTGGTGTATCTTTTTTGTATACATCTATGTGCCGTTTTTATTTTTTTCTGAAGACAGCCGAGAAAATTTTCAAGAAACGGCTACAAATAATCATTTTTACTTTTCTACAGATATAAATACATATAGGGATATGCATTTTCGTTTTTTTATGTAGATATGGACAGTGATAAAGCCAGAAATTTTTACTTGGAGGATGGGGCAAATTTATTGAGGCGTTGAATGTCTAATTTATCTTGTTATAGTGTGTCATTTTCATTATCGGTATTTGTTGGATTCCATTATTTGCTTAATTGGTGGACAGTAATACTTACAATGAATTTTAACAAAGATATACCTACAAACCTACGATTATATGAAACCCCTCTAATAATCTGATGGTAGAAGCAGTGGCTCGCACTTTAAAGGACCAGGGTTCGAATCCTACTAATAAAAAAAAATCTATGGTTATACATAAATATCCTTACAAATATTGAATTGATAAAAAAACCCAGCAAAACTCTTTATTCCATGGAACTAGACTTCCATTAAAGTGATGTTAAGTAAGACCATTAAATTTAACATTTTTAATAAGTAAACTATACATTGGTTCAAGTGTAAGAATGCAAAATAGGCAAGCACATGCATGCACACCACACGCATGCACGTACAATATTTGTATCATAATATAACATGCACACATGTATATAACACACATGCGCACATGTAAAAAATATATATAATGGTATAAATATATAGTTGTAGATTTATTTATAACATGTAATGTAACGATTTTTTCTATGTTTTCTCTTTTAACTAATAAAATTTTATGAAATAAATGCGCTACAATATTTGTATCATAACAAGTCAATTAAACCATACACATTTAAGCTAGTTTATAAAATATTTGCAATATTATCCACATTCAACCTATATCCATAACTGACCATTTACATCCATGTTTTAGTATTTGAAATATTATCTTATTCGACAAGAGGAACTCTTACTTTGGCATTAAAAGATTAGGTCATATTCACATGAAATTAGTACATATGCTTAGTAAACTTGATCTAGTTAAATACCTATTTCAACTATTCCACAGGAAGGTGGACATGTTTTCAGCATGTAAAATAGGAAAACTCCAAATAATATCCCTTAAATCCAAACAATACATTAGCTCTGCCGGACCTTTAGAGCTCTTACATCTTGATTTGTTTGGAACCACAAACCCAAAAGTTTTAATGGCAGTTTCTGTTTTGTCATAATAGATGACTAATCATGTTTTACTTGGGTGTTATTTATTTCCTCCAAGGGTTTAGCTTTCTCTGAAATATAGTCTCAAAATTCACATTTCACATATGAACTCTGATTCATGTGAAAGTAGTCATGTTTTTGGACAATTTAATGCTAGTTAATTCAAAGTGTGAGCTGAGTTTCATAAGAGATAATATGATGTAGAAAATTAAATCTACTCAAACTAAGGTTTGGGTTTATTTGCAATATATACAATTTAGTATCTATTGATTTAGATTAATGATATGTACATAATTAAGTTGCTTCAGTGGACATGAATTTATTTAAATCAGGGGAATATCGCATTGCACATACGAATGACTATATATAATTATTAACGGTTGGACATGTAAGCTCATTACGAGCCATTATGCAATAAAAGATATGTTAAATTATTGCATTCAAGTTATTTGAATTAAAGCCTGAATTATTTATACTTATAAGGTCCCTTAGTACAATTAGGGTTAACTATGGCCTCATTGATATTATACAATTGTTGATATAAAAATTTATATCATGTAGGTTAATGTAGGGTTGTAGATATAATGAGTTACATCAATGACACAATCAACATTATCAAGTGATATTCATAACTCCAGATTGAAAATAGATGGCAATCTTTCTCTAAAGACTGTCAATCTAATTGAAACTCTTGATGTAGATCCTCTGTATAATAATAGATACTAGAAGGTGTCGAATCAGTCGAGCTAAAGAGTTAACTTGATGAGATCAAGATACAAAAAACATATTATTATGAGACCTCCTGAAAGGTATGGATTTCATGTATCAGAAGAGTCTGATGATGTTTTGAAATCATATGATGAAGCATTAATGAATCATGACACGAAAAGCTAGATTCTAGCAATGAAGTCTGAAGTAGACTCCATGTACATGAATAGTGTGTGAACCCTTGAGGATCCATCTAAAGGTTAGACCCATTGGGTGTAAATGGATCTCCAAGAAAAAGAGGGGACCCAAATGGGAAGGTAGAGACCTTCAAATCACAACTCGTAATAAGGGTTGTACAGAGAGAGAAGGCATCGATTATGATGAAACATTCTCTCCCGTGACCATGCTTAAATCCATATGGATATTACTAGCTATGGTTGCACATCTTGACTACATCATCTAGTAGATGGATGTCAAGAGCACATTCCTATGATCCTTTTGAGAGATCATATTACTCGTATGCTCTTATATGCACATCAGCACACTAACATATAGACCTTGACTATGTCATCAACTTAATGGTATGCTAAATGTATATAATCAGACATATAGTAACACACCTATATTTAGTCAGAGGATGTGTTATATATCGTGATTGTATAAGACATAGATCTTAGTTATCTTGATCTCATTAAGCCAAAAAACTCCATTACTTTACTAATTCGACACCTCACAATCTCTATTCCTATGCAGAAGATCTACATCAACAGTAGGAGTGTCTAACCAGTTCAATGAGTCGAGTCAGTCCCAACTTGGACTCGAACTCAATAACCCAACTCGGGCCCGAGCTCGGAGTCGATAAGGTTCGAGCCCTGAAATGTTGCCTTAAACTCAAACTCGCTGAGTTTGAGTTGGCTCACGAGCCTCTTAATGAGCTATGAAATCTCGCCTTACACTCCTTTCCCTTCTAGCCACCATCTCCACTCCAGATAATGGCCACAACTCATTTCATGTTCTATGAATTTTTCCCAGACAAGACCCTATTCCATCAACCCTACCCTCTCCTATCATGCCTTCTTTATTGCATAAGGTACCACACACTCGCATCAACAGTGCCTTCTGAAATAAGTGCTCCAAAAGAGAGATAAATATATAGAATTGACAACATTGAGAAGACATGAGGAGGAATAAAATGGGGGTGGCAAATACAAGGGCCGTTGCGAGTCTACCACCTTCTAGCATAGCTTCAACATCGATTCTGAGGGCTACAACTTGGGAAGGGTGAGGGAGAACTGGAGAAGGAGAACAGAAAGAAGTGGAGGTGGACAAGGTGAAGAATATGAAGGAGCTTAGGGTTAGAGCGCGAAGGAGAATGGGTCGAGTGAAGGGGAAAATAAGGAAGCGGGGTTATGTGAGTGGAAGGGGAAAGAAGAAAGCCAATAGACATACTTATATAATATATAATGAAAATATATAAAAATTAAATCGAGTTATCGAGTTGAGTTGGTGAGTTGAGCACGACCCATCTCGAGCTTGACTCGATAACTCTAATGAGTCACATATCCAACTTGAGCTTGGACTCATTAGGTTTTCGAGTTAGTCTTACGAGCTTTTATCGAGTTGAGCCCAAGTTGAGCTCATTGAGCTCGAGCCTTTCTGACAATCCCAACAAGAGGTCAGTCGGATGTCCACTTTTGGAGTAAGGATTGCCATCTTCTTCTCAGACTAGAGATCTTTTCTTGATAATCACGTAACGATGCAGTTGAGTCCTCAAGTTAACCCCTTTAGATATTCAACCATGCACTATCCTCTATCATCCAACTTTTGGATCAACAGATGTATGATCTCACGAAGGCCAAGGTACGTAATCCTATTTGTATAAAACGAAACTCGTTAATAAATGCATGCATATAGATAAATTATAATATTAGAAAGGAAGTGAACATCAAGCTTTTTATTGATACTGGATTACAATAAGATATATTGTAGAAATGGTTCGCCCAAGACTCACATTGCTAACAATGGTATGCACCATTTTAAGATCACATCATCCTCAAGTATACCTAATACTCCTACACCCTACATATTGAATACCATGATTAAACCTAAAGTTCAAATCCCTTTTTATTGTCTTCTTCGATATTTATCAATAAGTTTCTCAAATTGTTTGCTGATCAATGTATTATTGACAGTCGTTATTGTTTCGGCAAACCATTCACCGATCGACGAATGGTTCACCATTTAAATTTGATGTATCCAAAATCAGATGCCTTGGCAGGACATTTGGGGGACAGGGATGCCCTGCCAAGGAAATCATTCGAACATAAAGGTGGCATTATGCACAATGTGAAGTCAAGAGACAATGTAGAGAAGGTGACAAGGGCAAAGCCGGAGGTTGGAATGATGGACAAGACAATGTCAATGACAGCTATAGTGGTGAAGAAGGTCTGAGAGGAGACAAGGATGACAACGGAGGAGGAAGGAGTCTCCGTTCCGATAGAATAGGTTGACGTCGAGACCTACATGCAAAAGTCATCACTAACAATGTCTACGATGGTTGGTGTCACAAGGTCAAAATCCTGCTATCGATTTCAACCGATCCTATGCGGCGTTAGCTAACCCGTAGCTAACCAGCGTTCCCGAGTAGAACGGTCACGGGCACGCTCCAGCTCTTCTCAATACTCCTGCTTGCTAACGCTCCGACGCTCAGACACAAGCACAAGATCGACTATATGGATCGCTCAAGAACACTCTCAAGAACTCGCTTAAGAACGCTGAAGAACACCACCAAACAATCACACAAGCATGGGCACAAAGTTTCTTCTCTTATTAGAGGGGGAACTCGCTCTGGAGTGGGTGATGACACTCTACACTTGTGTGTTTACAAATGAGCCACCACGTCTCCTTTTATACAAGACTCAAGGCAACCCAAGGGATACTTATTATTACATTTACAATAATGATACATAAAGACATAAGAGACCCGTCGAGTTCTTCGGCAACCCTTCGTGTTCCTCAGCAACTCTTCGTCTGCACGTCTCTTTGACTCCCTTGTTGTCCTTTTGTCTTCTCGTACGGTTGACGCCCAGTCAACCGCCCAGTCATCAGCATACTCGCGCTCCAACGCTTGTTGATGCAGCTTCGCCATAATTCACCAAGTGCCACTGAACACTTGGTCTTGTGCCAAAGGGAACCCACGGCCTCCAGACCCTCGTGCGGTAAACCCTTCCTTAGCGTTCTGCATGCTAAGGGGAAGTCCTCCAGAACTTCGCTATCGTGGCCTCCAGACCACTCTCGTACGCGTACTACCGAGCATGCTCGACAATGCTCGTACTCAGCACCTGCAATGCTCCATGCCTCCTTGGATTGCCACGCCTTGATACCGATACCGTGCGCCTTCGTGCGTACGCCTATGTGACCGTACCGCATTGTTCCTCGATGCGTACTGCTTCACTGCGTACCGCCCTTCTGCGCTCGCGTACGTACCTGCTGCGTGCATCCACCGTCATGTCTTGCATTGCTGCATGTACTCGCTGCTTGCACTGCTACCAGCACCACGACACTCTGCTACCGAGCCAGTGTCCTGTGTAACGCTTGTCCATCACGTACGGTAGAGTCTCCAGACTCTCGTGGATAACCTCCTTGATACCCACGTATTTCGGACTCCTCCTGAAGTCCTAGCTCCATCGATCATTCTCGAGCATCCGCTACTGGGTTTGCACGATCATTCTCGATCACGGAATTTGGGGGTGTGACAAGCCTCTCCCACCTGAAGAATCGGTTGTCCTCAACCGAGCATTCCCTCTTCAGCTGGCGTCCCGTCACGATCCTCCATCCGTTACGCACCTCCTGATGCTGCTCATTTGGAAGGGTGGTGCAAGTGTGCACTGCCTCCCTTCCTGCACCTGGTCTTCTCACAAACCACGTCCCTCCATGACTTGGTCTTCGTCGTGAGAAATGGAGCTTCCTCGTCAGCTCATGTTCTCGATGTATCCCTCCTGGATACAGCAACTCCATCGTTGGTGTGTGGTAGCTCCAGCTCCACATGTGGAGTACTCACCTCCACGCTTGCTCGTTGACGATCTCCGTCGTTCCCTGTGGGCGTCCCCACATCCTGGGAATGAGCACCTCCTGCGCTCTGAGCATCTTGGTTATCTTGCCTCCTACAAGATCATTGGTGGTGTGGTTTGTCACCGATCCACCTCCATGGACGTTCAACACCTTGTCCATGCTACATTGCCCTCCAGAGCTCCGCATCGCCTTCTCGCATGGATCTTCTCCTATCCGCGACTTTGGTTGTGTGTCTCCATCGCACACCTTGGTTCTCTGCATGCACCTGCACACTCCTTGCGCATAGCACCGATCGCTCCCAAGCGTACCTCACCTTCTTCTCCATCCTCCTCGTCTGTACAAAGAGCATTGAGCTTCTCCTTCTTTGGGCACTCTCGCGCCCGATGCAGTCCGTCGCATATGAAGCATCCCTTGCTCCTGGGTTACACCTTCTTCTTGGAGTACTCTCGTTCCTCTATTGGTGGATCATGGACAACGCCTTTGCCCTTGTCCTTCGACCGCGCCTTCTGCTTGCTGGTGAACTCCTTCTCTTCAGCATTGTGGCCTGGTTGGGCACCGTAGTCGGCCAACGCATCCGCCACCACGATCGCTGAATTTAGGTCCTTCATGCCCTGCCTTCGCAGTTCGGCTTGCGCCCAGCTTTGCAACCCGGTCGTGAAATTGAACAGCTTGTCCTCCTCTGACATGCCCTTGATGTCCAGCAACAAGGACGTGAACTGCTTCACGTACTCACGAATAGTGTCTGTCTGCTTCAGGCGTCGAAGAGTCTCCCGTGCAATCCATGCAGTGTTCTTCGGCAGGAACTGCGCCTTCAGTTCCGTGACTAGATCATCCCAACTGGATATCTTCGGTCTTGCCTCATCTGTTGCACGGCTCATCCACCATAGCTTGGTGTCGCTTGACATGTACATCGATGCTAAGCCAACCTTCTCGGCTTCCCTTGTCCTGGTCACCTCAAAATAAACTTCCATATCCTATAGGAAGTTCTCCAAATCCTTGGCACTCCGCGTACCTGTAAAGGGTTTGGGTTCCGGTACCTTGCATCGCTGCACCTCCGCGGAGCTCCCGTTGTTCGACAATGCTTTCTTGATGAGGGAGATCTCGCTGCGTAGATCCTCCATCATCGTGCCGAATGCCTCCAGTTTGTCCTCCAAGGACTTGATCTGCTCCGCTGAGCGTTAGGTCTCGTCCCCAACATCCGATCCTTCTGAAGAACGATCCTCCAAGACGGTGATGCGATGAGCATGAGTTCCAATGGTGGACTCCACTTATACCATCGCTTGCTCCAGTGCTGCCATACGCTCGGTAACACCCACCATCTTCGCTCCGCTGATTGAAGATATACTTGCACCAACAAGTATCCTTGTTCCCGCGATCGTCTGAACCAACAGCCGCTCGTAGCTTTGCCCGCTCTCTTGCCCGTTTTCTTGGCACCAACCAAGCTCTGATACCACTTGTCACAGGGTCAAAATCCCGCTATCGATTTCGACCGATCCTGTGCGGCGTTAGCTAACCCGTAGCTAACCAGCCTTCCCGAGTAGAACGGTCACGGACGCGCTCCATCTCTTCTCGATACTCCTTCTTGCTAACGCTCAGACGCTCAAACACAAGCTCTACTATATGGATCGCTTAAGAACACTCTCAAGAACTCGCTTAAGAACGCTCAAGGACACCACCAAACAATCACGCAAGCACGGGCACAAAGCTTCTTCTCTTATTAGAGGGGAAACTCGCTCTGGAGTGGGTGATGACACTCTACACTTGTGTGTTTACAAATGAGCCACCACGTCTCCTTTTATGCAAGACTCAAGGCAACCCAAGGGACACTCATTATTACATTTACAATAATGATACATAAAGACACAAGAGACCCTTCGAGTTCTTCGGCAACCCTTCGTGTTCCTCGGCAACTCTTCGTTTGCTCGTCTCTTCGACTCCCTTGTTGTCCTTTCGTCTTCTCGCACGATTGACGCCCAATCAACCGCCCAATCATCAGCACACTCGCGCTCCAACGCTTGCTGATGCAGCTTTGCCATAACTCACCAAGTGCCACCGAACACTTGGTCTTGTGCCAAAGGAAACCCGCGGCCTCCAGACCCTCGTGCGATAAACCCTTCCTTAGCGTTTTGCATGCTAAGAGGAAGTCCTTCAGAACTTCGCTATCGTGGCCTCCAGACCACTCTCGTACGCGTACTACCAAGCATGCTCGACAATGCTCGTACTCAGCACCTGCAATGCTCCATGCCTCCTTGGATTGCCACGCCTCGATACCGATATCGTGCGCCTTCGTGCGTACGCTTATGTGACCGTACCGCATTGCTCCTCGATGCGTACTGCTTCACTACGTACCGCCCTTCTGCGCTCGCGTACGTACCCGTTGCATGCATCCACCGTCATGTCTTGCACTGCTGCTTGTACTCGCTGCTCGCACTGCTACCAGCACCACGACACTCTGCTATCGAGCCAGTGTCCTGTGTGACGCTTCTCCATCACGTACGGTAGTCTTCAGAATCTCGTGGATAACCTCCCTGATACCCACGTATTCCGGACTCCTCCTGAAGTCCTAGCTCCATCGATCATTCTCGAGCATCCGCTACTGGGTCTGCACGATCATTCTCGATCACGGAATTTGGAGGTGTGACAATTGGATAGGTTTTAGCTGTGTGTGACCGTCAAATTATACACCATCCCTCCTCTGATCAAGTCGTCTCAGACTGGTAGTCCAAAGGCGAGAAGATGGTACCTAACAAATAATATTATACTTCTACACCCCCACCCTTCTTGTACGCACATCCCAATTAGTTATCCATGACCTGGGATAACGGTTTGAAGATTGTTGTTTAACTTAATTTCTTAGATCTCGTCAGGCATTCAAGTGATCAATTTTATAACGACGAGGATATTATGAAATTGGCTGAAGATTTACTGGATATTCTCCCCAGGGGTTGCATCAGTAAAAATCAAGCTAAAAATAACGTCAGAATATCAACCCTTGAAGCACAAAGAAAACATGACCTAGACTCTCGGAATGCAATGATGAATAGGGAAGCGAGATAGAACGGCCTAACCTAGTCGACCTAAAGGGAGAATCCAGTTTTTCTAGCTTGATCTCTATTCGAGAGTCAATCTGGCAAGAACACTAGTTCTATTCCTCTTAGTAGGGGGCCGGAGATAACCATATTCCCGGACAAGCGGGAAGCTAAGAGAGTCTCTTCTAAGCGTCAAGCTAAGGGGGCTAGGCCTAGACGAGGAATGAGTCTCAGCAGCAAAGCAGGTCTCACAAGCCCTCGAAGAAAGCCTGACGCGGGAATGCATACTAGTCCTTACTTGTCTTAGTCCTAGGAGGAGCTTCATTTCCAATGTATTTATCAGTATATTACTAATAAAGAGACTAACTCAAATCGTGAGATAATTGTTGAGGTCAAATGTCAGAGATGCCTCACGTCAGGGGGACTGGAAACCGAGACAGACCCCCATCCAGTGCAATTATATGTTGTCAAGGCAAAGGGGCACAGACCTAAGGGAAGGCGTCGATCCAAGCACAACGAGAGGTCTTAACTTCTCTTTGTTTTTTCCTCCTTCTTCACAAGAGAGTCCGTCCTGTCCTCCGCATATTAGCCTTAGAGAAAAAGAGACTATATCTATATATTGGATATTGGGGGATTTCTTTTCCTCTTGGCGAGCTCCTACTACTTTGATTAGCTTGATTTGGCTCCTGACTGGATTGATACGCTGGGATTTGATGCTTTGACCTTCGAGGGTGAGAATGATGCTACTATATATATCAGGGGGCAACAATACAGACGTAAGAAGACCACAGAGATAGAACCCTGCCTTTGTCCTCTCCCTTCCAACCTTCTGAGAGCTACTACCCACGCGGGAGCGGGAAAGAGTCTCAAGCTGCCACTCGTCCTTATCTTTCTCTTCTTCTTTTGCACCGGCCTTTCTCGCCGCTATAGCTTTTGAAATGGGAAACCTCCCTCCTAGCTGGAAAGTACTCTGCCTCTCCCTCTGAACCGGTAGGAGAAGCCTATCAAATGATATTCCCAAAGATTTGATTATGCGAAAAGACAAGTATCGGATCTCATCCACTAGATCCTATACAGCTGACCACGATTAAAGTCAAGCACAAGCACAATCATAATAGGTTGAGACAATATCACTGTTGTTGACTGGAACACAGATGCCAACACTTAGCTACCATAAGAATACCAGCTTCACAAAACGGAGAGCATATTTACATAACATATACGTTCATGGGATTTACATTTTTCTGTTATGATACATTAGCATAGCTGTTGGTAGCAGGGAGCAAGCAGATGTGTAACAAAGCAAGTGTGTCTTCTGCATGCCCAATTCACAAAAAAGCATGCTCCCAAAAAAATCTCAGAAAATTGATGGTACAGTCATCCTCAAACAAATATTGCAACACAAGAAATAAAAAAAATGAACTCTGATACTTCTTTGACGAGCTAATGATAAAAACTTGTCGAGTCAAAATATCAATATGCTAATTTCCTAGTATCACGAGTCAGTTAAAAAATATTCATGCCATTATAACTTGAATGAGCAGATGACTCCTCTTAACAGCCTACTGATATGTAGGACTGCATTTATTTTGTTGAATCTTGCTAGAAGATGAAGCACCAGGTAACTGCAAAAATAATCACGATAGATGAAACAAAGATTAAAGGTAATAAACCTCAGCCGATATCGACAATATGATATACTCAACTGTGCAGATTGAGGGTCAATTGGAGAGTTGAAGATATCAGGCACTCCCTTCAGATTATGTTTTCCCCATGCAATTACTAGCAACTTGTCGTTCTCAATTTTGGCTGCTCCTGCATCATGATCTGCTTAAGAACAGCAAGAGGCATGTGTATCATTCAGAACTCTCAGGCAAAAGTTCCACTGGCCATATCCAACATCCTTTTTTTACTACTATGAGAGCCAAAACTTGTGAGAGCATGAGAGCATGCATTCTGGACCACATGATTCAACCAGGAGAGAGAAGAGCACGAGAGAAAAAACAGAATCATGTGGTCCAGAATGCATGCTCTCACAAATTTTGGCTCTCATAGGATCACTCCTATATATATATATATATATATATATATATATGGGACCTTTCAAATGAGGTGGGAGCTTTTATGAAATTATAAAGGCCACTGTGAATTTTGTAAAAACTCTGTAACAGTTTTGTAAAGGATAAACTGCACATTGTAAAAAATATATATATTGTAAAATATAGCATCCAAATTTAAATTAACATTTCCATCCAATAGAATAATATTTTCATAATTTTATTTCACTATACATGTTGTGTTAATATTTATTGTTATATGTATGAAACAAGAAATTGTAAAATATATTGGAAAGATGCCTAAATTGAGGTGGCTCACCATATATATGGTGAGACCCCGCCTCATTTGAAGTTTCTCCCCAGATTGCAAAACTCCGTAATCAATATGAGATCGAATGGGTAACTGAATAAGGATTAATCGGCAATTGGACGACTAATAATTTACCAAAAATCAAATTCACATTTATATTTACCAAAAAATCAAGTTCACGTTCTAAAACTATTCTCCAACCACCAGTCATAACCCATATACTTCACATCAGATCAACTCAATCGTTAGAGCATATGCATCAGTCATGTGTAGATGGGTAATTAGATCCCTCCAGGACAAGGGTCCAATTACCACATCCTGTGTTTAGTCAATAGTCCCAAATCTACCAGTTGTAGGATGTGGAGACTCAGTGGGTGCTATATAAGAAGCCCTACACCTACTGTAACATACGAGAAAAGTTCAATGAACGAATCAACCCTTTGAGGCATTCTCTCATGGTTTCATCCCACTCCTTAAGAAGTAGGGTTCCATGTAAGATCATGTTGTTCTTAATGTTTATTCTGTCTCTCTGATATTATGCTTCTACATTTTTCATTTTCTCATATGGTATCAGAGCGAGCTCGATTCTTGAGGAATTATTTTATATCTTTGATTTAGTCGAGATTTGGTTCTCGGTTGTTCTTGGAGATTTGTTCTTGTGGATTATTATTGTACATGATCATTCTCCAGTTCTAGGGTTCAATCTCTGGAACTCCAGTTCTCCAGACCGCATACAATCAGCCGGCCCCTTGCTCTCAAGACTTCAACATGATCATGCAATATCAAAGGAAATTAGGGTTCTCGAACTGGAACCCTAATCTCATCAACGGCATCACGACGATGCCTATCGAACAGCAAAAACCTCCAGCGGGCCACCTCTCGTGCAGCTCCAGTCCATGCATCTCCAGCACAGAAGGGTTCTCCAGGAACCCTGATTGCAAAGGCAAGATCACTTCCCAGGCGACCTCGCGCCGCCTGACCTCTTGCAAGGTCACGTACAACCACCCTCGAAGACCCCAGGCGGTGTCGCCAACATCGCCTCCACTACACAACATGGCGGCACACTCCATCGTGCATCATCAACCATCAGATCACATCCCTCATGCGGTGCCATATCACAACAGCAACAACGACGAAGGCCTGAAGGCAAAAGCCCGAAGTCAAAAGGGGATCCACGCAGGCGATGAGCTCCAAGCAATCCTCTCCGTGCAGCTAATCTCCTAGAGCCCAGGCGGCATCGTTCGAAACAGGGCTCCTCATCGGGGGAACCCTAATAGGAATAGAAAGAAGAGAAGGGACAATACACTCTCATTTAAAGGGGGCTTGGTCCACTATGAAAGATACAGGCCTAGTTAGGCCATATTTTAAAAAAGGAGAAAAAGGGACCTCCTGCTGCAGTTGGCCCAAGTGGGCTAAGAAAAAATTGAAAAAAAAAGGACCCAACGAAAAAAAATTGGGGGCATGTTTGCATAAAAAATGAAACAACTATAAAAAAAAGAATGGAATAGCCGAAAAAATGATTTTAAAAAAGCCGAAAAAATGTTATCGGGTTATGTGTTTTTTTTGCCCTCCATGTCTTCATGTCTTCTCCCAACTTAGTCGATGTCATTGTTTTCTGACGAGTATGGGAGAAAGGGAGAGTATTGCGTATAGTTACAGGCCAGATTTTCATATTCTCCAGAATCCAGGCCAGTCAGATTTCAGACTCTACAATTCAAACTCAACGTTTAGATTGTTTTCGAGTCTTCAGTATGATGCGCATATGTATGTGTTCATCATTTGTGTGTTCCCCTTCTTTGTTTTTTGATATCAGAGTTTTCATGTGATCCATAGGGACTCCAGAGTAGAGATCACATTCTCTATGCCATTGTCGGCTAGGGTTTTCATGTGGTTTCATAGGGACACCGGAGTAGAGATTTCATTTGCTAAGCCAGTATGGGAGAGACCCAATTCTCTGACGAGGGGACTTTTCATACTCCATTATCCAGCGACCGTGGATTCCGACGAGGATGTTTTCTACGACTTTTTCAGTTCGACCCTTCAGAGATGGAGCAGTTATCCACATGATTTAGTCCTCTACATGAGGTGAGCCAGAGTACTCCGACGAGGAGACTCATTCAGTTTCAGTGACACTAACGGGTGCAGTTCAAAGCACACATTCTTCGGCGAGGAGAACCATTTCGATTCACACTCCAACCCGATTATTCATCCTCATCTGCACGGCACGAGAAGCAACATCCTCGACAGCGACTGACAGTTGTGTATGCGTTGAGTTGATATTGTCTGTAGTACCTTGTATTATGAGTTTGAGTGATTTCTTTCTATATGTCCAAGCTGAACATCGCATGCTCCAGCTTGAGGTGGAGTGTTGAACCATATGTGTCACTCATGTGTAGATGTGTAATTGGATCCCTCTAGGATCCAATTACCACATCATATGTTTAGTCCAACATCTATCAGTTGTGGGATGTGGAGACTCAGTTGAAGCTATATAAGAAGCCCCACGCCTACTGTAACATATGAGAAAAGTTCAATGAACGAATCAGCCCCTAGAGGCATTCTCTCATGGTTTCATCCCACTCCTTAGGGAGTAGGGTTCCATGTAAAATCTCATTGTTCTTAATGTTTATTCTGTCTCTTTGATATTATGCTTCCACATTCTTCATTTTCTAACATCAACATGTGCCATTTTGTATACGAATCAAAAGCCCAATTGATCATCTATCAATCAAGCCTTTGATATGCATAATGCCTGATTTAACTCTTCAATTCATCAAAGAGATTCATCTATTCTACTCTGATTTTGCAGCAAAAAATTGATTTGGGCGCATTGTGGTTTGTAGGTCAAAAACTAGTCGAGATCACTTCCATGAACAGCGGATCATGATCAATCATGCTATGCACACTCAAGATATGAATGGTTATCAGTCAGCAGTTCATAGTCAATCATGCTCTGCACAATCAAGATGTGAATGGTTATCAATCATCTTCCTCAACATTAGTGAAGATATTAACCATATCGTTTACCAAATGATTATAATTTCATTTTTGAGAATAGATGCCCCCCTAACAACCTTAGCTTGGCTGCCCCTATTTGTCTATAAATAGGACCATGTCTCCCACCTGAAATGTATCCAAGTACTCTTTTACTTTTTCTTTTTTAATGAGAAAGCAAGAAAGACTGAGAGAGAGAGAGAGAGAGCAATCCACTCATCTAAAGTAAAGTCCTCTGACGTCCTTCAAAGGCTTCGAGCCAAGAATCATCTATAAAGTAGTGGTCGTAGATCCTTCTCCAGTGAACCCCATTTGTCATCCATGGATTCTAGGTGGTGAAGGCACCATTTATACATCTGATCAGAGAGATTTAATCCGGATCGAGCTGAAGTGAAGGGGATTGAGATTAAGGATAGTGTGCATCCCTTCATTTCGATTTGAATCGACCTCGCATTTTGATCCTCCACCATATGAAGTTAGGCCATACCATATTAGTAACATCCATCCTTATACGTGCATGAGGTCACACGTCGATCTTTTCTTCCATTTTGTTTTGCATCTACTCAATTGTACAAAGTTTGAATTACACCCCAAACCCTTTGCTTTACAATCATCCCTCTGATTTCCATTCCACCACATGAATCCTTCCACCTTTAACATCTTAGACATCAGTTGAAGCTCTTATTAGAGCTTCCTCTATTTCACTCCTTTCACTATGGAGGCATGTTCGTCATCCAAATTGCCTTCCTCGATAACCTCCACTCCGTCCTCGATCATCAGCCTACTCTTCATTATTATGTCACCCTCAGGAACTCAAGTGCCCATCAAACACCTCATAAGGTCCATGTGATCACATCCCATGCTTCAGTGCATCAATTCAACTAGGTGTCCAACAATCTGATGAAGCATGAAATTTTGAACTAGGGTAAAATTAGATTTTCAATTAATTTAGGATTTGTGGTAATTTTAATTCCATCCAATTACAGTCTAATTAGGGATTTGTGTCCAATGTGAGGTAATTGTAATTTTGATTTTTTTTATTAAATAAGAAATTGCATATGATCTCCAATTAGGTGATTTATTGAGATATTTTAGGAGTCAATTAGGATTTTGATTTGAATTTAATTCTATTCTCTTACGATTTTTGTAATTTCACCTCTTTGTATAAAGGGGATGGTAGTCGATGTTTAGAGTCACTTGAAATTAAATTGGAGTTCCTCCACTATCCCCTTACCCCCACCTTCTCCTTCTCCCTCCACGCATCTTGGCGATTCTTTCCCCAAATCCCATGAAACTGGTGTATTTCTACTTCTTCCTCTCCTTCTCTCATTATTTCTACCATCGGATTTTTTCATTTGCAACTATTGGTATCATAGCACAGATTTCAAATCATCCGTATGATTTGACGATCCTATCAAGTATTAGAAATTTAGATATAAAGCGTGTCATTCTGATGCAAAACGACAAAGAATGATATCACACAAATCGAGTTTGAAAGTTCATATATGGTTGGAATCGTGGAATGGAGAAGATACATTTATTCAAAGTAAAAACTGCAGTGTTCTTCACATCCCTTCACATCCTTACAACGCAAATCTAGCAACAACAAAAACAAAGAAGACATGGAGGAAGTTGTCCAGGAGATTTTCGAGCCATCACCACCTCCTCGTGAAGCCACTGATGCCTCCTTGTTAGTTGTCCAAGAGGTCTTCAAGACTCCACTGCCCCCTCATGAAGTTGTCGTTGCCATCCAGTTGGAGCCACCACAATCTTGTGTCTCCCATGCTAAAACATCGCCGCCACAACACCCTCCAATGCCACCACTCACTTCCCAACAATACTACCATCTCCGAAAGCAACACCACTACTACTATCAACACCAGCATGGCCACCGCAACACCGCCATCCCCATCTACTACCGTAACATCATCGCTACCCGTGCTACCTACCCCCATCGCCACCGCTCAACAACCATCTCGTGTGGATCAACACAACCATCAACTCGACCGCCACCACCACCAACCTCATTGCAACCCCATTACATATCTCCACCACCACTCATCCTTCGGTCTTTCATACAAGTAACGCCATTGCCTGGGGTCTCCTCGGATCGCAGCCATATCCGATTACCCTTCAAAGGCCACCACCCTACGAGTTGTCGACACCGCTCTCCTCAATATTGTTGATGCTACTCAATCTTCTAAGAGCATCGTCAATGGCATTCTGCCGCCCCATGAGTTGTTACCGTTGATCTCCTTGATATCGTCCATGTTACCCATTCCTCCAAGCACCTTATCGCCACCATTTTGTTGGAGACGAAGGTACCCAAGCAAGGAATATAAGAAGGATTGAGCGTTTCTCATAACAAAGAGTCAAATCCCATAAAAATAGGGATTAGTTGTTGTTAGGGGATCTTTTAAAAAAGAAACACATCCTCCAAAACTATTTTATCTACGTGTGAAAATAATGAGAAGCTTATATGGAAGAGAATATATAAGTGAAGAGGTAGGAATTTTGCCTTGATGAAAAATATTACAAAAAAAGTGCTAGGAAAATGGAATGAGCAATAACACATTCCAATTTGGACTATGGGTTTCCTATACAAGTATCATATGGTTAAGCGCATTACTGACATCTACACTCATCTTAATTTGATGACATTCACGCTCCATGGCCTCTCCAAACTCTTCTCAACCATTGAAGAATCTGCACCAACTTTTCCACCATTGCAATCACCTTCCAAAAGGTGATGACTCCATAAAAATTGTAACAATGACGTGAACAACACCATGTGCATCACATCAATTCTTCGATTCCAAACCTCGCCATTTTTTTTTTGAGAAAAGAGAGGGTAGCGTCCGAAATTGGGACCACCACAGTGTGCGTGTGTATTTAAAGATAGCTCTAAGAGGATTGCAACAATAACTTGGGCCCAAACCTATGCTTATATGTTCTCATCACGGACTCGAAATCATCACGATCAAGCATCGGTGTCCAGTTTCTAAAGATCAAGCAACTCATCAGAAAATGAGTTTTTTTTCAAAAAGGCACACAAACTTCCGAATCAAAACAAAATTAGGGTTAGATTAATTTAAAGGTTTGTCATAATTTTAACTTCATCCAATTAGAGCTTAATTAGGACTTTCTATCCAATTTGAGTCGATTACAATTTTTACTGTTATTTAAATAAAGAGATCATATAGTGATATCTAATTAGTCGGTTAGTTGAGATATTTTAGAAGTCAATTAGGATTTTGATTTTGATTTTATTCTCTTTATGTTTGTGTAATTCCATCCTCCTATATAAAGGGGATTAGTCAGATTTAGAGTCAGTTGAAGTTAAATTAAAATTGGAGATTTCTCCCACACTCCCCTTCTCATCTCTGTCCCCTGTACATCTTCGCACTTTCTTCCCCATAACACCACACGACCAGCTTTCTTCCTCTTCCTCCAAACCTTTCCAAATTTCTTCCGCCCAAATTCTCGTTTGCAACCCAATCATGCTCCATCAAAACATGCAATGCATTGTTGTTATCTTTCACTAATAGATCATGGCAGTCAATTAGCGAGCTTCAAATCATCTTCATTTTGGTAAAGCCAGTCACCACAAGGATTTCTTTATTTTCAACACCAACATAGACAATCAAAGTTACTCATATGGTTGCAAAAATATAAGTTCCAATGCTCTAAGTATGTGAAATGCTTGAAGTGTTAGGCACTCGATCAAAACATGTAAGGCACTAAAAATATAATGTATATATTTATACATATATACTAATTTTAAAAAATATTATATCCTTTATAAAAATATTTCCTTTTAAAGAAAGATTACAAAATATAGCCAAAATGAACCCAAATTGATAAAACTAGGAATGTCCACAAGTTAAAGCATATGATGCAGTGCTTCGCAAATCGTAAAAGTTTAGACTTTGAACATCGAAAATCACTCAAACTGAAACTAGAAAATGTGAAAACTTCAAGCATATCCTACAATAGTTCGAACAACAATCTAGGAAAAACTACAAGCTTAGCATGCATCATAATAGCATTCAAACTACAAACACAAAAGTGAAACAAACAAATAAAGATTTTGAGATGACTAATGATCCACAATAAATTCTTCATCAAAATTGATATCATCAGCATCATAATCACCTCCACCTTTGATCCCTTTAACATCCTCTTATTCGTCATCTTCGTTTAAGAGCTCATCTTGAACACGCTCCAGCAATGCTTACTCCAAATCTTGCATGTTGCCTCATATATACTCATGTCTTAGCAAATCCATGACTTTGATATATCCCCCTATGCCAACATGTCATCCTTAAAGACAAAATCTTCCTCTATGTCATTTATCCACAATTCATTCACCATTCATTAGCCTCATCACTTTTGCTGAGAACAATCTAATTGATAGTGTCTCGTAATTTATATCGATCATTCAAGCTTGATTGTATATGATGCACGCAAAACTTGCAACCACTGACGTAGTTTTTTTCCGTGAATGTATATGTAAACATTTTGGTAGCTATTGGAGTAAAGAGTAAAGAGTCTTAACTTTAGCTTCATAAAAAGGCAACTTACATGCTCAAATACACTCCAACTACATTCACATCATGGTGAGGGAATTGTCAAATTCAAAATCTTCATAGCTAGATGTTCATATTTGGAGTTAAACATTGAACCTATTTTGAGAGATCTCCACTCAGTTAGGTAGAGTCACTACTAAGGTGAAAGTGCCAAAGGATTTTAGTCCCATCTTAAATCTAGACTGAAGGACTAAAGATATGTTGTGTCCTTTAATATCCATTGTATTGTCTTTTAATCCAACAAAGTCAACAATCCTCTATCAAGTACAAGCTCCTTTACATACTTAATTTCGACTTGGATGACGCTCAAGGTCTTGTTTAACCATTTACTTTTTCAATTTGTATCAAGTTTTCACAATGCAAAGTTATGACAAAAATTAGCTTACCCATTATAAGCATCTCCATAAAAAGACCTTTAACCATTCAAGTTCGATTCTAAGAGTACAAAGCATATAGCTCAAAAAATAAAATGGTCGACCAAGCTAAGATGTGTACTTTTCGCATACCTCTAGAAGGTTGCACAACTCCAAGGGTAAATACAAACCATGTAACACCATTACTCCCACCGTCCTCCACTTGACCTATCAAACTTGCACAATTATATCCTTATATTATTGGATGATATCTAACATAATGCAATCGAAGGATCATAATTCCCTTCAGAAACTTCAATACCCAATCCAAGCCCTTACGGTGGAGATGGTCAAGAAAACTTAACGTGTATGTCTCCTTAACTTAGACATTGTAAAAAATGTCAAGTCCAGTACAATTTAGAAGACTCATCATGATTCCCATAATTTGTGGGCACCTAATCTAAAATACATGCACTCTCTCTTGTTCTTACAAAAAATGTTATGAAAAAACATAGAGGGGGCATATAAAACACGATGTGGCACACACGTGTATGTGCACTTATTTGTAAATTCAGCAGTATGTCCCCTATTTTACAAACTAATCGAACTGCAATACCATCAGATTCTCACCGTTCCACAACGTGAGATGATCTAATTCACCCAATTAATTGCTCCATCAAATTCAATAAACTCTCTCCTCGAATGCTGTGTAATTTATCATCTTCATTTCAGATCTCCATTACTGACCTTCCTCAAAAATAGAACCCCCTTGTCGTGCTCACCTCAACTAGAATCCAGTCATATAGATCTGAACAATTCTTCGTCCTCTCTGGGCAGGCAGTGCCTATCATGCACAACATCTTCCGATAGTCCGCATGTGGAAAGAAGACCTCACTTGCTACCCCACCCCCCTCTTCTCTAATTAATTTATTCCTAGAAATTTTTTGATGCAGTATTCTCAGAATATTCCAATTAAAATTTCCTAGTTATTTAATATAAACACATCCTTTGTTCTTACCCCACCCCCAGCCTCCCTCGTCTCTAATAAATTTATTCATAGAACTTTTTTGATGCAGTATTCTCAGAATATTCCAATTAAAATTTCCTAGTTATTTAATATAAACACATCCGTTGTTCTTAAATAA
The DNA here is from genome assembly GCA_037367405.1 of Ottelia alismoides. NCBI lineage: Eukaryota > Viridiplantae > Streptophyta > Magnoliopsida > Alismatales > Hydrocharitaceae > Ottelia > Ottelia alismoides. Next base: position 31,320 of record JAZKJV010003934.1, on the reverse strand, counting down.
TAAACCCCCAAAAGACAGGAGAAAAATAAAAGGGGGTAAGAAATGGAATCCAGCATTGTGAATGATAAGAATCCAGCGAATAATAATCAGTGTGAATTAATGCACAAAACAACATAGTTATTATTCCAGCAAAGAGGGACATGATAAGAATCCAGCGATCTGAGAAACTGACATACTGTAGGTGGCAGATTGATAAAGTTACAATTTCATCATTCTAACTAAAACAACCTATTTCACAAGCAGGCTGACATTGTTACCTTTTGCAGAAGCCGGAATCGGACTTTATTAACTCAGAATAGAAAATTTGCAGAAGCAAAAGAAGTACAATTGAGATCCTACTCCTGGGGTGGCAAGTCCTTGTGTGTGTAGACTACCCCTTTGTCGCCATCTACAACTTGACCAGATCCTCTCAAAATCCATCGTCTTGTAAGAAGTCCTTCTACACCCACAGGTCCTCGGGCATGAACTCTACTCGTACTTATTCCAACCTCTGCGCCAAGGCCAAAACGAGCTCCATCACAAAAGCGTGTACTTGCGTTGTGAAAAACTGCAGCACTATCTACTTGGCGTAGAAAAGTTTCTGCCACTTCATGATCCTCAGTAACTATGCAATCTGTGTGTGCACTTCCATGGGAATGTATATGTTCAATTGCTGCCTGCACATCATCCACTATCTCCACTGTGCAACCCATAGAGTTATATTCATGATGGAATGAGTGCGCTTCGGGAATATCTAGCACAGCACTAGCTCTAGGTCCACCAAAAAGTGAAACACCTTCAACCTTGAGCTCCAAAAGGAGATCATTGAGACTACCATCCTTTACAAGCTGTTCGTGTACAAGAAGGGTTTCCATTGCATTGCAAGCTGCTGGATAATCTATTTTTGCATCCAAAACAATTCGTTTTGTCATATCCAAGTTTGCTGATTTATCAACATAAACATGACATATGCCATCAGCATGACCAAGAACAGGGATCTTTGTTGAAGCTTTGATTTGAGAAACAAGCTTATTGCTACCTCTTGGAATAACTAGATCTATCACATCATCGAGCTTGAGCAAATCTGGAATCTCATCTCTTGAAGTTACAAGACCAATTAACTTCTTACCAACAGTATCTGGTATAGCTTCTGTTATCACCTTATGCAGGATTGCGTTAGATCTCATTGCTTCTTTGCCTCCTTTTAAAAGGAGTCCATTGCCACTTCGAACTGCCAAAGAAGCAATCTGAACAAGGGCATCTGGTCGAGACTCAAAAACAATGAGAAGAACTCCTAATGGACAAGAAGTCTTCTCCAAGACCAGGCCAACAGCAAGCTCGGTCCTTTTTGATACTCGACCGACAGGATCGGTCATGTCAGCAAGAACACGAATGGACTTCGCTAAGCTAGAGATCTTCCCAGGTTTCAAAGTCAATCGAGATACCAATGATTTCTCATATCCAGCTTGTTCTGCAGCAGCAATGTCCGCTTCATTTTCGGTCCTGATTAATTTCTCATTGGCTTCCAATGCATCAGCAATGTCCAACAAAATTTTTCTCCGTTCTTGTTCAGACAATTTCTGAAGTCGTCTAGAGCTGTCCCTCGCAGCAACAGCCATTTCCCGAGCATTGGACTCTTTAGACTGAGCCCATAGATGTGCATCTTGATGAAAGAGAGTACCAACTGTTTGCCCTTGGAGAACTTTAAGGATGCCGTCTGTTGCAAAGCCACTAGTGATGACAACAGGGATGCCTGCATAAGCTGCATAAACAGCAGCTTTCACTTTAGCGGTCATTCCTCCCCTCCCGACCCTGGATTTATCACCAAATGTGACTCCATTCTGATGTACTTGCTTTATGTATGTGTGAATAAGCTTGGACTGAGGTTCACTGGGAGGACCACTGTACAGACCCTCCACGTCACTTAGCAGTACAAGAAGATCTGCTTTCAACTCCAAAGCCAACAGAGCAGCCAAACTATCGTTATCCCAGAAGATTCCTGTCGAATCCTCGTATGGAGCTTTCCTGGTACTGACGGCATCGTTCTCGTTGAAAACGGGAACAACCCTGAATTTCAGCAAAGAGTTTACCGTGCCACTGAGCTGCTCTCTGAAATTAGGATCTTGGAAGTCGCTGTCGGTCACCAGAAGCTGTGCTGATGTAACATCCAACTGACCAAACAGGGCGTCGTATATTGCCATGAGACAGCTTTGTCCGACGGCTGCACAAGCCTTTCCGTCAAGATCCATCTGTGGCTTCTGCAGATCGGCAAAACTGCTGTTGATGAACCTGCGGTACCCAAGCCTTTGGCGCCCGGCGGCGATCGCTCCGGAAGTGACCAGGATGACTTCAAAACCTAGGGAGTTCAATTCCTTGATCTGCTCACAGAGAGATCCCATTTTTCCCATGGCCAATCTCCCGTCCTTTCCGGTAACAACTGCGGTACCGACCTTGATGACGACGCGCTTGACGTCCTTGACGAAGCTGCGGGCGGAATCCATGATGGCGCTCATGTGGGAGGGAGAAGGGCGCGGAGTTACGAGAACGAATGGAAAACCCTAGCTTCGTCTAAAAGACCTGAGATATGGGGTAGTGACTAGTGACTACTGCTAGGGAGGAAGAAATTCTGTGCGGAGAATGGGTTCAGTTTAAAGGTAAATTAAAAAGGGATTTTTATCCGGCAGATCCTCTAAATTTTACCAATTACCTCCACGACCTTTGAAACTACATAATTCCCCCCTCGACTCTGTAAACTTGCCAACTTTTACCCCATGAACCTTGTGGTTAATCCATTTGAAGCTCGTGGGAGTTCTTGGTGTAATTTACAGGGTCGATGGGATAACTACGTTGTGCAAAAGGTCGTAGAGGTAATTTAAAAAGTTTATAGGGTTTGTCCGGTTAAAATCCCATTAAAAAAAGTTCCTCACATATGCATCAACTTTCAATTGAATTCCTCGTCTTCAAAATGTAGCTAAGAGGGACTCGATCTTATTTCTATCCCAAATACATGTTTCACTGAGCCCAGCATATTGTTAAAGATTAGTTGGGAATGGACTATACATGTTGATATTATAACAAAAATGCTTTCTAGGTCATTTCAAACTTTAGAAATGATGCCCCACCTCCTTCCTCAAATACATGCCATTTCTATTAAATCTGATGGGTCTCCTCCACATATGGGTCATCTTCTTCTTCGTTTCTACTGCCACTATCCTACGCATACTACCTCCTGATAGCTACCTGCACAACCACATTGCGAGTGAACCCCTCATGGTGAAGGTGAACTCCTTGACCTCCATTGAGATGAAGATCCCCTATGACTACTAAGATCTCCCCCCTATATCGACCAAAGGAGGCCATTTCGTCGCAACGTAGAAAACCTTGGTGAGCTCCTCGTGAGGGACCCCATTGATGACTTCTATTACCGTTTCCACATGCACACCAACTAATATGACCTCCCCATGTACTCCCCTCACAACTCCTCACACAAAAAGCATAACAATAATTTTGACTAGGTCAACCTCCTCTCAACACCCCCCCCCCCCGCACCATCTGAGACATATGCAAGGACTCCTTCATCTTTTGCTAAATTGGTTACCCCTCGTCATCCATACTAACAATGTTTTTTGCATCTTCAACCACCTTAAAATAAGGTCCTTGTCCATAAGTATGAGAAGCCTAATGTTGCTCACATCATATGTGATAGTGATGTCATCGACATCATTCCTGATTTCTCCCCCTCTTTCGTAACCCATGGTTGCATGATCATCGACTTCGAGATTATCCCATGCAACTTCCACCATGACCATAAAGTCATCAACAACATCAAGATATATGACAAGGCATATATAGCTTGTGACTACCTTGTGATTCACATATAAGTTCATTTGTGTGTGTAAGAGAGAGAGAGAGAGAGAGAGAGTCCTTGAATCAAATTGGGAGTTGATCGATGCTATGCCAAATTGAAATCCAAAAGGAGAAGAGGGATACTTTGGTATCTCGAGATCAATTTTTAACGATGGTCATGTGTTGTCATTATTTTCGAAAGACTAAGACCATTTTTGTTACATTTCAAATATAAGGATCTTAACGGAAATCAACAATTAGATGAGAAAATTTCGTGTAATTAACTTGATAGTTATTTCATCTTATTACTTTGCGTAAATTATATGCAATTAAGTAAATATTCTAAATCTAAAATATATTTTTGAGACCTTGTGCAACCAATTAATTGTTTGAGTTAAGAGACAAAAGTAATCTAGTTTTGCTACTCTATATAAATTACTTTAAATTCATAAGTTATGATTCCAGTTCTTAGTTCCTTTAAATTCAACTAACTTATATCCAAAGATATAATGGGAAAATATTTTTACCCAAATCTATCCATGTACTCATTTATTTTTTGTATACATAGAAAAGGTAGCCTCTTTAACTTACTCCCTTTATCTTTTACATCGACCAAACAGTGTTAGTGGCTTAGATTTTGATAAATATTAAAGAGATAATTTATATTTTTTATTTTTCTGGTATAACTAAATTTTCAGGGGAACTAGACTCATTGATGGATGTAAAAAGCCTGAGAAGAAAGAAGCAAAGACAAAGCCAATAAAAAAATGAAGAAGTGTAGTTCCTAAAAATAAAGATTAGAGCATTAGCACCTAAAAAGCTCCAGACTCAAAATCCAATGCTCAAAATCACTTATATTGAGGATTTGAAGTCATTGAAGTTCAAGAGCAAGTAGAGAAGAAGCAAGAGCTTTTCTCAAAAATTAGAAAGTCATATTTTACATAGTTTTTATTTTTATTAGAAAATCATCTTGTAGTTTTTATATATTCTTAATCCGCAAGAAAAGCAAGTCAAAATTAACTTCTAGTTACCGGATAAAAATTGATTGATAACTTTTATGAACTTAGTGATCGAAATACTGGCTAAATTGATTGATCCATCACTCTTGTCCCATGACTCATCACATTTTACTATTATTTATCTTATAATCAATCGTCCAATTTGATCCGATCGATCACCTTTCAAATGAGACTTTTAACGGTCAGCAACTTTGCTTGATCAATCGATCGATTGATAATCTGATGGATGACTTCTATCAACAAAATTTTTTGAGGAATATTTTTATAGGTGATCTTATTTCTAATTTAGACTCTCATGGTCTTATTAAGACCCGATGTATATAATCACTCTGTATAAGCCTCTTGGAACCATTATTTTAGAAATACCACACACAATCAAGAAATACAATTCCATTCAAATGAAGAAAGAGTTCTTACGTGGTTTGCTCAAATTCTCAAGCTTCCAAGTTATATGTGCTCTCAAAGTGATCTTCCTCCTTACATTTGATCAAAAGTTCCAAACATAATCGCAGTGGACATAAACACAAATAGCAATATAACAGAGCAAAAACTTATGCTTATATTTCTAGCTAAAATATTGTTAGTTAAAATTGATATTAGTGTAACTCTAAATTCCAATAGTTTTAGCATAAGATACCTTAAGCGAAAGAAGATAACAAACTATTGAATGCATATCATTGAACTTACAATATTCTATGTGGACTATGTGTACTAAACCTTTGAATTACTAGCCTTCCTAACATATCTATTGATACAATATTAAGTTTTATGTTCTCCTTTGTAATAAATTTAATTTTTAATAAGCTTTAAATCCTAGATTCGAGCAGCTTTAATTCTCTCTCCTGATTAGGTTGAGAAATAAGGGAATTAGACTTGTTGTGTGACATAATTAATAAACTTGCAAAATTTCATCATGTGTCTCCAATAGAAGAGGTGCAAAATCAATTGATGATTACATTAAATCGATTTAATATTGAAGCATGAATCATTATCTAACATATCAAATGAATTCAAGCATCTTGCTATCACAATGTATTAGACCAGTGTCAATGATCATTACCTGAGGATGCATTCTCAAATGCTACTTTTGTGAATGAATGCCGAGTTTTGCTTTCCAACATAGAACTAATATTTAATTGACAAACCATGAAATTACTGCAAAAGAACACGAATGAACCTTAACCATGAATAATATCTTCAACTATATTGTAGATTTACCTTACATTATAGCTTCAAATTCGGGGGTTATCTTGGCCTCATATAATGATGTATTTCTATTTGATTTAACTTCTAGGAACATGGATTTTAGCTTTGCTTAAGGGCGTGCTAGGGTTCGGTAGATGTTTGGAATTTAGGTACAAAAGGGGTATGGTTAAATATGTAGGGAGAAGAAGAGGAAAAGGAGTTGAAATAATGGTTGTATTAAAAATGGCACATATTTAGGTGCAGACAAAAACTTAACCAAAATGAGATTTCCTTTCATCAAAGTTGTGAAGAATGAAAATACTGACAAAAGAGTGCTTTTGACAAAATTTCTTATTATGGATATCTTTAAAAAATGAATTATGATTTGTTATTCTTTATCTGTATTTATTTGTAAATAGATTCAAATTTCTTACATGTTTTTACTATTATAAATTAGTGGATATATTTATATCATAGTCTTACACTAAAGAGGCGATTTTATCTTTAGAATTCTTGAATCAAATCAAATGAGTTAAAATGAAAAGGATACGAAATTATGAGGTTCAAGTTTCTAAAGTAGATTTTTTGTATTTTTTATATTTTTATAAGTTTTAAAAATTACTTCAAGGTTAGTAAAGAACTTTACAAGTGAATATGCTAAAAATAAATTTATACATAAATAGATACAAGCCTATAAATCTATATATTATATATACACAAAAAACTAAGGTCTAAAAATGTAATTTCACATTTGGAGGACTTTGATTTTGTATTATATTTTTATCATTTAGAGTATATTTAAATATGCAGACTCAAAATTATTTTGACCTAATTAAAGTTTCCTACCATTAGTAACAAGTATGTGAAATTGGTGAATTTTAACAATTATGTTGGTGATTTATGGGTTATCTATTTTTAGTGGAATTTTCATACCATTTTTATTTTGTATGTCACGTTTAATTACGAAGGATGCAGAAAGAATGAGTTAATTAGATTTGAGTTGAAATAGGTATTAATCAATGAAGTTTCTTCTTCTTAATTACCAATTGGATATGAGGATTAGAAACTGAATATTTAATTTTCAAGGTTTGTGATTTTTTTAATATTTTTATATTAAAGTTAATTGTATTATAAAAACTTTAAAAGTGACTAGTTATTAATATAATTTTTTATAAAAAATATGAACCCATGAAGTTGGTATGACTAATTAGGGTTTAAGTTTGTGGTCATTTATTATTCTTTAGACTTCAAAGAAGAATTAAATTCTTCTGACTTTATGGTAAAAAATATAAGATTATTTCAATGAAATGTCATGTATATGATATGTCTTTTAACAATTTCGACTCAACTCATTTTGTTTTGTTTTTCTTTTTATTAATTAGTTATTCTACCTTGCATCTAAGCTACGGTCATAATTTTTTTGTAGAACATCTTTTCTTCTGGTATCTTTCTTTGTCACCTATATGGGACATGTGTTCAATTTGGTTCTTTCTATTTATATGATTTTCTCATACTTTCATGTTCTTTTTATATGTTAAGTTCATCTTATTATATTTTTGTTGATTTCCATAAGACATTATTTATTAATTTGCATGCATCTCTTAGGGATGTTAGCTTGATTAAAATAAGTAACATTGGTAAGAATACCAGTCATCATAGAATAATTTCTCAAACTTAGTGGATGTAGGTAACTAACGAGCCATACTTGAGTAGCAGATAGCATTAAGCTAACTTCTCAAAAGGCAAAGAGCGACCATTGGTAATCGACTAGTCACTAGACAAACTACATGCATTCAACTAGTTACTCGAACTTGGTAGTGATTATTAATTAACCAACTACAAGTGAGTAAAAGTTGGCAGTAAGCCAACTACTTAAAATGCAAAGGAAGCCCGTCAGTTATTGATCGGTCAGCTAAGCAAACATTTGTAGGTAACTAGTTGACTGAGCTTATCGGTAGTTGATGATTTACCAGCTACGTCCAAGCGAAAGTTGTCATCAAAACAACAACTCAAAATGCAAAGAACGATCACTGGTAATCAAGTGGGCGCTCGAGAAACTAATCGACAAGTTGCTCGAATTAGAAATCATAATAATTGTTGAGCCTCAACCAAGCAACCAAGGGAAATATCCCTATTATAATTGGCCCTAAGAAACTTTAGTTGCCAAGACAACCTACATAATAAAACGAAAGCATAAACATATATAATACCTCAAGCAACCCCCTACAAGACATTGTATTTCCATAAGGATGGTGTAAAATCAAGGATGAGTTATAGCAATGCTAGTACAACAACACTTATACATCCATGAGCAAATCATAAGGGGCGAAAAAGGAGGAAGCAAGGAAAACCCAATGTGCATGCTAAATAAGGTTGATTAGCAAGAAGTTATTAGATAAAAAGGCCACATATGATAGAGGCCATGACCTCCAAAGCTAGTGTTCGACGAAGCCCACAACAAACAAATGATATCACTAGCAAGGCAATAGCCTGTAAAGGCTTGTACACTCTAAAGACCATAATCACTAAAGCCCATGGACGATGTAACCCAACCAAAAGCTCATGGAAATGGGCTATTACCATGGATCATACCTACATAGCTAAGCCGACCCACGATGATAATATTTTTGAAAAATGTTTGAACACTCAACTAGCTACTATATAGATCCCCATAGAGTGCAGAAAGAAGGTGTGACCACTTATAGATAGGCATGTAAGAAACCTCAAGATATTATTGTGAGTTCCTTAGGATCTAGACACCACTAGAGGAGGTGAATAGTAGTATCAATGGTAGAATAAAACTTGGTATATTTACACACATAACCCTGAATAGTTTTGTATTTACTCATGTAACCCTCAATAATCCATAATTACACGAGAAACCCTAAATACCCACTCCATCTCGTACCCATTACCCTTTGTTAACTCAACCAGACCATTGAGTTAATATAACCTTGAAGGCTAGGTTTTAGGCCTTAGCACATCACGAATGTGTGAAGATCGCATCATATGCGATCAAGAGTGACTAGTCATACTAGTTGCTCGGGCAGCGTAAATTAAAATTTTCAAAGAGATGAAATATCATGATCCAAGAACACTTCTCAAATCGTTTCATCAAGATCACAAACAAGTTATAGGAATATCGCTTGAAGCGTGGTTGTGGTCATTGTCTCCAAAGTAAGAGACCTCCTATCTCAAGTTTTATCCAATGGAGGAGACACTTGCGAGCATGTGAATGCGTGCTTCTCGCAATCCAAGTCGAAGATTCGAGCAATGAATCTCCTAATTTTGTCTCACAAAATCCAACGTCTTCTTCATGAGCAAGGGGCACTGAAGAAGATGGAGATCCACGAGCAGTCGATCTGAAAACACAACGGTGTGGCAACGACGACGATGATCTCTAGGTTAAGATGTGGACGACCACACTTGAGAGAAAGAGAGGGGGCGTGCAGAGAGAATGGAGGAGAGAGTTTGCTCTTGCAATTATGTTGTAAAGTAAGAGGTAGGGTTGCCCTTTCTTTTATAACAAATTGGATGTCCATGGATCCTAACCCACATGCTCACAAAATCAATGGTTGAGATTGTTTTTATCATTTCAATCAACAACCATGATTTTGTTGTACAAATTTGGAGCAATAATTATCAATTTAAAATAAATCAAATATGTTGCAAATAATTTACAACACATTAGATTTAATTCAAATCAATCTCATGTGGATTTAATGGAAAGAGGAGGAACCTTCTTCCCATAATAGAGGGGACAACCATACAAGGAGTAGGACTCTTTGGCCATCCCTCCTCTTACAGGGGAAGGTGCTCCTCTTTTTCCTTAATTGAGAGGTCTCATATGTCTCCATAAAATCCCACATGTGCAACAGCAATTGTTGCATAATTATTCACAAAAATAATTTGGAATTATTTAATGATTTTTTCAATCATGTCATTGACAATTGTGAATCATATTCATACATCCAATATAAAATGTAAATTGTATTTTCAATTACTTGTTCAATGTGAATCCAATTCACATCAACATTTACTTCGTAAATATTATTTACATTTCTCTCTCTCTCTCTCTCTAATATATTACAAATCAAATTTATAATATATATGATTAATATGGATAGTGATATCCACATTAGTCATATCCTTAATAATTAAACCATATTTAATTATCTTGGATCTCCATTCTCATGTATCTAAATGAAGCATATCCATATTATTTGTGATAATTAAATCATATTTAATTATAAATTTCTCAATGCTCAAACATATTATTCAACAACTGAATTTTTTTTATCTCTTTCAAGAATAATGCGCTTTCTCCACGGATACTTGGAGAGAAGGATATGGCAATTGTACGTTCCATGTATAGTGACTTGGATATTGAGATCATATCTTAAAACTAGATCTCAAGGAACTCTCAAAGATATTCAATTAAGTCAAAGCCATAAATCTAATCTTCTCATTGCATCAGAATCATATTAAGGTCAATGTCCAACATTTGGACTAGAATTAGATTACATCTTTACTGAGATGAGTCACTAAAATCCAAACCCATTTCATCACTCCCTCGGAATGGAAGAGTCATGGTTATACAATCGTATATGATAACATCACCCTCGAGTATTTCTAATTCCCGTACATCCTTCATACTGGAAGATCTAGAATAAACTCGAAGTTTTAAATCACTTTTAGACTATCTTCTTCATGATTTTATCATTAAGTTTCTCATTCGGTCATTGTGAGTTGGTATCGATCATTTGCTTTCTAAAAGCATATATCATACCTACAAATTCTTGGCATGCTTCCAAAGCAAGACAACCATGCATGGAATTTGATTGGTCCCAATACCTCATAAGTAAGCTCATATCTTCCAATTTAGTAGTGAACCTGTATGATCCCTTTAAGAGATTGTATTACTCATAAACCCTCGTGTGCACACCAGCTCATCGGTGTATAGACCTTGATTAGGTCATCAACCTAACGGTCTACCAAGTGTACACGCTTAGACATATATCAATACATATATTTCTGATCATAGGATGGATGCCTATATCATGACGGTATACGACATAGGTCCTCGTTATCTCGATCTCATTAAGACAACTCTTTGACCTAACTTATCAGATACCTCTGAATCTCTATTCTTATGTAAAGGACATGCATCAAGATGTCGGTCAGATATCAACCTTTATAGAAGGATTGTCATCTCCTTCTCAAGTCGGAGATCATGTCCTAATAATCATTTGACGTCACTTGATGAGTCTCAATCTAACTCTATAGATATCATCCAAGCACCAGCCTCTATGATTATCCATTAAATCAACAACTGTATGATTATTAAGATGGCTATGGTAAATAAACTTAATTGTACTAAGGAACCTTATAAGTGCATTCATTCATTCATTTAATCTTACACAGGGAGTGAAATAAACCAATAATCGTTATTGATATATCAAATATTACAATAACTTTATTGTAGAAATGGTTCTCTCGGGCTCACATGGCTAACAAACCTATGCTTTATACAATGGTTATTCATAAAATACAAAAAATAAACAAAACCCCAACCCCTCCCCCTTCCTCCTCCAATGAACCGACGTCCTCCCCCTCCATCCACTACGACAAACCCCTTTCGCTCTTTCCTCTGCTTGAAACCCCTCCCCTCCAGCCCCTCCACTCCTTCCATCATCTGCAATTCACTCCTCTCTAGCCCCCTACCCCTTCCACTATTTGCATCCTCCTCCATTCTAGCCCCTTTGCCACGTCCATCGCCCACAACCACCTCCCTCTAGCCCCTCTGCCCTACCTCTGCCTAAAACTCCTTCCTCTCCAGCCCCTCCTTCATCATCCTTCCACGCCCCTCGTTCATCTCTCCTCTGCTCGGTAGTGGCATCCCTCCACCATAGCAAAGGCATCCCTTGACCATTCCCTCCTCTCGTAACCATTGGGTTGAGTTTATGTGATTCGATATGTGACCTTCTTCAGCGTGTGATTATCAAGGGTATATACAGGAGCTAGAGCCTCACTTGAAGTGTCTATTGTGCCCAAATCGAAGAAGAGGAAGATTTTAGGTCTTCTATATCACAAACAAACTGAGGACATCCATCGACTTATAGTTCTAGCACCTTCATAGCTGCTTGAGAAAGATCAATGCTTATTCCATGTGGCTGTGTAGATCAGATCTTCTACCATTGAGTAGCACCAAGATACATGGATACAACATCACCATCACAGCTCTGCCTTGGGGATAAAGTTGTACGCAAATCTGAAAGAGGAGAGAAGGGAGCAACAACTACTGTATGATCTAGCTACCCTCTTTGATCACAATTGTTTGCAACCTTAACCTCAAGCCACCAGAACTCAAGATACAAGACGTGGATAAAATCTTGAGCCTCTGCTCCAAATCAATTGCCTCTTGCTTTGCCTTCCACATTCCGCTCTTCTTGCAAAATAGCAGCAGTATTAGCCTACCTCTATCGCCCCTTTCTCTACAACCACTCCCTCAACCTCCTCAACATCTTCTTTAGTGTTGATTTTGGTATGGATCAAAAGTTGTCAAGATGTACGTTTTGTAAATAGTTGACATATTGTCACAAAATGTTGGGTTTTATAGTGAAGTAGTTGGTTGGTTTAACTACCTCAAAATCTGAAGTCGGAGAATGATCATTATATATCTTATAGTACTCATCGAGACCTTTCCAAGGAACCCAATAACATCGAAATTGGATTTCATATGATAGATTTATGCATAAATATTATTGGGTTATGGCTATGGAGTTCAGATCCAGACCCGAATCCGATTAGACTTTACCCTATATAAGGGGGGGCCAATTGGACTTGGCTTGCCAAACCACTCCACCCTTCATCGGAGCTCCTCCCCTCTTGCTAGAGCTCTGCCACTAGAGAGAAATTCTAGCCACCGATTGAATATACAAGGATTCACTTCGAAGAGCTCGAAGAAGGGATCACCGTGGGCACACGTGTGTTCCATGCGTTTGGAACTCTCATTCTGGGAAATGGAAATTCACGGGAGACCATTCCCACAGGTATAATTTTTGCCTCCTCTTGATGTAGGATTCATGCATATTTTGCACCATGGGGCTTGGGTAGGGTATACTACATGTAGGCAACGTTGGTTTTGGATTTGGATGAGCTTTGCAACAAAATACGTATTTTATTGCCTGGCATTTTTGTAATTTCCCGTTGATCTATTGGGTGCATGTAGATGACAAATATATATATATATATATATATATGAGGTAGCAGTAAGTGAAATATATGGGAGAATCCTTAATTGCATCATGGAAGCATGAGGATCACATCATATACAATTAAGAGCGACTAGTCACACTAGTTGCTCGGTGCAACAGAATTTAAAAAATTTTAATCGTTGAAACCACATGATACAAGATGACAAATATATATGAGGGTAGCAGTAAGTGAAAGATATGGGATAATCCTTAAGCGCATCATGGAAGCGTGAGGATCGCATCATATACGATCGAGAGCGACTAGTCGCACTAGTAGCTCGGTGCAACAGAATTACAAAAATTATCGTTGAAACCACATGATCCATGAACACTTCTTGGATCGTTTCATCTAGCCACACACTAGATAAAGGATTACCTCTTATAGCGTGGTTGTTATCGAGTCTCTAAGAGAAGAGACCTCCTGTCTCAAGTCTGATCCGTCGGAGGAGACGCTTGCGAGCGTGGAGATGAGTTATGTGCTTCTCACAAGATCAAACATCTTCTTCACAAGCGAGACGTACCAAAGAAGACAGAGATCCAAGAAGTGTCGAAGCGGTAGCACAATGACGATGTGACGACGACAATGACCTTCTCTCTAGGATGGAGTGGACGGCCACTCAAGGGGAGAGAGAGAGAGAGGTGGCGTGAGAATGAGAGAGAGAGAGAGAGAGATTTATTGATTTTGTAACTTGAAGAGCAATGGTTGCCTCTTCTTATATAGGTTTTAGGGAGTCCATGGATCTCAATCCATGGACAACACAAAATCAATGGATGAGATTGATTTGTGTTTCTTTCAATGGCCATGATTTTATTGTAAAAACACAACAAAAATTAATTTAATTTAAATTAATATATATATATAGATAAATCAATATAAATTAATTCCAAATTAAATCAACTAATCTTGGAGATAAAGGGGGAGGAGACTGCTCTCATCCTTAAAAAGAGGGAGGGGGGCACCAACTCCTAATGGAAATTGGTGGCCGTCCACCATCTTAGGATGGAAGGTGCCAACACTCTCCTTATTATCTCATGAGATTACATTATCTCATGAAATTTCTAAGATTTATAACAACACTTGTAGTAAATTATCTCACAAAAATAATTCATAATTATCTTGTGAATATTGCAATCATGCCATTGGATATTTTCAATTAATTATCCAATGTAAATTCAATTCACATCAATAATTAATTAACAAATATATATCACAATAGTCTTTCTCTAATACACTATAAATCACATTTATAATATATATATATGAATAATTGGATAGTGTTATCCACATTGTTTGTATCCATAATAATTAAATCACATTTAATTATATTGGATCATCATTCTCATGCATTCAAATAATATGAATCAAATTCACATTATTCATGATAATTAATTAATTATCCATTTCTCAATGCTTAAATATAATTCAACAATTGAATATCTTGAACTCTTTCAAGAATAATGCGCTTTCTCCGCAAATACTTGGAGATAAGGACATGGCGATTGTACGTTCCACATATAGTGACTTGGACGTTGAGATCACATCTCAAATCTAGATCTCATGGACCTCTCATAGATGCTTGATTAAATCAAGGTCGTAAATCTAATCTTCTCATTACATCTGAATGTCATTCAAAGCAATGTCCAATAGTTGGACCAATATTAGATTACTTCTATACTGAGAGGAGTCACTAAAATCCAGACCTATTTCATCACTCCCTCGGAATGGAAGCATCACGGTTATATAATCGTTTATGATCACATCACCCTCAGGTATTCCTAATACCTGTACATCCTGCATACTGGAAGACATATGATAAACCCGAAGATATAGATCAATTTTACACTATCATCTTTAGGGTTCATCATCAAGTTTCTCATTCTTGGTCATTGGGAGTTGGTATCGATCATATGTTTTCCAAAAGCATATATCATACCTACATATTCTTGTCCATGGTTCCAAAGCACAACGACCATGCTGTTGAGCGGAATCTTTGGAATTTTAAATCAAGATATGAAAATAAATGTATAGTAGTCATTGTAACCCAAATATCCTGCAACAAGCAAACAATTTTTTTCTCAAGCTACAAAATTAATTACAAGAGAATAATGAAGCGAGAGAAATTTTTGCTACTTATTTATCTGCATAGCAACAGGATCGAACTCAGGAAGGCTACAATTCCCGAGGGGTTTTCAAATAATTGAAAGCCAATTAAAAGAAAAAGGGAATCTCAAATGCAAACTATAATTGTTTTTTGTGAATTCTGTCTTTTTATTTTTTTTTTTAATTTTTTCTAATTTTTTATTTTCTGATTTTCAAAATTTTAAGATTTTTATTTTTACAATTTTTTTATATTCAAAAATAAGGAACAATATGCACAAGGGAAGAAATACGCACACCACACTCTTTTTGTATTTTTCAAAATAGTTAGAAATGTCCAAAAATTACAGAGAAAATATTTTTGGGTTTTAAGGCTTTGAAATATTTTTGGGAATTTTTGTAGAATTTTTTTTATAAAAAATCAAACATGGGCAAAAATGATAAAGAATGCACAACCTGGAGTAATTTGCACTTAAAAATATTTTATGTGCCCAAAACTCCTGAAGACTATTTTTATGCTAAAATATATACAAATATCTACAAACAGGAAGTGCAATTACGATTTTTCGGATTTTTGTAGAATTTTTTGTGATTTTTCTAAGATTTTTTATTTTTTTCATTTTCTTGGGTTTTGAAAAGAATTAATGCACAAAAATTAGATAGGAATTAAAAGACAATAAAATAAAACTAATCTATTTTTTTTGAATTTTTAGAGCAATATTCAAATTTTTCTGAATTTTTGAATTTCAGGAAGAGAAAATGACATTGTTTTTACTTTTTAGTAATAACAAATGAAAAATAAAAAGCAATGAAAATTTTATTCTAGAAAGAGACACACACCACGAGTATACACAAATTTTTGAAGAATTTTCAGAGTAATAAAAACATTTTTTTCAATGAAAAGACACATGCAAACAAAAGTCTGGATAATAGGGACTAAAATATAAATACTTAATGTTTTTGCATTAAATTAATAAAAGAAATAAACTACAGGGTGGAATTTGCAAACTACCCAACGAATCATGTGTGTCGCACATGTTGTTCCTAGCAGGGGCCTTTTTGTAGTTTTTGAAACCTCCAGGGGGCTTTTATCAATTTACCCAATTTTTTTTATTTTAAACCTAAGGTTCCCTTTTCTTTGTCTTCACAAGCAGAGAAAGAGGCCAAGGGTAGCACCGCCTCTTTCTTCAGATCAGCTTGGCTAGCGACGGGCGGAGCAAGGGACGTGCGGTGGATGGTCGAAGGGGGCCGGTGGCCGTGGTTGGAAATGACAAAGGGAGATGCTCCTGCGTAGGCGGTGAAGTCAATCAATGTGGGCGAACTGGTTGGTGCGTGAGGAGCTCACTGGGAGTGGCCGCAGAAGGTCGGTGAGGAGCAGACTTCTCCTCTGTGCTGGCGGAGGATCAGCAGAGACGGGTGGAGGTCCGCCCCAGATGGTGGTAGATGATGGTTGGGCTGCTGGAGAGCTCTGCGGGAGGATCTGGTGGAGTGCTCTTCTTCAAGGGCGGTAGTCGGTGACGGTCCTCCTCTTCAGATAGAGGAGCAGGATGGCGGTGGAGTTGCTCTCCTCCACGAGGGTCGGGTGCGACGGATGCGTCCAGGACGCGGTGGCGTTGGCGGCTTCCAAATATTTTTTATTTTTTTTATAGTTTTCAAATGTAAAAATAGAAACTAAACAAAACTTTTTTTATCTTTTTTTATTTTTGTATTTTTGTATTTCCTGCAAAACAAATGTTAAAGAATATATATATATATATATATATATATATATGATTTTTTAAATTTTTTTGAGATAAAAGATGACTCAAACATGATGCATCATCTCTGCTTATTTAAATAAATAATAAAAAATTTAAAAAAGATGTGAATGAGGATCTAGCGAAATGGAAGAATCGAATCCGAGTCTCCGGCCACCGTGTGTGGCCGGAGTTGAGAGATCGTGGGGGATAGAACGTGAACGTAGAGAGATCGAGAAAATGAGATGAAAAATCGGAATCGAAGGTGGATCAAATCGTGATGGAAATTCTAAGTTCTATAAAAAAGTGACAATAAAATAAAAAAATGTGAAAAATAAAACTACGATTAACCTAGGTTAAAAATAAGAAAAAGAAAGATGGATCTCACCTTAGGAGCGGAAAAGAAACCGTGATCGCCTCGACGAAGGACGACTCACTGTCACCGGACGGCTCGGAAGCTAGGCACCCTTCAGCGACAAGATAGCTTTCGGAGAATAGGCTCCTCTCACCAAAGATTGATCAAGTTGAAATGAGGGAGAGGGAGCCATATTAATAGATAAAGAATGGAGTTTGGATTTTTAAAATGTTGAATGAAGATAAGAGATAAAATTGAATAATAAATGTTAATTTTTTTATTTTTTGTGGTGGTTATTTAAGAATATCAACTATGTACATATACTATATACATATGGTACATTATATACATAGTTAAATAAGGAAATTAGTTAGTTTTTTGTTTAAAATTTTTATTATTTATTTTTATTATTTTTATTTTGAATAATTAGTAAAAATATTTACAAAAATCTACAAATACAATATGTACAAATAAATGGTGAAATTGCACAAACCACCCCAGAAAACCAACTTTTCAACGTAACTCTAAAAATTATGAAATCACAACCATTTTAAAGATAATTTAATTTAGAATACAATGGAAGTGATTTAGTTCAATTTGAGTTTATATGGAGCCGGAATTGGTTTTTCAATTATCGCTTAATGGCTTTTTCCAAGTGTGGTTGCTTTTATTCTGTACATGATTTTGTTTTGCAAACATTTTTATTATTTAGAAAATATTTTTATTTACAACTTCGTTTTGAAAATTATTTAATTTGAGGTTAATTTATGTACAAATAAAATAGTGTAAATATACAAATATACACAGCATACATTTTTTTGGATTTTCTGATTAAGGACCCTATCTCCCCCTACTTTATTCCTGGTCGATTAGGTCAAGTCTTGACCTTCTCTCAGGGTTCGGGTCAACCTGTATCTATTACATATATACAGTCTTTTTCTTTTTTTTTTCTTTTTTTCTTTCTTTATTTATTTTAGGTTAAAATAGTAATAAGTGTACAATATTTACACACAGATGTAAGTTAGTAAGAATATGGAGTTAGTATTTTATACAGGCGTCTTATAAGTGATTTTAAGCTAAAATAAATGAATAAAGATGATGAAATGCAGATTCATCACATGCATGGAATTTGATCGCGGTCCCAATACCTCATGAGTGAACTCATGTCTTCTAGTTCACAAGTGAACCTGTATGACCCTTTGAGAGATCGTATTACTCATATGCCCTCATATACACACCAGCTCGCCGGTGTATAAACCTTGGTTAGGTTATCAACCTATTGGTCTGCCAAATGTACATACTTAGAATATAGTAACACATCTGTCTCCAGTCAGAGGATGTATACGTATATCATGATAGCATATGATATAGGACTTTGGTTATCTCGATCTCGTTAAGTCAACTCTTTGAGCTAATTAATATGATGCCTCCGGATCTCTATTCCCATGCAGAGGACCTACATCAAGAGGTTGGTCAGATATCAACCTAATGAGAAAGGATTGCCATCTCCTACTTAGGTTGGAGATCATCTCTTAATAATCATTTGACGGTGCTTGATGAGTCCTCAATCTAACTCCTTAGATATTCATCCAAGCACCAGCCTCTATGATTCAACTATTGAATCAATAACTATATGATCATTAAGATGGCCATGGTATATAATCCAAATCGTACAAAGAGACCTTATAGTGTATCCATTCATTTAATCTTAGATAGGGAGTGAAATAATCAATAACTTTGATTGATAAATCAAATTTTACAATAACATTTATTGTAGGAATGGTTCGCCTCGGGCTCACATGGCCAACAATCTCCCACTAGCCCTCATAACCATTCAGGTACAATCCTTAAACCCATGCTCATTACATGTTGGTCGAAAACCTTCTGTGTCAAAGGTTTGGTAAGAGGATCGGCAATGTTGTCGGCAGAGGCCACCTTGTTGATGATGTCACCATGCTTTTGAATCTCCCGAATGATATGGTATTTCCTTTCCACGTGCTTGCTCTTTTGATGCCATCTGGGTTCCTTCGCATGGGCAATGGCTCCCGTATTATCGCAGAGTAGCAGAATGGGAGGATCAGAGGAAACTACACCAAGTTCCAGGATGAACTTGCGCAACCACACCGCCTCCTTTGTAGCATCCGATGCAGTAATGTATTCGGCTTCTGTTGTTGAATCTTCTATAGTGTCCTGTTCTTGCTTCTCCAGCTCACATCACCACCTTTCAACATAAACACAAACCCTGATGTTGACTTTCGATCATCAATATCTGAGTAGAAGTCTGAATCTGTGTATCCCAAGATTTGAAGATCACCATCTCATAGACCAAGATGTAATATTATGTCCATCTTAGATACTTGAAAATGTTCTTCACTGCATTCCATTGTTGTTCTCTGCAGCTGGATTGGTAACAACTTACCACTCGTACTGCATGGCAGATATCTAGTCTTGTACACATCATGGCGTACATTAAGCTTCCTACAGCTGATGCATAGGGGCATCCAACCATGGATTTCTTTTCCTCAACACTTTGAGGAGCCATCCCTTTTGAGAAGTGGATACCATGTCTTAAGAGGAGGAAACCTTTCTTGGAACTCTCCATACGGAAATGTTCCAGAATTTTCTTAATGTACCCATGTTGTGATAATCCTAATATCCTCTTTTTCGATTTCTGAACAGCTTCGGACCCGAGTTGAAAGAGGCTTCTCCAAGATCTTTCATCTCGAAGGTATGAGATAGCCAAATCTTAATACTAGTCATCATCCCTGTATCATTCCCAGTGATAAGGATGTCATCTACATAAAGAACGATGAACACAATGGTGCTCCCACTAAGCTTCTTGTACACAAATGGTTCATCAGGATTCTGCACAAAATATCAACTCTTTATGTTTTCGTCATATCTGATGTTCCAGCTACGAGAAGCTTGTTTGAACCCATAGATGGATTTCTTCAGCTTGCATACTTTACCTTCCTCAGTTATGAAGCCCTGGGCCTGCTCCATATAGATATCCTCCTCGAGGTATCCATTGAGGAAAGCCGTCTTGACGTCCATCTGCCAAATGTCATAGTCAAGAGATGCAACTATAGCTAGAAGTGTCCAGATGGACTTAAGTGTAGCCACATGAGAGAATGTCTCATCGTAGTCGATTCCTTCTCTATGTGTGTAGTCCTTGGCTATGAGCCGTACATTGAAAGTCTCTACTTTCTCATTTGGTCCCCTCTTTTCTTTTGAAGATCCATTTACACCTAATGGGTTTTATCTCTTCAAGTGGATCCTCTAAGGCTCATACACCATTCTTATGCATGGAGTCAATCTCTGACTTCGTTTCTAACATCAATCTATCCATGTCATGATCTGCGAGTGCTTCATCAAATAAAGCGGGATCATTATTAGTTTCACCTGACACATGGAATCCACACCTTTCAGGTGGTGCAACGACCCTCGAACTCCTTCAAAGAAGTACATATGTTTCATCTTTATTTATCTCTCCAGTTTCTGCTTCAGGAAGCTCAGAATCCTCAGGGGACTCAACGAGTTCCTCTACTTCATTTTTTGTCTTGACCTTTAAGGAAATCATCCTCCAGAAATTTCACATCTCAAGAGACGAATGCCTTTTCGATTTTAGGGTCATAAATATGGTATCCAATACCATCCTTAACATACCCAATGAAGTAGCACTCTCAAGTGCGAGATTCCAGCTTACTTGCATCCATATTCTTCACATGGACCAAGCAACCCCAAACTCTCAAGTGATTAACACTCGGTTTGGTTCCATACCAGAGCTTATGAGGAGTCTTAGGGATAGACTTGCTAGGAATCTTGTTCAGAATATATATTGCAGTCTCTATGGCATATCCCCAAAAACTAAGAGGTAAATGTGGTTTACTCATCATTGAACGGACCATATCCATGGTGGTCATGTTGCGTCTTTCAGCAACACCATTAAGTTGGGGGGTTCCAAGAGGAGTGAGATTGGAGACAATTCCATTCTCTTTAAGATATTCCTTGAATTCATCTGAGAGGTACTTACCACCTCGATAAGATCAAATTCATCGGTTTAGTTCTGAACCAAAGCCTTGAAAGCTTTGAACTTTTCAAAGGTTTCAGATTTATGACATAGCAGGAAGATAAACATGTATCGCGAATGATCATTAACAAACGTCAAATAATATCTATATCCATTTCTGATCGCGGTACTGAAGGGACCACATACATCGGTATGTATTAGGTCAAGAATACCCTCGCATCGTGTAACCTTGTTACAAATAGGCATCCTAGTCATTTTACCTCAAATACAATGTTCGCAGGTAAGCAAAGATTGAACCTGTAGAAAATCTAAGAGTCCATCCTTTATCAATCTATTGATTCTATCAACAGATAAATAACCAAGCCATTGATGCCAAATAATGTTTGAATGATTTCCATCCTCCATGGATCTTTTAGGGTTTTTATTAGTGGTATTAACATTCATGACATGTTCATCAATGCACAATTCATAGAGTTCATGCGAAGTCAAAACACAATTCGCAATATGCTTATTATAATGATTCATGAGTATTTATTACAGAAAAGGAATGAATATCCGCTTCTAACAAGATTAGATACAAATATAATATTCTTTTTGACTTCCGGTATATAAAGACACTCTTTAAGTACTAGAACTCTTCCACTAGATAATGATAGTCGATAGGTCATGATGGCGACTACTGCAACACTTGCATCAGATCCCATCTGGATGACTATCACCTCTTAATCAAGACTCTTAGTTTCCTAAAGTAGATGCAACAAATTGCATACATGAACAGAAGCACCAGAATCTATAACCCAACTTTCATT
Source organism: Ottelia alismoides (assembly GCA_037367405.1). Taxonomy (NCBI): domain Eukaryota; kingdom Viridiplantae; phylum Streptophyta; class Magnoliopsida; order Alismatales; family Hydrocharitaceae; genus Ottelia; species Ottelia alismoides. Next base: position 9,007 of record JAZKJV010003934.1, on the reverse strand, counting down.
CTCATCCAATGAGAAAATTAGTTTCAATGATGAAAGTAGATTTCATACCTGCTGGGGCTTTACCTTTGTCGACCGACTTTAGGTAATCCGGGAAGTTACGCCTCTAGTGCCCCGACTTCTTTCAGTAATGACAGACATCGGTTTTCTTTGATGCTATCAAAGTGGATGCATTGAAGATGAGCCAACGCCTTGACTCTTCTTCTTTATCTTCTAGGTCAGTCCCTTCAGAGAACCATGCTTCCGACTACGCTTTCCTTTGACGTGTGCAACCATTGTGCTACTAGAGGGGCCATCCTTCTTCATTACGTCACTACAAAAAAGATGGGATTGGCGTGCACATGATGGCTCGTAATGTGCACGTCAACTGTACGCCATGTGCACGCTTGATTACTCGGCGAGCACATGTGCTCGTTCACTGTGCTCGCCCGCTTGTTGGTGTGCACATATGTGCTCGCCGAAATGATCTCCCCTATAAAAAATGACGATCATTTACGGAGCCCCTAGCGAGCACATGTGCTCGCCCAAACTGGAGTGCAGAAAAAAATTATACAGGTTCGGCGGGGGTTTGACGCCCCGTCGAACCTGTATAGCCTGCCAATAAACCACTGCATGTGCTTAATAGAGTCGATAAGTGTATTTATAGTATACCAGTTCCTCAACTAACTTAATTAGCATTGACAAGTCGAACTCACACAATATACATGAACTTAGAAACTAAACATTCATATTTAACATCTAAATACTACAAATATATGTTCGAAGCAACAACAACAAGTAAAATTACAACAAATTATACTATCAAAGTTCATATAAATTGAAAGATGTGCTAAAAGTTCAACAACAAAACAAACCAACAACAACAAAAATTCACTTCTTCTTTGATCTAAAAATTTTAGATATTAAACCATGCTTTGCTTTCTTTTTTTTCCTTCTCCTTCTCTTTGAACCATCATACATGCATGCCTCTTCTTCAAGGTCGTTCTCCTCCTCCTCTTCGTCATCCGATTCAATCTCCTCAGAGTGCACGCCCTTGTGACCTATATTATATATGGAGGATATGCACCTGTTACTTGCATTTTGAAGATATAGAAATATAAAATTATTACTCATTCTAAGTAGAATACTTACATGTACGACGTGAAATCTTCTCGGAGCTTCGTCACCTGCTCCACCATCATCGCCATTTGCGACTCCATTGGCAATGATAATTGGGACGAATGTGGTTGTGTGTACGACGGTTGGAAGTATGCAGAATAGGAATGACGATGTTCCTCCACATAGTATGGAGGAAGACCACCAAGCGTCTACTTCCTGTTCGCCACAACATCCCTCTCCTCCAACTCCTTATAAGATTTTCATTGTTTAATATGAAATTATATATAAAAAATGAATATAGTAAATTAATATTTATCTATACCTGCTTCCAGACTGTTTTATCAAATGGTGGTTGCTCTCCAGTTGGATCACCACCCCATTTTTCTGCAGATAGTGCCAAATAACGATCCTGAAATACAAAATAAAATATAGAAAAATAAGTTATAATATATCTTTTAATTGCAAATAAATTAAAATACTTACCAACAATTCTCCTACTTTAGGAGTGGACCATTGCGACTCTCCTTCTTTCCCACTCACGTGGGACATGGACCACCACTCCTGAAAAGAGGGTTCTCTTTCCAACCTAGCTGCCTCAAAAATAATTTTAAATGTAATAACAACATTGCATTATATTAAAATAGATTTGAAAAATTAAATTTTATATTGTAGTACAATCTCCGCTCTAATCTGATTGTGGCTTTTAGAGCCACTTGTCAATTTAATCCTTTATTTTTCGCGGTTTGTCCTTCCCGTCGTGGATCTCCTTACAAACTCCGCATCTGCAACGAATGCATCATAGAAACCCACCCATCTGCAAGGAATATGTTATGAATATTGATTACTTTAAAAAGTATATTATAAATTATTTAAGAAATACAATATCTATCCTCCGTACACCATGCTGGCGGGAACCTCTTCATCTCCACAAAATTCATCTCCTCGCATTCCGTCTTCGCATGCGAGTCTCTCCCTGCCTTGAAAAATTTATCGCTCATTCTCTTCTCTGCCAAACGAATAAAGGCTCGGCGATAAGCCTCCTTCCCCAGACCTGGAACAAGGCGATACCTACTCTGAAAATTACAGCAAAATATCAGAAGAAAACATGACAAAAAATTTCTATATCACTTCTTTGAAATTATTCTTACCAGAAACATCTCAAACAGTCTCTCCTGTTCTGTAGCAGGGATGCGACACCATCTAAATTGCATGCTAGTCAAGTATGTCTTAATTATGGTGGTTATCTCCTTTGCCACCCTGTTGCTATTCAAAAAATCCCTGCATTTGGCAAATTTGTAAACATTATACAGTTTATTTGTTTGGTAAAATTAAAATGACAAAATTTATTAAAATCTTACCTCCCATCCGTCGTACCTCCAACAAAGGATAGGATGCCGAAGTCTGTCCAGCTCCAGTAGGTAAAGGTACGAAGGTGCTCAGACGTCCAGAAGAAGGAGAATCAGATTCCATCGATGTCCGTGCAGGTATTGGGATCGGGACTGGGATCAAAAATCCAGCAGGAGCAGCTGAGGTAGATGGCTCTCCATAACCGCCTACATAAAAGGATGTAGGAGGATAACCAAGAGACTCGTAGTAGGCTAGGACCCGTCGGACCTCGTCGGACTGTGAAACTAAAACAACATCCGGGGTGGGCTACCTACTGGACGAAGGTGTGTCTGAGGAAGATGGACGATTGGATCGATGTTATCCATGAGACCCGCCACGTCCAAAACCTGCCATGACTGTAATGATGATGTAGTAGTTAATTACATAGTTATTACTTAAGATTTTAGCTATTTCGATTATAATAATGTAATAAAACTTACAACTAATCTTCATCATTTATTTCGGTGGGATTAAAAGATATTTCTTCGTTTTCTTCATTTTCTGAGTTTTCTGAATCATCGTTTGTGGAGTCGGTATCATCTTGTAGGTCAACACATAACACCTCATTATCAGCCAATCGGATCGATTCGATGATTGGGACTTCTTCTGTTAAGTTTATTCGTTCATGTGTCGTTGTGAATGCTTCATTTATGTCATCTTCATGATGAATGTAATCATTAGAAATATAGCCTCGAGAATTTATCTTCACAACAGATAAAGTTTCAACGCTCTTTCTCTTTTATGACACTTGGGGGAGATAACAAAAGCTAAAACGAAGGGTTTAAATCTGCGTATAAAATTTTTCAGTACCACGTCGATAATGTTATTTCTCCTATCGAGTACTACACCTCCATTGGGTTCATACCAATCACACAAAAAGAGAACTACTTTATTCAAGCCTGGAATACTATATTCTACTTCTAGTATCTCCTTTAAAATTCCATAATAATTCAGATGATATTCCTCATAACAAGATTCATGAACCATCACTCCATGACTATGAGTTGTTAAATATTTACTGGAATTTAAGGTATGAAAACGATAACCATTGCTGCAACAAGAGTTGTAAGATCAGACCTTATAAACATGTCCTCCAAAATATTTTAAAATATGAGTATAATAATCACTACCTTCCAACTGTTTTGAGCGGTCTTTAAACCAAGATGGAAATTGATTCCTATAGACTCTCAGAACTTCGTCATTTGAATACATAGGATTTTCCTCGACAATTTTCTTCCTAAATTCCCTAAAATTAGTATAAGAAACATCATAATTACTTGAAATTGAATTTCCATATATATATATATACACATAAAGTAGTACAAATACGTACTTAACATATGGTGTTATTTCCTCGCAATTGTCTAATACATATAACTCTGCAACATCCTTCTCCTGTTTTGATAAGAAACGTTCAATTGCCTATCCTATGAGCTGAGTGGATAGACGAAAGATACTGATACATGGTTCTTCCTCCGAGTAAATTGTCTCATTCCTCCTGAATCTGTTGTGGATTGTCTCCACATCTTCTGGAAGATACCTAACGCAGAATGTTGCAACTTCCTCATATATATATTGCGAACTTATTGATCCTTCAACTTTACTTTTGTTTCGGACCTTTCTTTTAAGAAAGAACATAAACCTATATGGAAATAGGTTAACATTTTATTCAAATTGTAAAGAATGCAAGAAGATTATAATATTTATAAATACCCTTCAAAGGGATACATCCAACGATATTTTACCGGCCCTCCAATTTTTACTTCATATGGAATATGAATCATCAGATGCTCTATTGAATCAAAAAATGACGGCGGAAATATCTTCTCCAAGTTAAACATAATCACAGGAATATTTTTATGAATATATTCCATCTCCGTGCGATGTGTGCGTGACGAGCATAAAACCTGGAAAAATCTGCTGACATTTGAACAATATCAACCTGAGCACGTGTATGCGTGTCCAGCACGAGTACTACATGCAGGTTCCGGAGCAGCCCCCGCAACCCCAGACGCAGATGGTTGTATATCAACCTGAGCCCCAACCAGCGTACTCCGAGCAGTTCTCTCCACCCCCGCCACTGATTCAAGAGATCAATGGCGTATGGAACAATGAAGCACAGCTGACCCGTCCTCAGGGACATTCTCAGGGTCAGAACATGGGCAACATGCCCTATCACCAGCAGCAGCAGGGTGGGAGACCTTTCCAGCCCTTCTACCAATACCAGCCTCCTTCTCACGGAAACACCTGGAGGCAGAATTCTCAGTACGATCCTCAGCAGTCCGGATATCGCGGACAGGGATACCATCAGCAGCCGACTGCTCAATACAATCAACAGAATGCACAATATTCCTCCAACCCTCCTCCTCACCAATTCTCTCAAGGTTATCAGTCGCAATCTCAGCCGCCATATCAACATTCTAGACCCCAACAGAGGGACTCCTCTAAGATTGTGCCGGTTAATCTGGCCCTGGCCTGTTTAGAGAAGTTAATGAAGAACATGGCTGAGATGACCCAGAAGATCAACGACCTGACGTCCAACCCGAATCAGGTGAATTAAATTGTTTTTTTATCTAATGCTGTTACTCTCAGGAGCGGTAGGACACTCCAGCCATCGACGACGGCGAAGGGAAAGCATCTTGCATCTGACGGGGAATCGTCAGTCCAGCCAACACCAGGGCCAATCAGCGTTTTGGGAGCAACACCAGCATTCAGAAAATCACAAAAAATGAAGAAAATGACAAAACACAAAAAGATAGCAGCAACCTCGGTGAAGATCGGCCAGCATTGGAGACACCTGCACCTGCCTTACAGCCAGTCCCTGACAGGAGGAGCACTGCACCTGCAACGAGTCCAACGCCAGCACCAGAAGCCGAGCCTGTCATTTTTGGTCCACAAATTGTAGATGAATCCATTCCTTTTTGCCATCTACCTGTACACAACAATATGGACACTCTGTTGAATGAAATTGGTGAAGATTTTGTAAATATTCCTTTTCCTGAAGCAATGAAAAAACACAAAAAAATGAAAAATGTGAAAAATTCTTTGTCGAATCCTGCCATTATAGAAATCATCCAGAATTTGGTGCTGAATATGCCATTAATGAAAGCTCTTGAGTACATGCCAGCCGTGAAGAAAGGATTAAAAGAGGCATGCACGACCAAGCGCAGGCCGCATCCCCACAACTCCAGAAGCAAGGGTGGCAAGTCCGAAAAGCATATTCTCACAATGGCCACCGTTAACGCCATCAGCAACCTCCCGGATAAAAAGCCAGATATGGGAGCACCTCTTGTACGTTGTCAGATGTTCAATCAGGAGTTTGAACGAACACTTCTCGACAGCGGGTCTTCTGTCAATTTGATGCCAGCTTCGCTACTTACGGAGTTCAGGCTAGGACCTCTCAAGCCTACAAAGATGATTCTGCAGTTCGCAGACAAGTCAGTCAAGCGGCCTAGGGGCCTGTTGGAGGACGTGATCGTCACGGTTAAGGGAAAGTCATTCCCGGCCGATTTTGTGGTCTTAGATATGGACATCCCCTCTCCATTGCTCCTTACCCCCATCATACTTGGAAGACCATTTCTGCGGACATCAAACACAAGAGTGAATTATGGGACAGGAGAAATCACTTTTGGAGCTGGCAACGAAACAATCAGAGTAGAGACCATGTCTGAGGGAACACACGCCGAACCGACATCTACATCATGTGCAAGGGTGATTGAGTATGCTGATGACTGTGACTTTCTAGCAGAAATTCAAGATACCAATTTATTTTTGAATGACAATGAAATCCATGAACTCCTCTGCCCCGAGGAGGAAGTGGATACCGCAGTCGAATTTCCCCTTATCAATCAGGATGAGGAACTTGCTGATGTGCTGCAAGAGACCGTCGTGGGGGTGATGTGCCTTCAAAACCAAGAGCTAAAGTCTGAAGGATCTTTTGATGAGGAAGAAATTATCGAGACATTTTGCCAAGATCTGAGAGAAGAAGCAGAACAGATTACGGTGGACACCGAACAGTTGAAAGAATCACCACCTACACTAATAGCTGAGGTCACCTCTGAAGCAGCTCAGACCCCGCCAGAGCTAAAACCCTTGCCCTCCAACATGAAGTATGCCTTCCTTGCAGGAGAACCAAACATGTACCCGGTCATCATCAATGCACACCTGACCGAAGACCAAGAATCTCGTCTGATGGAGGTTCTGGAACGCAACCGCAAGGCGATAGGCTGGCGAACAACCGATCTCCATGGGATCAATCCGTCAGTATGATCGCACCGCATCTTTCTGGAAGAAGATTGCAGGCCCTCTCGAGAACTTCAGAGAAGATTAAATCCTAATCTGCGGGAGGTCGTTATGAAAGAGATCCAGAAGTGGTGTGATGCGGGATTTATCTATCCCATCTCCGACAGCAAATGGGTAAGCCCTCTGCATGTGGTGCCCAAGAAATCATGGATCACCATTGTGAAGAATGACAAAGGAGAAGAGATCGCAACCAGAATACCAACTTCTTGGCGAGTATGTGTATACTACAGAAGACTTAATCTCGCTACCAAGAAGGATCACTTTCCTCTACCCTTCATCGACCAGATCTTGGAGAGATTGGTCGGGAAGGAATATTTCTGCTTCTTGGATGGCTACTCTGGGTATAATCAAGTTGCTATTGCTCCTGAAGATCAAGAGAAGACCACGTTCACCTGTCCTTTTGGCACATATGCCTTCAGACGGATGTCATTCGGGCTGTGCAACGCCCCAGCCACATTTCAGAGGTGTATGCTTGCAGTTTTTGCTGATATGGTGAGCAACTTTCTCGAGGTCTTTATGGACGATTTTTCGGTCTACGGGGATTCATTTGACCAATGTTTGGATTATTTAGACCGAGTCTTACGGAGGTGCTGCGAAGTCGATCTTGTGCTCTCATGGGAGAAGAGCAACTTTATGGTGACCGAAGGAATTGTGCTGGGTCACGTTGTTTCTAAACGTGGTATGGAAGTTGACCCAGCCAAGGTGGATGTGATTTCCAAACTTGAGCCACCTACAAACATCAAGCAAGTCCGGTCATTCTTGGGCCATGTCGATTTTTACCGACGATTCATCAAAGATTTCAGCAAACTAGCCAGACCGTTGACTGAGTTGCTCGACAAGGATAATGAATTCATTGTAGATGACCGTGTGCTCCTTGCCTTTAATCAGTTGAAAGAACTCATCACGCAGGCCCCTGTCTTACAGCCACCGATTTGGACTCAGCCTTTCGAAAGCATGACCGACGCGTCAGATTATGCCATCGGAGCTGTACTGGGATAGAGGAAAGACAATGTACCATTTGCGATTCACTACGCTAGTCGAACGCTTGATGAGGCCCAGCGGAACTACACTGTCACTAAAAAGGAGCTGCTAGCGGTAGTCATTGCCTTGGAAAAGTTCAGATCCTACCTCCTGGGGTCTAAAGTAGTCATTTACACTGATCATTCGGCCATTCGGTACTTACAATAGAAGAAGGACGCCAAACCACGTCTCATTCGGTGGATCCTTCTCCTCTAGGAATTTGACTTGGAAATCTAAGATAAACCTGGGGTAAAGAATATAGTGGCTGATCATCTGTCAAGGCTTCCTGAACCGGTCTCCTGAGCTGAACCTGCAGCCGATCACAGAGACCTTTCCAGATGAGGCAATTCTGTCTGTCACCTCCCTTCCTTGGTATGCGGACATCGTGAATTACCTGGTGGCCAAGAAAATCCCACAGGACTGGCCTAAATTGAAAATAGACAGATTCTTGTCTAAAATCCATTTCTACCAGTGGAAAGACCCGTATTTGTTTCGTGAGGGAGCAGATTGTATCTGGAGAAGGTGCATTCCTCAGGAGGAAGTTCCAAGTGTCCTCGCTTTATGTCACGACCAAGATTCTGGAGGACATCATTCAGGCAAACGAACGACAACAAAAGTTCTTCAAAGTGGCCTCTGGTGGCCTTCATTATTCAAAGATGTAAATGATTATGTCAAAGGCTGCACTGACTTTCAGAAGATGGGCAGAACCATAGGAATGAGAGACACGATGCCTCTGAAATACATTCAGATCTCAGACGTCTTTGACGCATGGGGCATCGACTTTATGGGCCTGTTTCCCAACAGCCAGGGTTATGAATACATTCTGCTTGCTGTCGATTATGTAAGTCGATGGGTGGAGGCTATTCCCGCCCGAACCGCCGACAGTAGGGCTGTATGTCGATTCTTGAGAGATCACATCATAGCACGGTTCGGAATTCCCAAGATTCTCATATCTGACGGGGGTAGTCATTTCATAAATAGAGAGATGAAGAAGCTGACCCAAGAATTCTGCATTGAGCATCGTGTTGCTTCACCCTACCACCCGCAGTCCAATGGCTTAGCTGAATGTTCAAACAGGGAGATCAAGACAATCTTACAGAAGCTTGTGCGTCCGGATCGCAAGAACTGGTCTCAGCTGCTTGATTCCGTTCTTTGGGCTTATAGAACAACGTACAAGTCACCCTTGGGAATGGTCTCCCTACCA